>CAUYUJ010020832.1:20000-27500 GCA_963575745.1 Prorocentrum cordatum
GCGGAAATGAGGCCAGCGCTGCAGCGGGAACACGATTCGGAAGGAGCGGGAACCCGAAAATTAGGCCAGCGCCTCAGCGAGAGCAGCATTTTAGAAAAAAACACAAGCGAAAACCCAACTCCGGGGAATCCTGTGTGTAAAAAAAACAGTACGCGGGGGGTGCCGAACATCTTCGGGACGCCATCAGGGAAGTGGGAGAGTATTCATATTGTGTTAATTTTGGAGGGGTAAACCCCTCCGAAGGGGAAAGAAGGGGGGTTTAGAACAGCGGGCTTTCTCTAAACCACTCACGCCCAAAGGGCTGGTGGGACTGGTCCTTGGGAATGGGTCGAGACCTTTGGTGGTCGACGTTCTGAACAAATCAGGACGTCGGGGGTCTGGGTTTCCTCCCTTGACGCGCCGATCCCGGATCTCCGACGATGTGATTCCGGGCCTCCCTGCCGGAGTCCGAGCAGACGGGGTCGGCAGGTCACACGGCATCGCCGGTGCATCGGCGGTGCGGCTCGACGTGGAGCCCGATGGTGTGCACGTCGGCGTCGCCGATGTGTTGGCGGCGTCGCCAGTGCCTCTGCGACGCGGCGCGGCCCTGCGGCCCCTTTTTTTTTTTTCGTTTCTGCTTTGTGTTTTTTTTTTTTTTTTGTTGTTTTCATTCTGTGTGGTTTTTTTTTCTTGTTTTTTTTGCTTGCTTGTTTCCTTTCGCGGGACAGAACTCGCTGTAATCGCGGATGCCCCCCCGTTTTTTCTTTGCTCGGACCCCGTTTTAGGGGGGCCTCTCTGCGGAGGCGGCGAGCTCCGATAACTATCTCCGACGGCGTGGGTCCTCTTGTCTCGGGGGTGGGCAGAACCCCCAACAGGGACACGTCGATTCGCGAAGTGTCCGTTCTCGGTTCTCGAGAGGGCGCCGCGGCCGCTTTTTTCCGGGCCTGCGCCCGCCAGGTGTGGGCCCGAGGTCGTTTTCACTAAACCACGTTTTACTAAAGGGAGGTCTGTCCATCCCCGATTTTCGTCAACGGGTACCGTTGCGTGACACACGCACACGGCCCCGAACCATCACCACCCACCAAACCCCCCCAACCCAACCCGGAGGTCTCGATCTGCCCTCCATCTCCAGTTGTGGGGGGGGGTCAGGGGACATCGAGAAGACACATATGTCAGAGCCCCGAATCATCAGGGATAATTCGGGTCAGGGATAACTCGGGTTCGTTTTCCGGGAATCCAAACCCGAGTTACCCCGGACCCGAGTTACCCCGGATAAGTCGGGCGTCCAGAGCCCCGAATCATCAGGGATAGCTCGGGTCAGGGCTAACTCGGGTTCCTTTTCCGGGAATCCAAACCCGAGTTACCCCGGACCCGAGTTACCCCGGATAAGTCGGGCGTCCAGAGCCCCGAACCATCAGGGATAACTCGGGTCAGGGCTAACTCGGGTTCCTTTTCCGGGAATCCGAACCCGAGTTACCCCGGACCCGAGCTACCCCGGATAACTCGGGCGCCCAAACATGGGACCCGTACCCCGCCCACCCCACCCGAAGTTCGGGTCTTCGGGTTGGGTTGGGGTGGTCTGGTAGGTAGTCCAAGGGCTCCCAGGAGGGCGCGAAGTTATTCGCGCTTCGCGCTTCGCCGTCCTCCTTCCTCCTCCCCCTCCTCCTCGTCCTCCTCTTCTCCCCCTTGGGGGGCGGCGCGAGAGCGCGAAGTTATTCGCGCTTCGCGCAGCGCGAAGCGCGAACTTAGGAGCCCGCCGCCCCGCCCAGCCCCCCCCCCCCCCGCGCGTGCGGTGTGGGCGTGGCTCACGCGGGGCGTCGTCAGTTTGTGTGCAGCATGGGCAGTCCTGCTTCTTTTGGCAAGGGGGCGACCCTGGAGATCCAGCGACTGGAAGAAGTCGAGACGGAGGTGTTCGGCCCTCATCGGCCTCCAGGGGCCCTCGCCGGGCCCCGGGACTGTCCAAGAATGATGCAGGATGAACCACCGGTCCCGGGGAAGGGGTCGGGACTTGCGGGGACCCCGCATTGAAAAAATCACGACGTCGGATCTTTGGGGTTATCACGCAATCAGGGGCGCCCGCTTCTGCTGCGCCAGCGTCGAGATCAGGAGCCCGACCTCTGGCGCCGCTGGGAAATCTGCATTGTCTGGGCCGCTGCGTTCTCTGGCCGTTCCGCGGCCTCTTCCTCCCTTCTTGCCCCTCCATGGCTTTCGTCGTAATCGCCCACGGACCCGCCCCGCCGTTCGCCCGACCGCTTGTTGGACCCGACTCGCGGCAGACCAAACACAGTTGTTCGTTGATTTCAGTCGTCAGGGGCCGCTTTCGAACCCCAGAACCATCGAATCTTGATCCGGGGCGAAGAACTACCCCCAGGGAAGCTGTCGCGACTTCTGGGGCGCAGCTTGAACAGATGACACTGGCGGATGACAGGAGTGGAAGGTTTCCGACGTGTTCGTGGGATCTTGGAGGTTTTCCAGCCTTGGGGTGCTCTCCAGCCGCTGAGCCTCGTCGCGGGCGATCTGGAGGTGCCCAGTTCGTCCCGATAAGCCGCTGGAGGCCCGACTTGTGGTCCGAACGCCAGACCTCCTCGCGTCGTGGAAAGGTCACGGGCGCAAGATGTTCGACAATCTCCAGCCTCCGGGGTTTCTCACTTGGGCCCCAGGGCTATCACCACAACAATTCGGGATGGAAAGCCAGTCCTCGGGAATGCGGTCCAGACCTATGGGAAGCCACGCTGCGAACAGAAAAAGCGTGGGCGCATGGGAGCATCGACCTCAGAGGCCCGAAAGAAGCGACCTGGTGGTGATCCCTCCTCCCCCTACTCCCTCCTCCTACTCCCTCCTCCTCCTTCTCCTTCTCCTCCTCCTCCTCCTCCTTCTCCTCCTCCTCCTCCTCCTCCTCCCCTCACTCCGCATCCTCCTCCTCCCCTCCTCCTCCTCCTCCTCCTCCTCCCCCCTCCTCCTCCTCCTCCTCCTCCTTCTCCTCCTCCTCCTCCTCCTCCTCCTCCTCCTCCTCCTCCTCCTCCTCCTCCTCCTGACTCTTTGCGCCGCAGCACAGCAGCGGCGATCTGGACGGGCGCTCCGGTTGCCGAGGGCACGCGACTACTGAACTGTGTCCGGCTGCAAGAGAGTGCGCGCGGGAGCAGAAATGGGCCGCAGAGGACGGGAGGGAGGAGGACTCTGACCTTCCAGAGTGCTCTAAAAATAGCCTTCCAGACTTGTAGACCTAATGGGACTGCCTAAAACCTCGACGGGAATTTTGATGTCGAGGTCCAGGATGAGCGCGCCGCAGCGGTCAGGATGAGCGCCCGGGTCCTCCCCCAGGCATGCGACGACCTGATTTTTTACAAGTCGAGGTCCTCAGAAGTCCCGACCCCTTCTCCAGGGCCAGCTTTTCATCCCGAGTTGTTCTGTTGACGGTCCTGGGGCCCGGTGAGGGCCCCCAGAGGCCCAAAATGGCCAAACGCCTTTTGTCTTGACGTCTTCACGACGCGAGCATTTCTGGGCCTCCTCGTCCTCCTCCTCCTCCTCCTCCTCCTCCTCCTCCACCTCTGTAGCCATCGTGGCCCAGGTCGTACTGCCGCCTCCCCCCAGAAGCCTGGGGCCCCCAGCCGCGGCGGGCCCCGCGACAGGGCCCCCCTCCGGCGCCATGGCGGGCCTGGGGCCGAAGCCCCGGGTGGGCGGCGCACCCGCCGGAGGCATGGACTTCTACAGCCCGCCCTCCGGCAACATCGGGCAGCCCTTCGGCGCCCCGCAGCCGCCGCAGCCGCTCGGAGGCGCACCCATGGCGCCAGGGCCGGCGCCCATGGGAGGCTCCATCGGGGGCCCCATGCAGCCCGGCGGCGTCCAGCCCGGGATGTTCAACCCGGGGCCCGCGCCGCAGCCCTCGGCCTACGACGAGGGCGACATCGAGAACGAGCCGCCCCTGCTCGAGGAGCTCGGGATCAACGTCGAGCACATCATCGCTCGCATCAAGGGCGTGGCCTTCTTCAAGAAGGTCGACCAGGAGGTGCTCTCGGACTTGGATCTGAGCGGCCCGCTGGCCATCATCATGGCGCTCGCGTGCTGCCTGCTCCTGGCTGGGAAGATCTCCTTCTCGTACCTGTACGGCATGGGCTTCTCGGGCTCCGCAGGAATTTGGATGCTGGTGAACGTCATGAACCAGACGGGTGGCATTGACCTGTACCGGACCTCGAGCATCCTCGGCTACGGCCTGATTCCGATTGTCATATTAGCGCTTGTCGGGATCTTCTTGTCCTTGCAGTCGACGGTCGGCGCTCTCCTTGCAGGCGTGTGCATCTTTTGGGCGACAGCCACCTCGTCAAGGTTCTTCGCAACGGCCATCTCGATGCAGCAGCAGAGGTGGCTGGTGGCGTACCCCGTCGGTCTGTTCTACACCTGCTTCACCCTCCTGGCCGTCTTCTGACTTCTGGGGAATGCTTACTCAGACTCCTACTCTTATGTCGGGCGTGTCCCCCTACAGTGGGATATTCGACGAAAAAATACCCCAAAAATATGTTTAAAAGTCAAAACGTACTCAAAAAATAGTCCCCAGACTATTTTTGGAGTATGTTTTGACCATTTTGGGGGTGTTCTTTATTTCTCGTCGAAATTCCCCCTGTACGGGGACAGGCCCGACTTAATCCTACTCCTTCTTTTCTGTTGCATCGTGGAGTCCCCTTCCCATCAGCTGGGAAGCTGGCGATCTTCATCCCCCCGAGATCGGAGGCCTAGGGGGTGGCACCAACACCAGCCTCGGCGGTTGCGAAAATACAGGCAGAAAGGACGCACGCGACAATTTCCGACCGTGGCCCCAGACCCTACTTCTCATTTCAGAGTGATGTCCCCAGGGGCCCAAAACCAGGCGAAACCGCCCGTTGTAGAACGATTGCTGCGCTTGGGCCTCGTGAATTTCCATGCCCCCAGACAAGACCCCCGACGTCGAGATTTGTTCATGACATGGGCCCCAGGAGGTCTCGGCCCATTCCCTGGAACCAGTGTTTCATCCCGGGTTTGTTTCTTGACGGTCCTGGGGCCCCGTGAGAGCTCCCCGGTTCCCAGCTGCAGAACATTGCCACACACCTCCCGCCGTGAAGGAGGAGGACGAGGAGAGGAAGGAGGAGGAGGAGGAGAAGGAGGAACAGGAGGAGAAAAGGAAGGAGTGAGCGGGTAGGAGGAGGAGGAGAAGGAGGAGGAGGAGGAGGAGAGGAGGAGGAGGAGGAGGAGGAGGAGGAGGAGGAGGAGCGAGAGGAGGGAGGAGGAGCAGGAGGAGAGAGGAGGAGGAGGAGGAGGGGAGAGGAGGAGGAGGAGGAGGAGGAGGAGGAGGAGGAGGAGGAGGAGGGAGGGAGGAGGAGGAGCGAGGAGGAGGAGGAGGAGGAGGAGGAGGAGGAGGAGGAGGAGGGAGGAGGAGGAGGAGGGCCCGATGGGTCTGGGCACGAGGGGCAGGCAGCCCCCCGTGGCCGCCGCCCCCTTGGGGTCCCCCACCTCCGCCGAGGTGGGCCGGCGCCGCTGCACCCGGCCTCCCCCAGAAACTGGACACGCGATGACTCGACTCAGCGGCGAGCGAGGGTCAGGAGGGGAAAAAAGCACACACAGACACAATTAATCGTCGATTCCAAAGAAAATATGGGAAAATATGGGGATTGGGGGGAAGACAACAACCCAGACAATATTGGAACATATGGGGAATCCTTTTATTTGTGTGTATTTCTTTGTGTGTCCCAGGGCTCCTTCAGAGGGGGGCTTCAGACTTCTGGCCCGCTCGAGGACTCCACAGAGACGGGGACTGGGGTCGCGCCCCCCCGCCTTGCCATGCGCCTTCAGCAGGGCGCGCGCGCGTGCGACCTTTACCAGTTTGAAACACATCCCTATCCCCATGTTTGACATCACCTCACCTCGCTGCCGAGCTTAAGCATTCCCTCAGTTTCTGAGGGCCTATCCCTAAGATTGTCCTCGCTTTTTGCTCGCCCATCTTAGGGATAGGGATAAGTTCGAGACTGGTTAGACCTAGAGTGCGCAGCAGCGGGCATCCCCGCCAGGAGGGTCAGGAACGGGGCTCCCTTGGGTCTGCTTGCCGGCCTCCCTGGTCGGAGCAGACTCCTCGGCGGCGAACGGGGGGTGGAGGTGAGAAGGAGAAGGCCTTCTCAGAGGGCGGCGGGACTTCTCAGAAGCCCTCGCGCCATCTGAGAAGTGTTCTCTGTGTCTTCGGGGAGGGCTCAGGAAGCTTCTGAGAAGGTCAGAGGGCCAGGGGACTTCGAGCCTTCTGAGAAGGTCTCCTCCCTCTCACTTTCCCCCCAGGCTCTCCGCCTATCGACGACACTTTTCTGCCGCGTTCCGTTGGGGACTTGGAAGCCCCCAAAAGCCGGCTTACGCCCTCACCTTTCTGAAAAATGGGGGGGGGGGGGGGGCACATCGCTCACCCTCCGGATCTTTGCCTCCGGCTCCTGTCCACGGCGTTCCTTTTCCTGTGCAAGCTCCTCGGCACCGCCTGCACCCCGGCCCGCCTTCCGGCCGCCCGAGGCCCCGCCCGCCGGTGCCCTGTCTCCCCAATTAGAGCTGTGCGTAGCCCGCCTAGCTTTTATCGGAAGAGGTTCGCTCGCGCCCCGCAGACCAAACAAAAAACTGTCTGAAAAATGGCTTGAGCCCGCACCAGGCCGCCCCCTCCACGCGGAAGGTTCTGCCGCGATGCGGCCTCGACGGTAGCCGCCGCTGCGGCCTCGGCGGCGGCCGCGGCAGCGCGGCGCCTGCCTCGCGGAAGGTGCGGAAGGTGCAGGTCGAGGGCGTCCGACTCCGAGTGTTCTGCGTGGCCCCTGGCCCCCCAGAGGTCAGGGGCCCACCTCGAAGAGGAAGGCTTTCGGATGGTTTCTCTGGCGCTCCCCGAGCTCTGGGCATGTTGCAAGTCTTGTCCCACCCGACATTCCCACTTGGTTTCAGGCTCCAGGGCCCTCGCAGGTCCATCTGGCTCTCAGCAGAAGGATCGGTTCTAGGGTTATGATGTTCCATCCTTTTTTAGCTTGGACCACCAGCAAGAACTTCGCGCACCGAGAATACACTGAAACAGGAGGGTTTTCACGTGTCGGGCCCTGGGAGGCGATACTCGTTCGGCACCTCGAGAGCGTGTCGGGCAGACACTGTTTCGATACCTGTCGGGGTGCTCGAACTTATTTTTGGGACGTGGTCCCTGAGCACGATGGGGGCAACATGATCCTAGGGTCCTGGTCGTGCTCTTTCGCCACAGGGTTTATGTCCGAAGCGTCGGAGGTCAGGATTTGTGGAATTCCCCAGGTGTTTTCAGGGCCCGAGGCGGGCCGCGCAAGGCTGGGGGCGTTCCCGGGATGCCGGAGGTGTCCCCAGACGGCCGCCGGAGGCCCGAGTCTTTGCTGGGAGACGTCCGGCGTCGCGGCTTCTGCCGCAGCACCGCTCCCCAAATGTTTTTTTTTATCCCGAGTCGCTCTGTTGACGGCCACGGGGCCTGGTGCGGGCCCCAGGATGAGGAGAAGGAGGATGAGGAGGAGGAGGGCGTAC
>CAUYUJ010020832.1:32500-59082 GCA_963575745.1 Prorocentrum cordatum
GTGCGTAGTCTCAGCCCCGTTTTGAACTCGACCTCCATCCGTGTAGCCGCTGCACAGTGTGACACTGGAGGTCATAAGCTTACATAGGGGTAGTATCCGGCGAGAGCCCGATCTTGAAAACCAGCCACCCTCCATTCCTTGTAGCCGTTGGGCTTCTTAGGACGACTGCATGTCGCCAAGGCGAGAGGCCCATTTTGAAATCCATTCGCCCTCAATTCGGGGAGCTGCTCGATTTTTCGACGCGAAGTGCGTCTGGCGCCAGGGCGAGAGCTCCACTTTGAAGACCAACTGCCTTCCATCCGTGCACTTAATATTTGGATTCGTTTGCGACGATCGTGCGCGGCTTCAGTCGGGAGAAGCCCATGTTGAAAACCAGTCGGCCGCTGTCCGTGTAGCTGACGGGGATGTCAAGCTTCAGACAGTGAGGCAACATCAGGCGAACGCCTGGCCCGCCCCAGCGACAAGTATGGTGGCACGACAGGGAGGCCGGAGGGGGACAGGAGGAGGAAGAGGAGGACGCGGACGGATGAGGAGGAGGAGGAGGAGGAGGAGGAGGCGGAGGAGGAGGAGGAGGAGGAGGAGGAGGAGGAGGAGGAGGGAGCGTTCTCCCGCATGACTTCTGCGCGCGTTCTCGCGGAGCGAGGCCGCGCGGGCGCGCGCGGGCGGAGCACGTGCAACAGCCACCGCGCGCCCGCGAACCTCAGCAGCTTGTGTACCGGGCGGGCCACACGCGCGCGCCTCCGCGCGCGCGCGCGCGCGTCAGAGCCCTTATGGAACAAGCTGTGTTCGAATCGGGTCGGGCGAAAGGGGGGGATTGGGAAAGGGGGGGTTACGAAGTTTGCTGCATGCAGCTGGTTTCGGCCTCACCGAGGGGCCCATTCCTCGATACATATAGCCGCCTCCGGCGCCGGGAGGCGCCGGGGAAATCAGCTACGCGAGCTGATTCTCAAACCCCCCCTTTGCTATCCCCCCCTTTCGCCCGGCCCGATCGAACCAGTTTGGCCCACGGGTGTTGAGACCCATACGAGCACGTCGTGTTCTGGTTCTCGGGAGGGGAAAAACACACACAGACACAATTCATCGTCGACTCCCCAGAAAATATTGGAACATATGGGAAGTGATGGGGAAGACAAAAACCCAGAACATATGGGAAGATATGGGGAATATTTTCATTTGTGTGTATGTGTTTGTGTGTCCCAGGGTCCGTTCAGATTCACTGTTTTGCCGATCGGCGCGGGCCCTCGACCCCCCCGCCCTTCCCCCTTCTTTGGGGTAGGTCTTGGCTGTTTGTCGCGCCCGTTTCAGGCAGGTGGAGTCTCCCCCACAGGAGGCACGGTTCCAGACAGGTGCACTATTTAGGGGTCCAGGGCCAGACCCGCCCCCCTCCTCCCCCCCTTCCGCCCAATGTCGGAACGCCGGATAAGAAAACACTCACCACCCAATGGCTCCAATCAGACTGCAGCGGCAGTTCGGAATTTTCGCTGTCGCTCACTGTCCCGCCATCCTCATCAGCACGCTTCGTCGACATCGCCTTCATCGTCATCATTACCATCAGCAGTAGTCGTCACCATCGCCGACGCCGCCAGCATCATCACCAGCGCCAGCGTCATCGTTGTCATCGTCGACATCGTCCCCACTGTCGTCATGAGCATCATCATCGCTATCGTTGCTGTCGCCGCTTGTGAGGGTGCGATGTTTGCTCGAGAATTGGAGCTGCTGGCTTCAAAGTCAGTAATGTAAATTGTATTACATCGCTTGTTTTACATAGCTTGTATAGCATAGTTTGCACTTAGGAGATTGCAGCGCGTGCGCCACACCGATTGCGGCACTTCAATTACGCCACACGGTTTGCATCACATATGTTGTAACGCATAAAGTGCACCACTATGTTGCCTCACCTAGATCGCACCACAGGTCGCGCCGCACATCGGGAGTGCGTGAGCCTACTGTTGAGGGTCAACGCTGGCCATGTATCGTTAGTGTTCTGCGAGTTCACTGAACATCTTCAGAACAGGCATCTGTCCTCATCACCACATGTAAGCGCCCGTGGGGCCCCCTGATTGTATTGCTCGTTGGCGCGGAAAGTAGGATGAAGTGGAGGGCGCTAGCGCTGATAGTGGGAGCTGACTTCGCGTTGATTTGTCTATGCTGCATTTCGGGTGTGTGTGGGTGGGCCTCAGTATACGGCCGCCTCTTCGTTTCTTTTGCCGCCAGACTCCGTCAGCCAGTGAGCCACTCGCGATTTCCCCCAGGCACTCTCGGCAGCCGAGATGGAGAGCCATGCAGCCGTCGAGGCCGCCTCGTAACTTTCCCCTGGCCTTGCATTTGAGGCGGAGCAGTAAGCAGGAGTATAGGGCGTTGGAGAGAGAGGAGTCGTGTAATGATGATACTGACTGCTATTCTCATGGTGGTGGTGGTGCTGATGATGTCAAGGGTGGTGACACTGAGAAAGAGGACGAGACGGAGGGGAAGGAGGGTTGGGAAGGACATGGAGGGTCGGTGGACAAGGAAGAGGAAGGTCGGAAGAAGAGGCCGAAGCTGAGGAGGAAGAGGAGGATGAGGAGGAGGAAGATGATGATGATGATGATGAGGAGGAGGAGGAGGAGGAGGAGGAGGAGGAGGAGGAGGGGGGGGAGAGAAGGAGGAGTTGGGCGATAACTAGGGGGGGATGAGGTAGAAGAGGAAGGTGAGGACTCGGAGGCAGGAAGGTCACCGCCACCACTTAATTAGTCACCTCAGCGGGGAGGCAGAGGCGGGGATCGGGGGCGGCAGCGGTGCATGTTTTTCGGGGCGCGCTCGTGGGGGAGCCTTCACGCGTGCATCGCACGAAGAAAACCAGATTCTGCGCTCCCGAGTCGGTGGTGGTGGCGGCTGGCTTTCCAGAGCAGGCCCGTCCTGGCAGCGTGGTCCTGGCACGTCCGCGGTGCGGGAGAAGCGCGCACGCCGAGGGCGGCGCACGCCGAGGCGCGCTCCTGGAGGGCGCTTGCGGGGGGGGGCTCCGGGGCTCCTCGAGCAGCGCCTCTCGTCTTCTCCTTGCAGTTCTGGCGCAGTCGATGTCACATGCTGTCATGACAGGTGTATGGCGAGCGCACGGGATGAGAAACCCTTGGATCCAGGCTCTGGAGTGCGGTGGAACACCAACTGGGGCTTGCGCCCATGGACGGCACCACCGCCCCCTATCAGATAGCCGGCGTCTGTGTCCCGGGGCCCTCGGGCGGGCTTCTCGCGCAGCTGTCTTGTGGCCCTCCTGGAAGGTCCGGGAGCTGCCCCTGCCCCCGCCCCCCCCCCCCGCCGCGGCAGGCCGCGGCCCGGCGGGCGGAGGCGGCCGAGGCGAAGGCGGCAGAGGACCCCCGTCGGCTACGCGTAAGAGGGGCCCTTTGCCAGAGTGACCCTTGGTGCGGGTGCACACGGGCGTCGCGTAAGGGGGAGGCGGGAGGAGCCGCCCACCGATTCGGATGCAGCTGCTGGGAGGTCAGATTCTGACTTTGCCCTGGTTCGAGATCTGGCTTCATCTCGCTCAATCATGTTCAATCTGCGCTAATCCCGCTCAATCTGGCTTGATCCCGCTTTTTCCGCGGCATAATCCGGCGTAGCAGCCCCCCAATGGGGCTTAATTCTCCCTAGTCCAGTCCTTCCGACGGAGGCCTGCTCCCAGTAGCTGCCTCCAAACCCAGAGGAGGCCCCTCAGGGCCGCAAACGGGGCCTTGAGGGCCCGAGAAATGCACCTCCCTTACCCCCCTCTCAAATTATTCGGCGTCACCCCAACATGCTGGTACTATATGTGCGTCGCCCCCCTTCACGCGACGCGCGCACCGAGAAATCTTCTAGTAGATGCGTCGTGGCAGGCGCTTTCTGGCCACACCGCTCGGGAAACGACATGCTTCTAGACGGGTGAACTATATGTTCGGATCGGACGCGCGCCTCCAAGGAGAGTATATATGTATTATATATACATGAAGTGCTAGTATGTCCCTGTGCGTCCCATGTATCGCCCCCCAGTAATAACACGCCCGAGTGCACGTAGCCACCCCCCATCGCTGGCCCGTGCGCTTAGATCTGCACCCCCCCCTCCCCCCTCCGAACCCAAAGGCGGCCCCTCAGGGCCCCAAGAGGGGGCCTCGAGGGCCCGAGAAGTGCACCTCTCCTCCCGCCCCCCCCCCCCAATTTGTATGGCCTCCCCATTCGATGATCGTCGCGCCGCCCGAGTGCACGTGGCCCCCCCGCCATCGCTGGCCCGTGCGCCTCGATTTGCCCCTCCCCCCCCCTCCCCAGGCCCCCTTCGGGGCCCCCCGGAGCCGCGCACCGGAAAACCCCTCCCTGGACCCTCCACGGCGCTGTAGACAACAGCCTTCCAGACCCATAGGCCTGCCTGGACGGCCCCAGGCCTCGACCGGCACTCGGACGTCGCTGCCCCGGTGTTCTTTCTGGGCCCCCCCTGGAAGGTCAGGGTCCTGGAAATAGGGTCGCCCCTGCGTGTAGCCTAACCCCACTGCAAGGGGGTGGTTCGGGCGTGGCGGGCCGGGACATCCTCGGAGTCCGAACCCCACCCTCGCCTCGCCGACCGACGAGATCCGGTGTTTGGCACGTTTTGGCCTCCGGGGGCCGCTTTCGGTCCCTGGGGCTGGCAAAAGTGCATCCAGGGTGAAAAACTGAACCAGATGGACCCCCCGAGAGGGGCCTGGGGACGGATTTCTTCGGTAGCAAATCATGGGTGCCTGGCGTACCCTCTCGAATCCGTCTTTATCGTCGACTGGCGTGGATTAGCGTCTGAGACTTCATGAGATAGAGCCGATTCAGAATCAGCAAGCGTCGATTTAGCGTCGATGAGCGTCGATTTAGCGTCGACTAGCGCCGATTCGCAAGAGCCGATAAGATGGTATGTCAGGCTCCCATGAGTTGCCACCGAACCTTGACGCCCAATTCCAGTCGAGGTTCCAGACAGCACAGATGGGTCTACAGTCGGACCGAGGTATAAGATCGAAGTCGGTTCGGGGAGGGTACCCTAACGTTTTCCGTGTTTGTTGTATGTTCGTCTGCAACCTTGGGGAGGGTACCCTCGAATGCTCTTCAGTTTTGGCTGGCGGAGTGTTTCATGTTCTTGAGGGATGTTCCTCTGGCCTAGGTCCGCGTGTACAGTCAACCCGCACAGTAAGGATGGGCAACCAGCCCAAGGGTACCCTCGTATCCTTTCCTTCTCAGCCTATCATCAGCGACTTTAGCTGGCCAGCCTCGTTCAAAAAACGTTCACATGGGCCTCCAAGGCCCTTGCATACTTACCGCGCATCCTTATAATACGGGTTGATTGTACAAGTCTGGAGGGTTTTTTTCGCCCGCGCTCGTGTTTGTTGTTTGTTGTTTGTTGTTGTCGTTGTCCCACCCGAAACCCACCCCGCGACCCACCCGCGACCCACCCCTGGACCCACCCGCGACCCACCCGCGACCCACCCCGCGATCCACCTGCGACCCACCCCGCGACCCACCCGCGACCCACCCGCGACCCACCCGCGACCCACCCCGCGACCCGCCCGCGACCCACCCCGATACGCCCCCGGCGACCCACCCGCGACCCACCGGCGACCCACCCGCAACCCACCCGCGACCCTTCCCGCGACCCACCCGCGACCCACCCGCGACGCACCCGCGACCCACCGCGATCCACCCGCGACCCACCCGCGATCCACCCCGCAACCCACCCAAAATTTTCGGCGCCTGCGGCGGGTTTCTTTTGCACTTGTTGCAGGTGGAATCTAAATTTTCGGCGCCTGCGGCGGGCTGTTTTTGAATTCCTTCCAGGTGGAGGTGGAGAGCCCGCGACCCACCCGCGACCCAAACTACGTTCACTGAACAAGCTAAAAAATTCGGCGGTGGAGAACCTGCGACCCAAACCGCGAACAGTGTACAAATCAAAATTTTCGGCGCCTGCGGCGGGCTGTTTTTGAATTCCTTCCAGGTGGAGGTGGAGAGCCCGCGACCCACCCGCGACCCAAACTGCGTTCACTGAACAAGCCAAAAATTCGGCGCCCGCGGCGGGCGGTTTTTGCATTCGTTCCGGGTAAAGGAGGGGGGAAAGGAGGGGGACGACGAGAAAGGAGGGAGGAGAAGGGGGAGGAGGAGGAGGACGAGGACGACGACGACGACGGAAAGGAGGAGGGGGGAGGATCGGGATAGGGGAGGAAGAGGGGAGGAGGAGGAGGAGGAGGAGGAGGAGGAGGAGGAGGAGGAGGAGCAGGAAGAGGAGGAGGAGGAGGAGGAGGAGGTGGAGGAGGATTGGGAAAAGGAGGAAGAGGAGGAGGAGGAGGTGGAGGAGCAGGAGGAGGCGGACGACGACGACGACGATGGGGACGAGGACGCGGACGAGGAAGAGGAGGAGGAGGAGGAGCAGGAGGAGGAGGAGGAGGAGGGCGCCATCGACTGGGAAGGTGAGGGCCGCGATGTCCGCCGGCTCGACGCCCGCCTCGCCCGTGCCCGCCCCCTCACTCTTATCCGCAATTGCGGGGTGCTACGTATTCCGTACTCAGGAGCCGTGGTATCGCCTCAATGTAAGGTCGGGCGCGTTCCTCTACAGGAAGAAAGTTCACAAATAGTACACAAGAGGCTGCGGACTTTTTTGGGGAGCTGTTCTGATGTTTTTTGTTTTTTTTGTGCGTTTTGGTGTTAGAGAGACGTTTGACTTTTCGCACCAAATCCGCCTGTAGAAGGACATGCCCGACCTAACCTCAATGCTGGCTACGTTTTTGTCCCGGATGGCCACGACCCCTGGCAACGTATGCGTTGAGGCGCACACGGCAGGCCAGCCACAGCTGGGGGAGCTGTGGTCCTAACCCCCCTGGGGGACCCATCGATTTCGGCACCCCTCTCGAGAGATCGTCGATGCGATGGCTTCCCCCAGGGGGGGTAGGGACCACAGCTCCCCCAGTTGTGGCTGGTCGGCACGGGCTTCTACGGGAGGTCAAGCGAGTCCCATACAAGAGGCCCCCCCAAAGGGGGGGGCGGGGAGCTTGAGGGCGCCCCGTCCGGCAGCCGTTCCGCCCAGGGGTGCGCGCTTTCATTTGCCCACCTCCTGCTCCTCGGCACGCCTCTTCACCTCTGCTGCTCTTGCAGGAGCATCTGATGCAGACCCCCCTCTCCCGAAGAGTTTGGCCCGCGTTTCTTCGCCGACTGGCGGAAAGAAGCTGGCCCAGCTTCTGGGGCGCGTTCGCCCCTCCGGTGTGGAAGACGGACAAGTTGGCCCGGGCTTGCTTGACGAAGCTTCCAGTTTCTCGTTGGGGGGCGCGTGATGGGGGGAAGATGAGTGAGGGGGGGGGCAGCGGGGGCTGCAGAAAGGCCCCATATGGTGGCTCTTTAGGGCCCAGCAGGGGCCTGCAGGGCCCCCAAAGGGCACCTCTCCCCCCCCCCCCCCCCCCCCCCCCCCCCCCCCCCCCCCCCTCATCTATCGCCCCCGAACTTGATTCGCCCCCCATCTCGAGTGGTTCGGTCGCAAATCGTGGGAGCTTGGTATACCCTCGTAATTCCGTCTTTTGCATCGACTAGCGTCGATGAATGCTCTTTTCGGCCTCTGGGGGCCCTCGCCGGGCCTCGACACCGTCAAAAAACGATGCAGGACAAGAAACTGGGGGGGCGACGTTGAGAACAAATCAGGACGTCGGGGGTCTGGGGTGCACATCTCTCTGGAGCATTCTCGGAGGGAAAAATAGGCACCAACGCACGCAAATCTTGATATTTCCTAGACGAGACAGGATAAGACCGGGCGTAACTCCAAGATCCAGAAAAAGTGTTGTGGGTCCTGTACTGTATGTGCTTGTTGATTTGTGCTTTCCTGGGCCCCTTCGGTATTGCGGAGGCCTTGCGGCCAGTCCAGCCGACCCTGAAGGGGGACGACGACGACGACGACGACGACGACGACGACGACGACGACGACGACGACGACGACGACGACGGCGACGGCGACGGCGACGGCGACGGCGACAGCGACGACGACGACAACGACTACGGCGGCGGCGGCGATAAGCGACGGCGGCGGCGATAAGGCGAGGGCTCGGAACACATGGAACAACTGAGTGGAAATCCAGGATCGGAGCCCTCATTGGGGGCGTCTTGGAGGTTCCTTAGGCCTTTTCGAGGCTAGTCAACTTAAGCCGTCTTGGGTCATGTAGCCAGGTGGGAGCCCTCAGCTCGTCGCGCCCTCAGCTCCTGCTGCAGAAGACGAACACATCGGCCGCGGCCTCGCCGGCGGCCTGACCGGCGCTGGTCGGCGATGCGCGCAGGCCGTCATGGGCAACGCGACGGGGGGGACGGGCTCAGTCGGGAATGCATCGGGTGCCCAGTCGTCCACTGGCCGCCAATAAGCCCACAACGGCAAGGAACGTGCGGCTTCGCTATCAGCGATAGGCACCCCATCGCGATCCGCACGCTCCCGGGCGGGGTGGACCATGGGGCCCCTTGCGGCGATCCATGTGCAATCAGAGGTGGATTCATTCCCGCCTGAGCCTATCCCCGGCGGCTGTCGGGTCATGACCCATTCGAGCCTCTGGTGGCCGTTCAGGATGATCGGGGCACCCCTGGGAGACTCTCGGCGCGGCGCAGCTGCTGGAAGGCATCCCGAGGCTCGAGAAGCGCGGGGAATCAACGAGATACATACAACCCGTACCTCGAGCCTGCCCCAACGCTGCCCCGCACGCGTTGTGCGCAACGTGCGGGGCATTCTCTCTCGCGCACGCGCAGTGCGCGCAGTGCGTGGCGGCCTGAGGAGAGGGCCGCCGCGGAGCGGCTGGCGCAGGAGGCGGCCTCGCCGCGCGAGGGGTGCGCGAGGGAGGACGGAAGGGAGGAGGGACGAGGCAGGAGGGGGGGAGGAGGGGAAGAAGGGAAGAGGAGGGGAGGGAGGAGGAGGGAGGAGGAGGAGGAGAGGAGGAGGAGGAGGAGGTGGAGGAGGAGGGAGGAGGAGGAGGGGGCGGAGGAGGAGGAGGAGGAGGAGGAAGAAGAGGAGGAGGAGGAGGAGGAGGAGGAGGAGGAGGAGGAGGAGGAGGAGGAGGAGGAGGAGGAGGCGGAGGAGGAGGAGGAGGAGGAGGAGGAGGAGGAGCGGCCGATCGGATCTGGGACGCGGTTCGGGTATTGAGGGTGAAGCCTGCGCCCTTGAATGCGCAGGAGACGAATGAGGGGAGGGGGAGGGACAATGAAAAGGGATGCGGGGGACGGGGATTAATAAGAGGAGGGATGATGATGATGATGATGATGATGATGATGATGATGATGATGATGATGATGATGATGATGGTGATGGTGATGGTGATGGTGATGGTGATGGTGATGATGGTGATGGTGATGGTGATGGTGATGATGATGATGATGATGATGATGCTGATGATGATGATGATGAGGATGAGGATGAGGATGATGATAATGATGATGATGATGATGGTGATGATGAGGAGGAGGAGGAGGGGGATGAGGAATTCGATGCTGATGTTGAGGAGGAGGAGGAGAACATGATGGCGATGATCATGAAGGTGGTGATGCGTATTAAGAGAATGATGATTGTTATGTTGCTTATGATGATGGTGCTGATGATGGTGGTCATGATGATGCTGATGACGATGACGATGATGCTGATGCTGATCTGATGCTCATGACGATCATGATGATGATGCTGATGGTGCTGATGATGATGCTGCTGCTGATGATGATGGTGATGATGGTGATGATGATGATGATGCTGATTATGCTGATGACGATGCTGATGCTGCTGATGATGATCATGATGCTGCTGATGGTTCTGGCGATGATGATGATGATGATGATGATGATGATGATGATGATGATGATGATGATGATGATGATGATGATGATGATGATGATGATGGTGATGTTGATGGTGATGGTGATGGTGATGGTGATGATGGTGATGATGATGATGATGATGATGATGATGATGATGCTGACGATGATGATGATGCTGAGGAGGAGGAGGAGGAGGAGGAGGAGGAGGAGGCCGACGAATTTGAGGTTGATTCCGCTTCTCTCTGGGCATCGTGGGAGTCCCCTGGCCGCACCGGCTGGGGTCGCCGTGGGATCTCCGGTCAGAAGCCGGCCCCGCGAGAGGCCCGAGCCCGAGCCCGAGGCCTGGGGAACCCGCACCTCTGGCTTCTGGCAGGAAGAGCCTGCAGCGGCCACAGGGTGCAGAGCCACCAGTCTGAGTACAGTCGGGGCCCTGGAGAAGGAACCCTTTTCGTTGGGGAGGGGCTCCGTGCTCCGTTTTGTGTTTCGCAGCTTGCCTCAGGTTCTCCTTATGCTTTCGATCGGAAATCGAAGTTTCACTTATGGAAAAATGGGCCTCGTTCCTTGTTTTGGGTTCCTTAGGTCAAGGCCCCGACTGTACCTCCATAAGGTTCGAGTGACCAATAGGGGGCCTTGTAGTCCAAGGCGGGGTCCTGTAGTCCGGCGGAGGGTCGTGTAGTCGTATCGTCGGGGGGGGGGAGGGGGGGGCGTAGTCCGGGGGGGGGGGGTGCGATGCCTCGATCTACGTGGGGCAGCGATCCGCTCGGCGACCATGGGCGCGGTGGAGGGGCGGCAGTTGCGCGCCCTGGCAGTGCCCAGGGCCAGGCAGAGTGGCGACGGTTGCGCGCGAATGGCATCACCCAAGTAGGGATGGACACCGTGGGAGAACCCGTGTAGTCCAGGGGAGGGTCGCCCTGGGGGGGGGGTAGTCCAGGGGGTGCGGGCCCCCCCACCACCCCACCACCACCACCACCACCACCACCACCACTACCACCACCACCACCACCACCACCACCACCACCACCACCACCACCACCACCACCACCACCACCACCACCACCACCACCACCTCTATTCCCCCTCCCTCTTCCACCCTCATCTTCCTCTCCTCTTGCCTGGGAGAGGGAAGGGATGAGGGAGGTGGTGGTGGTGTATACCGTATACCTTTGGGCCCCGCAAGGTGGAAGCTTGTAGTTTACGGGGGGGGGGTCCTTGTAGTTCAGGCCCTGTAGTTTGGGCGGGCGGCCCTGGTAGCCCGGGAGGGCCCACTTGTCTGGCGGCCCAGAGCTATTGAGTTGAGGTATTCGGGGCATCAAGTACTTCTCCCTGGGCGCCGAAAAGGGGCCTCGAAACGAGACCCGACAGTCCACAAGAGCCGCCTGCAGGGGCTCCAGTGAAGAAGCACCGCTCTGTGCACAACAAAAACTGGTAAGTTAAATTGCTGGCGAGGCCCCCGCCTCTGGCGAGGAGCCCCGCCCGTGGAGGCGGAGAACAGGAGCGGGGGTCTATCCGCAAGAGGAGGAGAATGTGGGGGGGATATGGGGCCATTTGTTTGCTCGTCGTCGTCCTCCTCCTCATCCTCCTCCTCCTGTGGCTCGTAAGCTCGTAGCCTCCGTCCTCTCTCCTCTTCCCACTCCTCCTCCTCCTCCTCCTCCTCCTCCTCCTCCTCATCCTCCTGTGGCTCGTAAGCTCGTAGCCTCCGTCCTCTCTCCTCCTTCCACTCCTCCTCCGCTTCCCACTCCTCCTCCTCCTCCTTCCCCTTCCTCCTCATCCTCCTCTCCTCAGCCTCCGCCTCCTCCACTCCTCCTCCTCTCCTCCTCCCTCCTCCTCTACTCCTCCTCCTCCTCCCCTCACTCCTCCTTCCCTCCTCCTCCTCCTCCTATTCCTCCGGCCTCCTCCCTCCTCCTTCCTCCTCCGCCTCCTCCTCTCCTCGTCCTCATTTGCACATGCAATGTTCTGTTTCAACCATCCTGTGGTGTTGGGTCCTCGCGTTGAAGAGACAGCGCCCGAGTTCTTACTCCTCCTCCTCCTCCTCCTCCTCCTCCTCCTCCTTCCTCATCCCGTGCCCCTTCCCTCCTTCTTCTTATCATCATCATCAGCATCATCATCATCATCATCATCATCATCATCATCATCATCATCATCATCATCATCATCATCCTCGTCATCATCATCATCATCATCATCATCATCATCATCATCATCACATCATCATCATCATCATCATCATCATCATCATCAGCAGCATCAACATCAGCATCATCATCATCATCATCAGCCATCACCACCACCACCATCATCATCATCACAACACAGCATCATAATCATCGTCGTCATCATCATCATCACCATCATCATCGTCATCATCATCATAATCATCACCATCAACATCATCATCATCTCATCATCATAATCATCATCATCATCATACTCATCATCATAATCATCATCATCTGCATCATAATCATCATCATCATCACCATCAGCATCATCAGCATCATCATCATCATCATCATCATCATCATCATCATCATCATCATCATCATCATCACCACACCATCATCATCATCATCATCATCATCATCGTCATCACCCGTTACAGCACGCCCCTCACACGTTTTGTGTCCCCACAGGGAGCTCCACCGAAGGCCTCAGTGCCACCGCCCGCATGCGTCACGCACATCCATTCCGGCACACCCTTCACACGTTTCGTGACTCCATGGGGAACCCCCGAAGGCCCCTGTGGCACCGCCCGCATGCGTCACGCACATCTATTTCGGCACACTCCTCACACATTTCGTGGCCTCATATGGAGCTCCACCGAAGGCCCCAGTGCCACCGCCCGCATGCGTCACCCACACCCATGTCGGCACACCCCTGACACGTTTCGTGGCCCCATGGGAGCTCCACCGAAGGTTCCACTGCCACCGACCGCATTTGTCACGCCCACCCGATTTCAGCACACCCCTCACAAGTTTCGGGGCCCCATAGGGAGCTCCACCGAAGGCCCCAATGCCGCCGCCCGCATCCGTCACGCACACCCATTTCGGTCCCCAGTGGCACCGCCCACATGCGTCACCCACACCCATTTCGGCACACCCCTCACACGTTTCGTGGCCTCACAGGGAGCTCCACCGAAGGCCCCAGTGCCACCGCCCGCATGCGTCACGCACACCCAATGCGGCACACCCATCACACGTTTCGCGGCCCCATGGGGAGCTCCACCGGCGGCCCCAGCGGCTGCGTTCGCATGCGCCCACCGCACCCATTTCGGCACACCTCTCACACGTTTCGTGACCCCATGGGGAGCTCATCCGACAGCCCCAGTGGCTGCGTTCGCATGCGCCCACCGCACCTATTTCGGCACACCTCTCACACGTTTCGTGACCCCATGGGGAGCGCCTCCGACGGCCCCAGTGGCTGCGGCACCAGTGGCTGCTTTCGCATGCGCCCACCGGACAAATTGTGGCACACCCCTCACACGTTTCGTGGCACGGATCCCCGAATGCGGTGCGTACAACGATGGTTGTGTCCTTCGCCAGGCTTCTGTTTTTGTGTTTCTCCAAATGAGGTCCCCGGAAGTGCCGACCCTTTCCCCGGGACTGGTTTTTCACCCTGAGTCGTTTGTTGACGGTCCCGGGGTCTGGCAAGGGCCCCCGAGGCCGAGAATGGCCAAAAACCTCAGGTCGTCATATTGTTCACAACGCGAGAACGTCTGGGCCTCCTCCTCCTCCCTCCCTCCCTCCCTCCCTCCGGTACCCCTCCTTCAGGGCGCAGGGTGCCGCGGCAACTCCCCCCCTCCCCCCCCCGGCGCGCGCGCGAGGGGGGTGGCCCAGAGGCTCGGCACTCGCGGCGGGCGCCCGCGCGCGCGCCCCGGAGATCCGACGCCGCGAAGAGAAAGCGGTGGTCTGGTAGTCCCCAAGCCTGACCTTCCAGGAGGACTAAAAATTTATCCCAGTGCGACCCTACCTAGGAGTTGGAGCCCCTAGGAAAGCAGCATCAGTAGTAACAGTAAAGCTAAGCTAAAGCTAAGACAAAGCTAAGCTAACGCTAGGCTGAAACTAAGCTAAAGCTAAACTAAAGTTAAGCTAAAGCTAAGCTAACGCTAAGCTAAAGCTAAGCTAAATCTAAGCTATAGCTAAGCTACATCTAAGCTAAAACTAAGCTAAATCTAAGATAAAGCTAAGCTAACGCTAAGCTAAAGCTAAGCTAAATCTAAGCTAAAGCTTAGCTACATCTAAGCTACATATAAGCTAACAGTAAGCTAAAGCTAAGCTTAGGTAAGCTAAGCTGGGTGAACCCAGGGGGCGCAACTGGGGGAACCGCGGGGCGGATGCCGGGGGAACCGCCCGGGGCGAGCCCCACTGCCCGGCCCCTTAAGCTAACCGAGTAAGAACACTTCTAGGCAGAGCCTAGGTAGGGAATAACACCAGGACCTTGACGGTTGAATTACTGCCGGGGTCATACGGAATCCAGATCGGTGCATAGGTCCCGAGGCCTATTTTTAGCATTCTGGAAGGTGAGGGAAGCGTGGTGGTGACAACACCCAGCGGTGAGTCTCGGGCGATTTGGTGTCACCACCGGGTTTGGGGACTCGTGTGTTTTTTTCCGAGGTTGTCCCGAACGCTGGTGGTTCCAGGAGAGTCACAGAACCTGGCGGTGCCCCCGTGCCCCAAAGCCCGGCGGTGACTTTTCGGGGATTCCAGGTCACCGCCTGATGTCTCACCACCTGGTTTGTGGGCTCACAGAGGAAGTACAACGCCGCCACAAATCGCGATCGGAGCCCCCAGACTTCGAGTAGAGATCGGCTTCAGACTTGGTCTACTCCAGACTTCAAGTCGTCGGATCTTCCACAAGTGCGCAGAACCTTCGCAGGTCTACGAAGTTGTACACACGTTTGTTGGCATATTCGACGAGCTGATCACTTTTGGGGTAAATCAGTTCCGTAGCCGACTCCCTGCTCGAAGACTCTGGGAGCCCACCTTCCCGCGCAATCCCCTGACCCCCATCGGGCCATGAAGAAAGCATGGCGGAAGGTGCCTCGCTCTTGGCGGCCCTGGGGGCCCCATACATGGCGGTGGGGCCGTCACAGAGCGGCTCGGGATGATGAAGAAGCCTCGGCCTCGGGGAGAACAAAGGAGGAGGAGGAAGGAGGAGGAGGAGCAGGAGGAGGAGGAGGAGATGGAGGAGGAGGAGGAGGAGGAGGAGGAGGAGGAGGAGGAGGAGGAGGAGGAAGAGGAGGAGGAGGGGGGCGGAGGAGGATTTATAGGAGGAGGAGCGGCCTCGGGGAGAAGAGAAAGTGCCGAGACCTCCGACCTCCGAGGGCCGACGCTTGGCAGAAACGTCGCGCCGTCGGAGCTCGGAGTGCCTCGAGCCCGACCGATCCGTGAGGGCCTCGGGGCCCGAGCAAGCACCGTGCGAGAACGCCAGGGGTCGAGGCCTCGGACCGCTGAGAGGGGGCGACACGCTGGGCAGCAGTCCCGACGTCGGGGCTCTGAGTGGTCCGAGGCGGGGATGTAGAGGAGGAGGAGGAGGAAGAAAAGGAGGAGGAGGAGAAGAATAGGAGGAGGAAGAAAAGGAGGAGGAGGAGGAGAAGGAGGAGGAGGAGGAAGAACAGGAGGAGGAGGAGGAGGAGGAGGAGGAGGAGGAGGAGGAGGAGAAAGAATAGGAGGAGGAGGAGAGAGGAGGAGGAGGAGGAGGAGGAGGAGGAGGAAAAGGAGGAACAAAAGGAGGAGGAGGAGGGGTTTGATATATCCATAGCCACCGCCTGGGGGATTCATCCTCGCGGACCTCCAGAGGCGGTGGATATGGACATCTCCGGGCCCTCTGGGGCCAGTACACTGTGCGGCAAGGAATTCCCCGAGGGAGCCTCAATGAGTTTGGTCAAAAGGCAGTCCGAGGCGGGTATGTATCCATATCTCGGCGGCGAGCGAGGGGAGGAAATGCGAAGGAGAAGGCCTTCGCAGAGGCCAGCGGGACTCTTCAGAAGCCATCGCGCCTGCTGAGAAGTTTTTCTCCTGTCTTCGAGGCAGGCTTCGAAGATTTCTCAGAAGGCCGAGGGACTTGCGAGCCTTCTGAAAAGGCCCGCTCCTTCTGACTCCCTGCGCTCGCCGCCAAACATTCACCGCCTGGGGGATCGATCCTCGCGGACCTCCACAGGCGGTGGATCTGGACATACCCGGGCCCGCGCAGGCCACTCTATAGATTCCCCAATCAGTGCTTGCACTGAAGGGTCCTATAGCGGAGATTCCCCAATCAGTGCTTGCACTGAAGGGGTCCTACAGCGGAGATTCCCCAATCAGTGCTTGCACTGAAGGGGTCCTAGCGCGGGGATTCCCCAATCAACGCCTGCAATGAGGGGGTCCTAGCGGAGATTCCCCAATCAATGCTTGCAATGAAGGGGTCCTAGCGGAGATTCCCCAATCAGTGCTTGCAATGAAGGGGTCTGGCGGAAGTGCCGGGCTGATTTCGGTGGGCGGCCGGGAACTTGGGTTTCCCGGTTCGGGGTTCCCTGGTTTTTGGTCGATCTTCTTATCAATTGGTTTCACCATCGATTTTATTAACCACCTCTCTACCGTTCTCACGATCGATTTCAATATCGATCTCACAATCGATCTCGTTATAGATCGCAATAGCGATCTCATGATCGATCTCTCTGTAGATCTCATTGAATCGACTTCACTCTCGGTCTCACGATCGACCTTACAATCGTCCTCACTAATTATCGGTTCCATTATCGATCTCACAATCGATTTCAATATCCATATCAATAACCTTCAAACCATCCACTGATTGGGGTCTTCCTTTGGTGTAATTGAAATGCTTGGCGAAAGTATCGGGCCGATTTCGGTGGGCGGCCGGGTTCCTGGGTTTTCAGTTCTGGGTTCCCGGGGTCTTGGTTCGGGGTTCCGGGCCGAGTTCGCTGGGCGGCGTTGTTCCCGGGTTCCTGGGTTCGTCGTCGATGTTCTTCTCGATCGGTCGATCGCGCAATCGATCTCATTATCGATCTCACAATCGATCTCACTATGGATCGCACGAATGATCTCACGATCGATCTCATTGTCGATCTCATTGAATCACTTTCACGATCGGTCTCACGATCGACCTTACAATCGTCCTCGATCTCACTATCGATCCCACAATTGATGTCAATATCCATGTCAGTAGTTCTCAAGCCATCAACTGAATGAGTTTTTTCTCGTGATATATATATATATATATATATATATGTATGTATATATGTATGTTTCTGTGTAAGTGTATATGCACGTATAAAGGTATACACATAAATGTGCGCGTATGTATATATATACATATATATACATATGCATACATATATATATATATATATGTTTGGTCGCCCCCCCAAAGATCATGCCTCTCTCTGTGACTGTTCTGTGTTGGCCTCTTTTGATTCCCCTGCTGGCTCCTTGTACGCATGTCTTCTTCGCATGATTCGTCCTGCTCCTCCTCCTCCCCTTCCTCCTCCTCCTCCAACCAGACACAACAGAGGCCAACACAGAACAGAAACAGAGAGACAGGGGAGGAGAAGGAGGAGAGTTTTGAGCAGTACAGCTGTAGTCCAACATTGCAATGCTTGAACATTGCATTAGCACTCTGATGAGGCCGTAATGTCATAGTAGTAGTAGTCGTCGTCGTCGTCGCAGCCGTAATAGTAGTAGCAGTAGTAGTAGTAGTAGTAGTAGTAGTAGTAGTCGTCGTAGTCGTAGTCGTAGTCGTAGTCGTAGTCGTAGTCGTAGTCGTAGTCGTAGTCGTAGTCGTAGTCGTAGTAGTAGTAGTAGTAGTAGTAGTAGTAGCAGTAGTAGTAGTAGTAGTAGTAGTAGTAGTAGTAGTAGTAGTAGTAGTAGTAGTAGTAATAGTAGTCGTAGTAGTTGTAGTTGTAGTTGTAGTGGTAGTAGTAGTCGTAGTATTCGTAGTAGGAGTAGAAGAAGAAGTAGTAGTAGTAGTCGTCGTAGCAGTGGTAGTAGTAGCAGCAGCGGTAGTAGTAGGTATACTATAGTAGTATCAGTTGTAGCGGTCGTAGTAGTAGGAGCAGCAGCAGTAGTGCTAGTAGGAGTAGTAGTAGCAGCAGTAGTCGTAGTAGCAACAGTATTAGTTGTCGTAGTAATGATAGTGGTAGTAGTAGCAGTAGTAGTCGTCCTAGTAGTAGTAGTAGTAGTAGTAGTAGTAGTGGTGGTAGTAGTAGTAGTAGTAATAGTTGTAGAAGTAGTAGTCGTCGTAGTAGTAGTCGTAGTAGTGGTAGTAGTTGTAGTAGTAGTCGTCGTAGTAGTTGTTTTAATACAGTCTTTGTAGTAGTAGTAGTAGTAGTCGTAGTCGTAGTCGTAGTCGTAGTCGTAGTCGTAGTCGTAGTCGTAGTAGTAGTCGTCGCCGTCGTCGTGGTAGTTGTGGTATATGAAGCGGGCGCAGGAGGGATATTCCATTACCGTAACCACAGATTGCAATGCTGTAGTGGTAATATTGCAGCTGTCGGAATATTCGGTTGCAGCATTAGCACGCAGTAGATGTATTCTAGCACTATACTAGTATGGACCAAGAATGTGTTTCGTAGTGGCTGCAGTCGTCGCAGAATTTCAATATCGTGGTGCTCAAACACGGTAGCCGTACCCTAATACCGTAATGTCGTGGTGATCTTGTAAGGGTGGTATTATGTTGTACTCTCACGAGTAATGTAGGAGTACTGGAGTCGTAGTAATGGTGCTCTGGCACAGTGGTAATATGACATGCTGAAGTGCTGGCGGTATGAGTAGTAGAGCCGTATTTGAGTACGGTCATACTTGAATGTTGCATTAGCTCTCTGCTACGGCCGTACTGTCATATACTAGTATTAGCAGTCGCCGTAGTAGTAGTAGTAGTAGTAGTAGTAGTAGTAGTAGTGGTCGTAGTAGTAGTAGTAGTAGTAGCAGTAGCAGTAGTAGCAGGGGTAGTAGTAGTGGTTGTATTATTAGTAGTAGTAGTGGTAGTTGTCGTAGTATTAGTAGTAGTAGGGATAGAGGTAGTAACAGTAGTAGTAGTAGTAGTAGAAGAAGAAGCCGCAGTAGTAGTAGCAGCACCAGCGGTAGTAGTAGGTGTAGTAGTACCAGTTGTAGTGGTAGTAGTAGTCGTAGTAGCAGCAGCAGCAGTAGTAGTAGTAGTAGCAGTAGTAGCAGCTGTCGCAGTAGAAATAGTAATAGAAATGGTAGCAGTCGTAGTCGTAGTCGTAGTAGTGGTAGTAGTAGTAGTAGTAGTAGTAGTAATACTTGTAGTCGTAGCTGTAGTATGTGTAGTAGTATTGGTAGTACTATTTCTAGTAGTAGTAGTAGTAGTGGTAGTAGTAGTAGTAGTAGTAATAGTAATAGTAGTAATAGTAGTAGTCGTAGTAGTCGTAGTAGTAGTCGTAGTAGTAGTAGTAATAGTAGTAGTAGAAGTAGTAGTAGTAGTAGTAGTACAAATCGTAGTAGTAGTAGTAGTAGTAGTAGTAGTAGTAGCAGCGTTCGTAATAGAAGTCGTAGTAGTAGTAGTAGTAGTAGTAGTAGTACTATTAGTAGTAGTAGAAGCAGCAATCGCAGCAGTAGTCCCAGTAGTAGTAGTAGTAGTCGGTTCTTAGCACTGTAGTAGTAGTATTAGTAGTAGTAGTAGTAGTAGTAGTAGTAGTAGTAGAGGATAAGTTCGGCAAAGGTGAGTCGGAGGGAGATGATGACGAATGCGATTCAAGACGAGATGTATGATCTTGGAGGGGGGGCGGGGTTATGTTTATTCATGTAGGCATACATATACATACATGTTCATATTTATATGTGAATATATACACATATATATATACATATACATATATACAATTATATTTACCCAACTTCATGTCCTTAACCTTATCCATCTCCATATCCATGTCCACCGCCCGCTGGGGCACCAGGTCGTCAGTTCGCAGGGGGGGGATATGGATAGGTTGCCGCCTGGCATGCGGGGGCCCGGGAGGTCCCGACCCTGCAGGGCCGGTCTCTCATCGCCGAGCCGTCTTCAGGCGGTCCAGGCCTCTGTTTCGATAGAGCCGGCCTCTCTTGCCAAATTGTACAAACGGTAGTTCGATTGGAGTGCATGTGGCACGGGTTGCTGAGCGTTCGGCAAGTGTCGGCGCATCCTTGTGTGGACCCTTTCGTCCGTGTCCTTCCACAGTTGTTTGCATCCAGCCGAAAATTGTGAAAAAACATTGTCGGCCCCAAAATGTCTCGACCCATTCTGCTGGACTCGTTTTTCACATGGAGTCTTTTTGTACACAGTTCCGAGACCCTCAGGGGCATAAAATAACGGCATATCTTTCCCGTCGTGAACCCCGACCGGAGGTGTTCCACTACTCTAGTCATGACCCATCGAATCGTGACATAATCACGATTCGTGCCTCTTTCGTGACCCGACGGGCCCCCAGACCCCCGACTTCGTGAGTTGTTCATAACGTCCACCCCCAGAGGTCTGGACCCTTTTTCCATGGGGCCAAATCTTCATCCTGAGTTGTTTTTTGACGGTCCCAAGGCCCGGCGAGGGCCCCTGGATGCCGAAAACAAAGGAAAAGCTCCAGTCGCCATTTGATCACAATGCGAAGGGGTCTGGGTCTGGATTTGCTCTTACAGCGCCTTGGGATCCGACGTAGCGAAACAATTGCAACATCGTAAAAAGCCGCGCCCAGAGCCCTAGACCCCATCTTCCTGCACCGTTCTTCGAGCCGGATCGATCTGTGAGGGTCTCGGGGCCCGACACTATGCGAAAACGCCCGGCTCGAACAAAAACGAGTTGCCAGGATATGAGATCCGACGTTGCGAACAAAAAGTGCAGCACATTTCGAGCCCTTGACCCCACCTTTCTTCATCACTTTTAGCGCCGGATCGATCTGTGAGGGTCCCCAAGCCCGAAACCTGACGAAAACGCCCAGCGCGAAAAGATTGTAACGCCCAGACCTCTGCACGAACGAAGTGGATACGGAAAGAATGGGTACAATACCCGGCAGCAGTTCATGTTTATCTTGAACAGGACTCGCTGTCCACGCCGCCGCGGCCTGTGTCCATTCGAGACAGAAGGCCGCCTGCCCAACAGCGGCCGCTGTTGGTTTGGGACAACTCTTGTTGTTGGGCATTGGACCCATGCTTTCCGTACCCATTTCTCGGGCTCGGTCCTTGGCATCGTTCAGACGTGTGCATTTTTCCGTCGGCGAGGACCATCGAGGAGCATCCTCGATCGTTTGGCGAAAAAACCACGCACGAAACCGAAAAAAACACAGGGAATGGACGTCCGAGCGATGGCCAGGGTCTGGACCTGGTCTTCTGCACCGCGCTGGATCTCCGGGCCCGCGAACGCGCTCCCTTGTGCCGCCCGAGCCGCCCCGCAGCGCGCGGCCGATGGACCCCGCCGCCGGCCCCAGCTGTGGTGTGGCGGCCGTCGTCGTCGTCGTCGTCGTCGTCGTCGTCGTCGTCGTCGTCGTCGTCGTCGTCGTCGTCGTCGCCGTCGCCGTCGTCGTCGTCGTCGTCGTCGTCGTCGTCGTCTCCGTCGCCGTCGCCGTCGCCGTCGCCGTCAGGTACCGGGCCCTCGTTGTCGCCCGGTTGGGCCTCCTGGGAGGCCCTCGTCGCCACCGCTGGATTCGCCTCGAAGCCCTGGCGTCCGGAGGCACCCTGGAGGCAGCGGGCACGGGTACACGCCGGTCGTTGAAAGTAGGTACTTTTGGATGCCCAGATCCCAATCTACTTCGAGCGCCTTCCTACTTCAAGAATCGGCACTACTACCCAAATCTACTATATCCGCCTTCCTACTTCATGTTTTTACCTACTTCTTCCGACCGACGTGTGCCTCCCTGGAGCAGGGGTCGGCCTAAACGGTGTTTTGGCGATTTCGTGGGCCGTCTTCGTTTTGATTTCGTTTCGCAGCACAGGCAGAACGAAGACACAACGAAGGACAACGAGAACACAACGAAACCGAAAAACACCGTGTAGCTCGAGCCCTGCCCTGGAGGCAGCGGGCACTGGTACCTGTCACTCACCACCCGCCAAACCACCCCAACCCAACCCGAAGGCTCAGATTTACCATCGATTTCCAGTGGGGGGGGGGTCGGGAAACATCGAACAAAAACACATATGGCACCCTTACCCCCCCCCACCCGAAATTCGGGTCTTCGGGTTTGGTTGTCCTCCTCCTTTTCTCCTCCTCTTCCCTCCATCTCCTCCTCCTCCCTCCTCTCCTCCTACCTCTCCTCCTCCTCCTCCTCCTCCTCTCCCCCTCCATTCTCCTCCTCCATCCTCCTCCTCCTCACCTCCCTCCTCCGCCCCTCCTCCTCCTCCACCTCCCACCTCTCTCCTCCTCCTCCTCTCCTCTCCTCCTCCTCCTCCTCCTTTCCTCCTCTCCTCCTCCTCCCCCCCCCCACCCGAAATTCGGGTCTGGTGGGTAGTCAGTCACTCGCCCCAGGCGCGGCCCCGGCCGCGGGCCCGGGCGCGGAGGCCGCCGCCGGCGAGGCGGCCGCCGGCGGCCCGGCCGCGCCCTGGCGTCGTCTGGGGATCGAGGCCTCCCAGAGGAGCTCAGGGCAGATTGCGTCGGGCAGGTTCCTCTACAGGTCAGGATCAAACGACGCGAAGATCGGGACAAAATCGGATCGGGACAACTCGAAATCTCTGAGAATCGGCGGGTTTGGAGGATGTATTGGGCGCCGCGGCCGCTCCAGAGCGTTCCGGAACGCTCTGAGAGCGCTCCGGAACGCTCTGGAGCGATTTATCCCGATCCTAGCCCTGTTTTACAGGAGGGAAAAACCACACACAATTGATCGTCGATTCCCAGGAACATGTGCCAAAATATGGGAAGTGGGGGGGGAGGCGAAAGTCCAACAAGTATGGAACAATGTGGTGGGTCCTCTACAGGTCAGGAGGGAAGAAACACACTTGTTTTGATTCGCGGGTCGAGAGCGCACCTCTTCCGGTCGAAGCTAAGCGGGCCGCGCGAAGCTTGAATTAACAAGGAGGGGGGGACAGAAGGAGCGCAGCCTCACGGCGAGGCCAGGAGGAGGCAGAGCCTCGGGAGGAGGGAAAAAACACACAGACACAATTCATCGTCGATTCCCAGGAACATGTGCAAAAATATGGGCAGTGGGGGGGAAGGCGAAAATCCCCCAAATATGGAAAAATATGGTGAGTCCTGCTATTTGTATGTATTTATTTGTGTGTCCCAGGGCCCCTTCAACAGGGGGAACCTTCAAGAGCAGTCGAACCAAAATGATCTTGGGACGACCGTTCTTACATCCGTAAGGGCTTCGCCCCCCGCCGCAGGCCCCCTCTCTGTGAGAGTGGGATCGTTCAGAGTCGCGTCGGTGCGTCTCGGCACTGCCTTGGCGCATCTGGGAACATCATGCGGGGGCGGATCGGAATCATCAGCACAGATTGAGACGTCGGCGTGATCGGAGGCGCCGAATAACGGCGAATCACCGCCGCCCCCTGCCTTTTTGGAAGCGCCTGCGTGGCCGAAAGTTGGGTTTGAGCTTGGCCAAGCTATCGGGCCACGCGTTCCCCGAGTGGGTTTCGAAAGCTTTCGGGGAACACGGAGTCGGGCGAGCTATCGGACCAGGTGGTTTCCGAGCTTTCGGGTTTCCTGGAGGACGTCTTGGAGCGCTTTTGGGCCGTCCTGGAGGCCTCTTCCGGGCCTTCTGGGCCGTCTTAGACCATCTTGAAGCCATCTGGGGCTGTCTTGGGTGCATCTTGGGACCATCTTGGCCGTCTTGGAGGCCATCTTGGCAGTCTTTGAGGCATCTTGGAGGCCGTCTTGGAGGCCATCTTGGGCGTCCTGGGGGCCTCTTGGGGCCTTCTTGAGGCCCTCTTCGACGCCTCTTGGGCTGTCATGGGGCCATCTTGGAGGCCTCTTGGGCGCTCTTGGGGCGATGTTGAGGGCCTCTTGGGCCGTCTGGGGCCGTCGGAGAGCTGAAAAGCAGAATGTGCAAGAATCTTTAGGACAACGAAAGGGACACCAGTGATTTTGACCCTTTGGGGCCTCCCTGGAGGACGTCTTGGGGAGCTCTTGGGTCGTCTTGGAGGTCTCTTGCGGGTCTTTTGGGCCGTCTTAGACCATCTTGAGGCCATCTTGGGCCGTCTTGGGTACATCTTGGGGTCATCTTAGCTGTCTTGGAGACAATGTTTGCCGCCTTGGAGGCATCGTGGCGGCAATCTTGGCCATCTTGGAGGCCATCTTGGGCGCCTTGGGGGCCTCTTGGACCGTCATGGGGCTTTTGGGGGGCCCTCTTGGGGGCCTCTTGGGCTGTCATGGGGCCATCTTGGAGGCCTCTTGGGCGCTCTTGGGGCGATGTTGAGGGTCTCTTGGGCCGTCTGGGGCCGTCGGAGAGCTGAAAATAAGAAAATGCAACAACCCCCCAAGGGATAATCAAAGATTTGTCCCCTTGCGGGCCTTCCTGGAGGACGTCTTGGAGCGCTTTTGGGCCGTCTTGGAGGCCTCTTCCAGACCTTTTGTGCTGTCTTAGACCATCTTAAGGCCATTTGGGGCCGTCTTGGGTGCATATTGGGACCATCTTACCTAGCCGTCTTGGAGGCCATCATGGCAGTCTTTGAAGCATCTTGGAGGCCATCCTGGGTCATCTGGGCCGTCTTGGAGGCCATCGTAGGCCATCTTGGAGCAAGATTGACAGACGGATTTTCGGAAACCTTCTGGGACCCTGGCGAGCTGGACCGAAGCCCCAGGGGGAGTTCCTTTGGAAAAAGAACCAAAACCACAACCGATATGATCTAGCACGCCAGGCACCCTGTGATGAATCAACAGGGGGCGGCGGATCGAAGTCGCCTACGGCGAATCACTGTTGCCCCCCGCCTTCTAGAATCGCCCATGTGGCCGAGCGTTGTGGCAAAAGCTCTGCCAAGGTATCGGGCCATGTATTCCCCCAACCGTTGTGGAAACCCTTCGGGGAACACTTGGGGGAGGATGGCGGGGAAGATCAAGAGGAGGCGGAGGATGAGGTGGAGGAGGAGGAGGAGGAGGAGGCGGAGGAGGAGGAGGAGGAGGAGGAGGAGGAGGAGGAGGGGGCATCTTGGGAGCCTCTGGGGGCACTCTTGGGGCCTCCTGGGAGCTTCCTGGGAGAGGTAACCGGTCGTTTCTCGGGTCCCCCTCCCTCGCGCGGATTTCATCAATTTACAGTAGGAAGAGAGCAGGTATGTAACATTGGAGACTGGAAACTGCAACTGTTGCAGGGAGCAGCAAACCGAATCCTCGCAGCCTGATAGCCCCACAAGGGGCCCAGCGGATTTTTGATATTATTTTTGGACATATTGAAACGATGTTTCGTTTTTCGTCCAAGATCCGCCTGCAGGAGGACATGCCCGACGTAAGCGGGGTCGGAGGATCGCGCCGCATCGCCGATGCATCGCCGATGCGGCTCGATGTGAAGCCCGATTTCCCTCACGTCGACGTCGCCGATGCATCCTCGACGTCGCCGATGCGTCGTCGATGCGTCGTCGATGTATCGGTGGTGCATCGGCGATGCGGGGCGATCCTCCGACCCCATCTACTCGGTCCCCATCTAGGAGGCCTCTAGTCTCAGGAGGATCGAACTCTGACCTTCCAGGGGGGCTTTCAACATTAGCACCAGTTCGGGTGCAACTCCTGGGAGATCACATTCTGACTTTGCCCTGTTCCGAAAACGGTTTAAATTGGCTGCATCCCGCTTGATCCCTTATTCCCACGTGGTCGGACGAAGACCTCCCAGTAGTTGCCTCCTAACACCAGGACCTCGACATCTGATTCCCACTCGAGGTTCGGGGCGGTCCAGATCGATCTATATAGGTCTGGAGGGCTATTTTAAATACTCTGGAGGATTCAGGGGCACGAGTAGGGGAAACCATTGTAACATACCGACAGCCTTGCCTGCTCATTTGGAACAGGGCTCGCTGTCAGCGTCGCCGCGGGCGCCGCGTCCATCTGAAACAGAACGCCGCCTGTCTAGCAGCGGCCGTCGCCGGTTTTGGATAACATGTCAGGAATCGTTATATAGGTGCCGCTTGCCGCTGGCCGCTTGGGGCAAGCATTCCTAGTCCTGGTTTGCCCGGTACGCCGGCCCCTGGGTTGTGGTTTCGTTTTGGCTACGCGTGAGAGTGGCCCTTCGCCGGAGTGACCTTTGGTGCGGGCTCACCGGGGCCCCTCGATCGCCGAACGCGACGCGATCGCAGCGGTTGGCGTGCTTGTGTTTGGCCCCCCCGCGGCCCCCCAAAAACCGCGCACCAAAGGTCACTCTTACCCAGGGTCACTCCTGCGTGCAGCCGAGTCGTTTTCTCGGACCCTGGTTCGTCTTCTTGTCGTTTTCCCGTTTTCTCTGCCCCTGGGTCGCGGTCTCGTTTCCTCGGACCCTGGTTCGTTTGCTCGTTTTCTCGGCCCCTGTGTCATGTTCTCGTTTCCTCGGACCCTGGTTCGTCTTCTTGTCGTTTTCCCGTTTTCTCTGCCCCTGGGTCGTGGTCTCGTTTCCTCGGGGCCTGAATTGTTTTGCTCGTGTTCTCAGTTTCTCGACCCCTGGTCTGTGGTCTCGTTTCTCTGCCCCTGGTCCGTTTCCTCGATTTCTCGGTTTCTCTGCCCCTGGGTCGTGGTCTCGTTTCTCAGACCCTGGTTCGTTTCCTCGATTTCTCGTTTTCTCGGCCCCCGTGTCGTGGTCTCGTTTTCTCAGACCCTGGTTCGTTTCATCGGTTTCTCGTGTTCTCAGCTCCTGGGACGTGGTCTCGTTTTCTCAGACCCTGGTTCGTTGTTCGTTTTCTTGTTTCTCTGCCCATGGGTTTTGGTCTCGTGTTCTCGGGCTCTGATTT
>CAUYUJ010020832.1:64182-74182 GCA_963575745.1 Prorocentrum cordatum
GGCCAGGCGTCGACGAGGGCACCCAGTGAAAGCCAGGGGCGCTTAGCCCAACACTTAGGTCAGCTTATAGAGGCGGATCGAGCGCAGGGCCGCCCGGCCGGCGTTTCAGCCGCGGCGCCTTCTCCTTTTGACGCACCGCCGCCGCCGCCGCCGCCGCCCCCGCCGCCTCCGCCTAGGAATGTGAGCGCGACGGCCGGCGCGGCCGCGTCACTGGAACCCCCGCCGGGGGTCTGGCAGGCTGTTTCACCATTGCGTGCACGCTTGGCCCCTTTTTCCCCTTCCTCCCCGGGTCCTCCACCTGGCTCGCCCCCTCAGCTCCCGGCGGGTTGGGAGTCGCGCAGGTCGTCCACTGGGGCACTTTACTACCACAACCGGGTGACCGGCCAGACGCGCTGGGATCACCCGAGCCCTCCAGAGGTGGAGCCTCCGGCTGCGCAGCGTGACGTGCCTGGCGGCGTACCCCCGCAGGAAAGCGAGGGTCGGGCCGCCTGGGAAGCGAAGGTGGCGCAGATCAAGCTGCAGTTGGACGCCGTCCAGACGTCGCGCCCGCCGTGGCAGGAGTACTGGTCTGCCACGGGCGCTGCCTTGTGGTTCAACCCGGTTACGGGTGCCGCCTGCAATGAGAAACCATCCGGGATTTCCGCTTGGACAGCCGAGGTTAGCTCGCTGTCGGACGCTCTGGAGCGGGTTCGGAACGGATACGATGCCCCTGCCAAGTTTCCTCGCGGGGCCAGCCAGGCCTCCTTGCCAATAGCGGATGCCGCCACGAGTGCCACTGGGCCTGCGCCGTTTAAGGCCCCCCAACCAGGCCCCAACCCGTTGCAGCTTGCTTTCAACAGGTCGGGAGGCGTGCGCCCACCTACTCCTGCGGTTTCCGCGGGCCAGCGGGCCCCTCCCTCGTCCCAGGCCGCCCCCACCGCAGAGCAGGCGGCCCAGGCAAAAGCCGAGGTCATGGCGCTCCGCCGTTTCCAGCATAGGTCTGAACTGAACGCCGCGGTGGGCGCATGGCACAACCGCGTCCGTGAGTTAGTTGGAGACTCCACGGACGGGCGCGTCTCCATGGCCGCGGTGTTTAGTGCGAAATGCCATTCCCAGGCGGATTTGTACAAGCTTGTACAGGCCATGGGCGTAGAAATTACAGTTGCCCCCGAAAAGGGCAAGCCCGCCTTCGCCCCTGCTCCGTTCGCGATCCCGCTGGGGTGCACCAACCAGCCTGGCGTGGAGATTACTTGGAAAGTGTCGCCAACGACGAAGCTCACTGTACCGATCGAGAGCAAGAGGCTTGGGAAAATTGTCGCCAAAGGCAGGCGCGGGGCGTTCGAGACGCGCCTTGAGGAACTGCTTTTGTTCCTTGGCGACCCCATTGACGTCACGTCGGCGGCGGCGCCTGCGCCGCCACTAGGGCCGGGCGCGCCGGCGCGGGTCAAATTTAAACCCAGCGATTTGCTTGAGTAGGCGCGCTGCGTAGTGCGTTGCGGCGTCGGCCGCGGGCGCGGGTGCCCAGCCCGACGCACCGCCGCGGGGGCCGTAGCGGCTCGTCTCTTCCCACCGCTCTTTTCTTTGCCGCTTTTCCATCGTTTACCGTCGCCGAAGGGCCGCGCGGCTTATGAACCCATCTTTTACCTTGCGGCGCATCCTGGGGGTGACGGCCTGGGTGCGCGAAGCATTAGGAAAAAGCCCCAAAACAGGCGAGGCTTCTCTCTGATCCGCTGATACCCAACTGCTTGCATTCACTCTCCGGTTTGTGCTGCGCGATCGTGGCGTGGCCATGGGGGATCTCATTGCGCGTGCTTCGCAGTCGTGATGCGGACGGGCTGCGCAGATCGCTGCACTGTGTGTTCGTGAGCCGCGTGCCTGCGTCACTGCTTTGCCGCTTCCTTGTTGGTCGTGCTTCGCAGTCGTGATGCGGGCGGGGTGCGTGCATCGCACAGGGGAATGTTGTATGTTGACCCTGCTTCGCACTCTTGCTTTGCATTTTGGCTTTGCTTCTGCTTCACACCCCTGTTGCGGGTGATTGACCTGCTTCACAGTCGTGATGCGCCTCCTGCTTCGCCTTCTTGCTTTGCGTCCGCCTCCAAATTGCGCGGCCGGTGGCTGACCTGCTTCACAGTCGTGATGCGCCTCGCGTGGCTGTGTGTGACTTGTCATCGAGCTTGAGTGTGACGGCGTGTCGTATTTCATTGTCCTGCCTCACTTTTGTGGTGGGCTCCGCGAGGATCGGATTCTAGGAATTGCCCGCTTCACATGTATAGCGATTGTCCCACCATGCTTGGAAACTCCTGCGGCACGGCGTCTCCCTGAAAGGATGGTGTCCAGTTGGTGTCTTACCCGCCGTTTCACCCCCCCTGTCGTTTCCTCTCTTCCCTCCCTCTCCCTTGCCCTCCCCGTCCCCGTCCGCCTCCTCCTCCCCCTCCTCCTCGTGCCTTCGAAAAACCCGGTCTTAAGTAACATTTCCGCCCTGGCCCCCGGGCAATAATTGTCTCGGGTGCTCTCTCGTTGTCCCTGCCACGTGCCTGATAGCGTCTCTGTATTCTTTGGTGGTCGGCTGCCCACGCAGCCCGGCTTCCCTCCATGTCCGGGGGCAGTGGCCATGCGAAGTTGTCGAGGCATCCAGCCGCCGTGGTCGACGCGAGGAAAACAAAAAAAACTACACAGACGGCCGCGTCGATGGCGGATGGGCCGGCACGCCCGAGATGTAGCAGAGGTCATGTAGCACGCGCTTGAGCACGTCAGTCCATTGGGGATTTCATTGGCCCGGGTAGCGGCCCGGTCCTGCTTCGCAGTCGTGATGCGCCTCCTGCTTCGCATTATTGCTTTGTTTCTGCCTCGAAGTTGTGCTGCGGGCGATTGATCTGCTTCGCAGTCGTGATGCGCCTCGCGTGGCTGTGTGTGACATGTCTTCGTTGTAAGTCGTCCCACTCCACTTGTGTAGCGCTTGTGTTGCCGCCACCGTCGTGCGTCGTCGTCGTCGTCGCTGCCATCGCTGCCGCCCACGGCGTTAGCAATGGGGGGGGGGCTATTTCGAATATGATCGCACCCGCCTTCACGCAGCGGCTCAAACCATTAGGGCGCTCCCTGGGGAGACGACGATAATGGACTTATCCGGTCGGCACGCGGAAGCGGCGGCGACCGCCCTGGAGCCGCTGCGCATGAAGGTGCTTCGGTGGGCGTCACAGACTAAGAGACGGACGGAGGCCGCCGCGGCCCTCAGGGACGCGATCGCATTAGCAGACATGGCGCCCACCTTGTCCCCTGGGATTCGCCAGCATCTGGGAGCGGTGGCAGATCCCTTATGGGCGCTCTGCACTGCCGTCAGCACGCTCGTTCGACGGGAGGTGGTGCCAGCGTTGACCACTAAGGCGGCAAAGTCCACGGCCGTGGCGTCACCTCTTGTAGGGGGGATTTATCAATCTGGAGAGCCAGGCCGCTGTGCAGTGCCGCCGTTGCTGGATGACTCCACACGCTCACACCTGACTTTGGCCGTTCTCAACCCTGGTCGTTCCGGCTTCCTTCATTTGGGCAGCGATCTAATATTGGAGTGGCGGCTGGAGGCCGTCGCCCATGCCCTGGACGACAGGGGCGTAGACCTTTGCATCTTGCCGGGGTCGCGCTTCCCCGCTGGAGCCCTGTTGCCAAAAGGCTTCCCTTTCCTATGGCTCGGACCCGAATCCGCTGCATGGGACACTGTCGGGATTTTTGTCAGGCCGGAGCTAGAGCACGCCATTCGCCCCATCCATGATTTTTCGTCCTCCAGGGAGCAGTGGTACGAGCTGTGGTCTGATGGGCAGGACGATGCCCCCACTTGTATAATTTGCGCTATGTATCCCGTTCACGGCGGTGACTTGGACACTTGGGGGTCCATCGTCGCCCTCGCGGGCGTTTTGCGCGCTAAGTTTCCTCGCGCGCGGCTCCTCGTGGGAGGTGATGGGAACCTCCACCTGGATTACGTTGTCTCCCACGGCGCCGGATGCCGGTGCCTGCAATGCCACCAACGCTCCAAGGATAAATTGATCCAGGAGTGGTTGGACTCTGCCGGGTTGCGCGCCTTTAACCCGCCATCGCCCACGCACGTTTCAGGCACATGTATTGATTTGTTTTTGGGCTCCCGCCACGACCCGCTGCCCGTGCACGTCGTGGATGAATTTGTGGGGCTTTCTGACCGCAGACTCGTGCTGATTGACGTGCCTTGCCGGGCAACCGCGCAGAATTCGGCGGGGTTCGGGCGCGTCGCCTGGACTTCGGGCGAGGAGTGGGAGACTGGCCTTCGGGACGTGGCCAGCACGCTACAGGCGCTCGCCACTGCTATTGAAACGGTAGGCACTAGTCAGTGGCTCCGGCCACCCTGGTACGGAGGCGGGGCCACCCGCCTCCAGCGCCGGGCCGTCCTCAATGTAGCCGCCTGGACGCGCGATACCATTTATGCAATGGTGGGGCATGCCTCTTCGGCCACACGACGGGCGTCGCCAGTAGGAGCAGAGACACGTCGCGGCGCCCCCCGCTTGTCCCCTCGGCTTACCCATCCCATGAGGCCTTCCGGGAAGCCGCATCGGCGGCGGCGTGGCAGGAGAGACGCAAAGATGTCCACCGCTACCTGGACCTCCGCGAAACCAACGCTGGCGCCGCCGAGCGCTTCTTATCGGGATTTTGCAGGTCAACTGCGAAGTTCGACATCCAGCTAGTGGATTCCATCACTGGGCACGCTTTGTCCACTAGCGGCATGATCGATGCGATCCGTGACGATTTGTATTCTAGGGCCCACAATGATTTCCCGCAGTGCCCGGAGGCCAGGGACAGCCTTGCGCAGGCGGTCACCGCCATCCGCCGCTCGGGGGCGGAGGCGGGGCCCCTGTATCCGGAACGACCATACGCCGACCATGAGGTCGAAGCGGCGCTTTTCCTGCTCAAGCCAGGCAAGCGCACGGTTCACTTGTGCAACGCAGCCTTGCGGGTCCAGGTTGAGGAGGGCTTCCGCCTGACGCGGGCACTACTCAATCTGGGTCGCGCGCTGCGCGTAACGGCCCGTCCATGGTCTCTTCGCCATTTTGCCCCCATCCGCAAGTCAGGGCCGGCGACTGTGCGGAAGATCAAGTCATTGCGGCCAATCTCGTTCACGACTGACATGGCCTCAGTCCAAGACGCGGCATGGATTGCTCGCAATGGACCTCTCATCGAGGCTTGCGGTGGCCCGTCCCAGCAGGGGGGGGTGGGCGATACTGTTTCGTTGGTCATCGCTCTCACTATGAATGCCCAGTTGCGGGCCGCGCAAGACCTGCCAACTTGGCGGGCTGTCGCGGACAACAAATGTGCGTTTGACGTAGCTTCGGTGAATGGCATGCTGTGCGGCGTTTTTGAAGCCGGCGTACGCGGGTCGGACTGGCTGTTGCTGGGCGACGTGTTGGCACGAGACCATCAGGCGGTCGGCCTGCACAACTTATTGTCGCCAGTGTTCGCCCTCGGGTGCGGCACCGCCCAGGGCAGGCGTTTTTCGGTCCATATTTTCAACGCGCAATTGAAAGCGCTGCCCGGTGAGATCGCCGCCGCAGTCCCCGGGGGGTGCGCCACCGTGGTCCCGCGCCTGGCTAGACAAGCTATGACTGCTGCGGGCGAGGCTAACCCCCCAGCCACGAGGCGGCAATGCCTGACCGGGCCTTTCCCGCGGCGGCAACGTTGCATGAAGTGCCACGGGTGGCGGCGACCGAATCCCCGCCATGGCCGCGCGCCGAAGCCGCGTTATCCGCCCGGCTCAGTGCCGTCCCCGCCCTAGCGGACAGAGCCGCGGTGGTGGAGCTCGCGGGTGAATTGCACATGCCGCCTGCCCAGTTTGTCGACGACATCAGCTTGCCCATCTATAGGGGCGGTGCGCGCCGTCCTGTCTCCTGAGGACGAATCCGCGTGCAGTAGGTACGCGCGCACTTGTAAGTCGTTTTTCTCCCGTGAGAAATCCAAGACGTGCGTTCTTCCAGTCCTGGGCGCGCCCCCCCCCAGTCTCGCCGGCTGCCCAGAAGTAGACCGCATGGTCCTCCTGGGAATTTTGGTGGATTCCGACCTGACGTTTTACCCCCTCCTCCGTGAAATCGTCGCCGTCGGGCATGGCTGCTTCTCCGAACTGTTGTATGCGGCAGAGTCTCTGGGCTTCTCCATCCCAGTGGCTGCGGCGCAGGTCCCAGCCCGAGTTGAATCTGTGGTTTTGTACGCTGCCCCGCTCCTGGCCGCCGTGCCCGGCGCGGAATCAACCATGAACAAGTTGCAGGTGACTTGGGGCCGTCGCCTTTTGGGGTGCCACAAGGGACCGCCGATTCGCCATGCCGTGGTCGTCGCCCAATGCGGCTGGCCAATGCGCCTGGGGACGAGATTTTTAGAGAAGGCGCTGATGGCACGAGCACGGCTCATGGTCCTGCCGGGGGACCACCCAGGTGCCCTCATGCTGCGGGCGGCTCGGTCTTTGGCCACCCCCACGTGGGAGTCGGCAGTGGTCGCTCTGGCCCAGCGCCTGGCCCCGCCCCCGCCGGACCTCGAGGGGCATCCCTTATTCCCCGCCGCCCTGCTGAACGAGGCGCGTGCGTCGCCCGCCGCTAGGAAAGCAATCCTCAAGTCGTACCGGCTCGAGGTGCTGCGTCCGTCTCTCTTGCGGTATGACCGCGCAGCATACGCGAGGGCTGCCATGCCAATTTTGGCACCCTTTAATCGCTTTTTTGCCGCTTTGTGCACCTTCCCATCGCCACTGGAGCTAGACTTGTTGGCCGGGGAGCCAGGGCCGTCCTTCTGGTCCCACTACCGCCTTTGGGCTGTGGCCCGAATGACGGGCAAGTGGCCCCTGTCGGTCATGGGGGGTAAGGAGCACCCCATGCACCTGCGCCGGTGCAGAGCCTGCGGAAGCCACGGGGTTTCGGTGCGTCACGCGCTAAGTGCTTGCCCCGTGCTCGACCGGGAACGCCGGGGGCTTTTTTCCAGGGGATCCGGCGCCAGATTTGCTGCTCCAGCTCTTGTTCGGCGACACAACGTGCTCCCTCACGCATATCCAACACGTGGGCTTTGCAGGTAGAGCCATTCGCAGGTGTGCTCCGTGTTCCTTCTCCTCCTCGTCGTCCTCTTCCTCCTCTTCCTCCTCTTCTCCTGACTCGGGGTAGGTGGCGGGGCATCCCGCTGCCGCTCGGACCGCCCGACAGCACCGCCAGGTCTGACGCCCCCCGTGCTTCGCAGTCGTGATGCGCGCCGCTCGGCTACTCCGGTGAGGGGGGATCCCTCCGCGTGTTACTTTGTGTTTGTCTTTCCCCTTGTCCTTGTCCCCCTCCCGCTCTCGCGTTCTTGTGCTTGCAGCAAGGCGCCCCTCCACCTCGCAGTCGGGATGGGCCATGTTTCGTTCGTTCCCATGCCTTTTGGGTTTGGGGCTGCCCGCGGTGCTCGCGGGGCCCTCTCCCCCTCTCGCGCGCCCCTCCCTCTCCCCTCGTGCACAGTTTCACCGCGGGCGTCCCGCAGTAAGGTCGCTTGGCTCCCGGTGCCCAGCCCGCTGGCGCAGCGCCTGGTCCGCTGGCGCGCCCTCCGAGGTGTCTGCGGGGGCCCACTCGTCGTCCCCAGGGTCGCCCGCCAGCCTCACCTGGCCTTATGGCCAGGGGAAGCGGGGCTTCCTGGTGGGGGGGGAGCGGGCGTCGGCAGGCCTGTGGAGACAGTGAGGCGGCCCGTAGCTCCGGCGAGTGGCGCCTCCCGTGTCCGCGGGAGGAGCGACTAGTTGCGGGCGGCCTGCCCCTGCTTGCCCTGGTACCAGCAGGGGGGGGAAGGGGTGTGTGACGCCACCTCCTGTCCCCCGTCGGCTGCGCGACTCCGACCTGCTCGCGCCGGGCAGCTCTGAGCCGCAGCGTCCGCGGAACGCGCGTCGGGGGTCGCCGGCGCGCGCGCCGTGGAGGCTGTTATGATTTCGAAATGCGAAATGCGAAAAAAAAAAAACGCGCAGAACGCAGGTATCATAGCGCCTACATTGCAGGGCGGATTTCGTTCGGAAAACAGTAGGATGGGCCCGGTGTGTCCTGGAGAATGTCGCGCCGCAGTTCGAAGTGAATTTCGTGCGGATTTTTTTTGGCCAGGAAGGAAGACCACGAAATCCGGGTGAAATTAACGTCGTTTTTTTCACTCGCCCGTTCGGGGTGTTGCACTGAGAGTTATCAGCGCGGAGATCCGCTGCAGCACGTGTGCAAGGCCGGCGCCATGGCAGGTAAGCAGGGCACGCTGGTGCGTCTGGGAAGCTAGGGGGCCACTAAGTCAAAAGGCAGAGCGTCGGAGGTCGGAAAGCGCAGCTCGGGATCTCATGCATCCGAGGACGCGCGCCCGCAGCTGTCGCCGATCGTCGAGGAGAAGATGTCCGAGCGCAATCCGGGGGTGTCGAGTGGGCCCGCTTGGGCGACCGTTGGTTCCCAGGGGGGCCATGGAATGCAGAGCGATTCACCTTCCTCTCGAATGTGGTCGGGGAAACCTGGCCAGGCTTCGAAAGCCGCCTACTAAATCCACGGGAAGTACATCGTCGAGAGACTTCATTTGCACGCGAGCAGTGAGTGATGCTGAATGGGGCCGCGCACCGCATTGACAATTTGCACGCGCATCGCCCCCTTTGCTACTCTGCAGGTTTTCAAAGAGTGGCTGGTCGCTCCAACATCAATCGAGCTTCTCGTGCGGCGTTTGAGTTGGCGGCGCAATGTCGTTGCGCATTCATCTTGCCATCGCCACTTCCCCGCGATGTTTCCAGGGCGGCGCTGGTTCGAGCAGCAGGCGGCCATGAGCGACCGCCCAGTAGCCCCGGCGACTTTCAATCAGCAGGGCGCGATCGCGGCAGACTCGACCACCCACCCGTGGGCCAAACAGCTTGCGGATGATTTGTCGCGTCTGGCCTCGCCCCATCGGCGAGACTTTCCAGGAACTTTGGCATTCGGGTCAGATAAAACAATTCTTGCGGGGACTAGTGCGTTCGGATCGGGTTTCTTGTCGATGGTATGACGTTCGAGCTTCCATGGGCATCTTTTTGCATGGTGCGGTGGGCTCCGCCGAGTCCTGTCGGGTTGCCCAGACCCTCTTTCCTCTGCGCCCCTGGTCGAGGCGGATATCGATGAGGAAACGTTCGGCCCATTTAAGTGCAAGATCACCGCGCGTTCTAAACGGCCTGGCACCATCGAGCTGCTCGCGGCGCATCGAGCCAAGTCTAAGGAGGAGGGGCGAGGGCTACCATCAGTAATAACTACATTACAGATAGGCAACAAACGCATTGCATATGACGCAGTATTTCCTGACACAAATCACGCAGCGCGACATTTACGATGATCACGATAAGCAAATAAGCGCGTGCCAGATCTCACGTTTCATGTGCACTCTTGGACAGCAGCTACGCGTACTACATGCTCACTATTTGATTACGGGCTTGGTCAAGCACATCAATATGCATATCACGATCCCGCCAAATTTCGGGCACGCGCATGGACGTGTCTATCCCCGTCGCCGTCTGGTTAAGCGCTCGAGCCACGTGTCAGGACGGAAGATCCTGTCCGTCGCAGAGGTCTTGCCCTGTCACCAGCCCGCATGCCTAGTGCCCCCCCCCCCGCGGCTGCCGCGGCCAGCGGCGGATGCGCAGGAGGTGCCAGCAGCGCAGCGGCGCGCGGCGGGCCATGCCGTCGGCTCACAGTCGCGGACTGTAGCAGCATCGCGACAACGCGCACCAAGGCCTGAACTTCGACAGCAGCAGCGCCATCGGCATCTACAGGCACGTCGCCTTTCGCGACAGCGACGCCCGCGCTCCCCCGCCCCCCGCGCGACGGAGCTGGCACCGGAATAGGCGCCAGTCGTGAAGGGCAAGTCCCTAGTGATATTCTTACACGCGGCACTGAATCAGGCGTTCTGAACGTCGCACGAGACGAGGCTCAACAACAGCGTCAACACGGACGCCTACATCATGCCGGCGGAGCACCCTGTCACCGATTTGACGTCCAACGAGTTGGAGGGCTACGAGGGCGCGCCGGAGGGG
>CAUYUJ010020832.1:79182-81682 GCA_963575745.1 Prorocentrum cordatum
AAAATTGATATATTTGGAACATTCCATTTTTCCGTTCTTCTTCTCTTCTTCTTCTTCTCTTCTTCTTCTCTTCTTATTATTATTTTACTTTCTTCTTCTTATTTTATATTTCTATCTGTCCTCACGCTCGCCTGAACTTTTTTATCCCTGGGGTTGATTATCCATGGACAATGAAGCACATGAGCTACCCTACACGAGCACTTAACAAAATCAATGTTCATAAAGCGTTTGTAAATTAAACTTGATAGATTTGGAACTTTGGATTTTTCATTTCTTCGTCCTCTTCTTATTCTCCTCTTCTTCTTCTTTCTTATTATTATTCTACTGTATTCTTATTCTTTTATATTTCTCTCTGTCCCCACGCTCGCCTGCGAAAAACACAATTATTTCGAGGATGTCTCAAGCGAAATAAGCAATAGTTTGACTGTGTCTTAAGCGAAATAAGCAATAGTTTGCGGATGTCTCAAGCGAAACAAGGGATTTGTCGAGGATGTCTCCAGCGAGATAAGCCATTGTTGAGGATATTTCTATGAAAACTAAACGCCAAGGATGTCTCAAAACGTGCTCGGCTTGGTCTCCTCTTGATCATCTCTTACTTCGAGATTATGCTGAGGTCTGCTGGGCTACTTTTATTATCTCTCCCTGAACCCCGAACTTTATTATCCCCTAGTGTTTATTCTCACGGGCATGAGGTTATTTTGGGGGGTATTTTTGTTGGCCATTCTTTATTTGTTTCCCTCCAGAAGCCGCCCGTGGGGGGGCATGCCCGACCGAAGGGTCGCCCTGGCTGGCCTCAGCAGGCCCCCTGAGGAGTCTGGGGCGGGCTCCGCGCCCCAACCCTTGGGGGGCGCGGTGCGCCGCCAGGGGCGCCGCCAGGGGCGCCGCCACGGTGTTAAGGCCGCCCCAGACACCTCGGGGGGCCTGCTGAGGCCGCCAGGACTACCCGGGGGGGGAGGGAGCTGTTTGTGCGCAGCCCGAAGCCGTAATCGCCACACAGCCGCTGCTCCTGCTGCGGGGTCGGCAGGCGCTTCCCTGTGGCAGCGTGAGCTTCACCTTCGCTCGCCTGCCCTGCTTCGCGATCGGTCTTGCCCTGTCCTGCCTTGCCTTGGCTTTTCTTTCTTTCCCTTGTCCTGCCTTGTCCTGCCTTGTCCTGTCCTGCCTTGTCCTGCCTTGTATTGTCCTGCCTTGTCCTGCCTTGTCTTGTCCTGCCTTGTCCTGCCTTGTCTTGTCCTGACTTGTCTTGCCTGGCCTTGCCCTGCCTTATCGTGTCTCGCCTTTCCTGGTCGTGTCCTGCCCTGCCTTGCCTTGTCGTGCCCTGCCCTCCGCGCAGGAGGCCGACGAGCTCCCCCGCGCCACCGCCGCGGCGGCCGCGGCCGCGCCGCCCGAGGCGGCGCCCCCGCCGCGGGTGGGCGAGGCCGCGGGGCGCTGGCCGCCCGCTGCCGGCAAACCACGTCGGGGTCGTCGTCGCCGGGGAGCCAGGTGCTGAGCAGCACGTGGCACTGGATCCGCCAAGGTCCTCGAGCATCCTCCTCGATCCTCGGTCCTGCTCCTCCGCCTCCGCCTCCTCCGCCTCCTTCTCCTCCTCCTTCTCCTCCTCCTCCTCCTCCTACTACACCTCATCCTCCTCGGGTCCTCCTCCTCCTCCTCCTCCTCCTCCTCCTCCTCCTCCTCCTCCTCCTCCTCGGGCCTCCTCGTGTCTCGATCTCCTTTTCCTCTCCTCATCTCCTCGGGCCTCCTCCTCCTCCTCCTCCTCCTTCTCCTCCTCCTCCTCCTCCTCCCCTCCTCGGGCCTCCTCGGGCCTCATTGGTCCTCGATCCTCCTCGTCCTCCTCTCCTGCTCCTCCTCCTCCTCCTCCTCTCCTCCTCGGGCATCCTCGGTTCTCGATCCTCCTCTTCTTCTTCCTCCTTCTGCTCTCCTCCTCCTCCTCTCCTGCTCCTCCTCCTCCTCCCTTCTTGGCCTCCTCGTCTCGATCCTCCTCTTCTTCTTCTTCTTCCTCCCCTACTCCTCCTGCTTCTCATCCTCGGGCCCCCTCTGTGTCCTCATCCTCGCTCCTCTCTCCTCCTCCCTCTCCTCTCCTCCTCTCCCCTCTCCTGTCCTCTCCTCCTCCTTCTCCTCACCTCCTCCTCCTCCTCCTCTTCCTCCTCCTCCTCTGCTCCTGCTCCTCCTCCTCCTCCTCCTCCTCGTCCTCACCTTACCTCCTCCTCCTCCTCCTCTTCCTCCTCTTCCTCTTGCTCCTGCTCCTCCTCCTCCTCCTCCTCCTCCTCCTCCTCCTGCTCCTCCTCCTGCTCCTCCTCCTTCCTCCTCCTCCTCCTCCTCCTCCTCCTCCTCCTCTTCCTCTTCCGCGGCGTACGCAGCGGTGCGCAAGACGTGCGCCAAAGGTCACCTCTTGCCTCGGGTCACTCCTGCACGTAGCGGAAACACTTTTGCGTCGGCGGCTAGGCAGAGTCACTGCGTTGGCGAAAGGAGCGAAGCGGGGCAGGCGTTAAGCGGATTGTGCCAC
>CAUYUJ010020832.1:86682-135890 GCA_963575745.1 Prorocentrum cordatum
GGAATTCTGGTCAGGGCGCACCCCCGAACGGGTCTAGGGGTCGACCTTTGACTCGTGGACCTTGACGGCCTCTCGTCGTGGAGAGATCATGACGGAAGGCTTTCAGCACTTTGCAGCCTCCGGGGGTCCTCACCGGGCCCTATGGCCGTCAAGAACTGATTCGCCCTGGAGGAAAGTTTCAGATCTGGGTCCTCCCCTTCCTCCTCCTCCTCCTCCTCCTCCTCCTCCTCCGCCTCCGCCTCCTCCTCATCATCATCATCCATCCCCTGTCCTCCTCCCTATATCTCCCTATCGCACCCCCCAGACGTGTCTGTAGGGCGGCAGGGCGTTTCGCCTGAGACGTCCTCGTCGTTCATGGTCCTGAGGCTGGAAAGTTGCAACAGTTTCACGGATGGAGGGCGGGCCGTTTTCAAGATGTGGCTCTCGCCTTCGCGCCGCGCGCATTCGCTTTAAACGTTTGTAGCAGTTGCAAGAATTCGTATGGTCGAAATCCCAGGAATGGTGCCCCGGTGCGAGTTAGGATTCTCAAGACGCAACAGTCATGCTGATTCACTGTGTTGAAATCCCAAGAACTGCGTTGTGGCACGATCTGTACATGTCGGACCGCTACAGTCGCGTTGCCCCGCGGCGTTGAGTGCCAGGAACGGTGTTTTGGCCGGCAAGGAACACAGCTTCTCCTTAGAGACCTATGGAGAGGAAACTTGGAGGGAGAGTTTCTTGCAAAATCGCGTGAGGTTTACACTGGTTCTCCTCCTCCTGCTGCTCCTCCTCCTCCTCCTCTTCCTCATCTTCCTCCTCCTCCTCATCCTCATCCTCATCCTCATCCTCATCCTCATCCTCATCCTTCTCTCCTCCTCTCCTCCTACTCCTCCTCCTCCTCCTCCTCCGCCTCTTCCTCCTCCTCCTCCTCCTCCTCCTCCTCCTCCTCCTCCTCCTCCTCACCGTCGGGAACTTTGGCTTGGCGTGTCGCTCCGCCTGTTCTGGCCCACCGCGCCTCGGCGCGACACGCTATCCACGCCCCCATTCCAAATCGCCAGCGTCCCGAGCCTTTCCCCTGCCCCCCCGCCCCGCGGAGCGAAGCCACCCGCTACTCGTTGGCAGGGCACAGCGTGTCGCCAGGGCCGCCGCCGCGACACGCTGCGCAGCCGTTCTTGACCGCAGGTGCGTTTACACTGAAGGGCTCCGCCTGTCGGGGTGCTCATCACGAGGGTGGCCGTTCTGCCCCCTGCAGCGAGGCTCGAAGATGGCCCCGGCGCCGCGCCTCCCGGGGCGCGATGCACGGAGTCATGTGTCCCAGAATTACGTCGGGCGTGTCCCTCTACACGAGGAGTGTTCAAAAATGAATTAAAGAAAATAGTCTGGGACGATTTTGCGACTATTTTCAAGCATTTTTCGTGTTTTTGACTATGTTTGATGTTTCGTCCAAAATCCACCTGTAGGGGGACATGCCCGACCTAAGCCCAGAGCCGTCTTCGACGCCTGCCGGTTGTCCGGCCATGACCCGTGCCTCCGGCGCCCGGTCGGGACGATCCGGGTCCCCCCCCCTTGGCACGCGCTCTCGTCGCGGCGCAGCTCCCTGAGATCCTGGCGTGGCAGTTTTGCTCACACTTGGCGCTGTCGCTCCATTTCGGGCCCTGGGGCTCTGACAGATCGATCCGGCTCGACAGATGACGCAGAAAGAGATGGGGCCCAGGGCTCCGGGCATGATTTCGCGCGGCGCGGCGATTTTTCGCCACTTCGGAGCCCCGGGCTCCTGGAAGGCACCGGGGCCCCGAGGCTGGAGACCCAGACATGCGACGGCCTGGTTTGTTCAGGACGGGCGGGGTCTCTGGAAGTCCCGACCCGTTCCCAGGGACCGGTGTTTCATCCTGAGTCGTTTTCTGACGGTCCCGAGGCCCAGCGAGGGCCCCCCGAGGCCGCAGTTGGCCAAAAGCCTCCCGTTCGGATTGTTTTGTTCAACGGTGCGACCATGCCTGGGGAGCCGCCGAATGGACCAAAACCCTCCCGTCCTGTTTTTTCTTGTTGTTCAAGTTAAGCCTAGAACTATTTTGCTGCAAAAAGAAATAAAACAACAAACAAAACAAACAAACAAAAAAAAGCAGCAAATAAACAAAACAAGAGAAACACGCGGTCATGTCTGGGGAGCCGCCGCCTCGAGGCCTCGAGAGGCCCGGGGCGGCCCGCCCTGCCCGCCCAGGCGCCCCCGGCCTCCGCGCTCTCCCGCCCCGCGCGCCGCGCGCCGCCGCCGGGGCCCGAGGCCTCTGCGGCCAGCCGCGCCGGGGCTGTCGCCGCCGCGCGGCCTCGCGCGCGCGCGAGCGCCCGCCGCCGCCGCGGCCCGGTCTCACTTCGGCACGAACGAAAGGGGTATACGCGTTGTTCATTTCTGATTATTCGAAGGTTCTTTGATCTTTTTGGGGGGGCCAGGATCCTTTCATTTCCAATTGTTCTGTCCTGGGCCTCTTCGTGGCCACTGGGGGGCCAGGAACAAATAGAAACGAGCACAATTAGAAATGAGTGCGATTAGAAATGAACGCCGTGAACGGAGAGAATGGGTACAATGCCCAACAGCAGTCCCTGTTCCTTTTGAACAGGACTCGCGGTCCGCCCCGCCGCGGCCTGTGTCCATTTGAGACAGGAGGCCGCCTGCTCAACAGCGGCCGCTGTCGGTTTAGGACAACATGTGTTGTTGGGCATTGTGCCCATTTTTTCCGTACCCATTTCGGGCGTCCACATCACTGGCCTCGCCTCGCTGGCCTTGCAGTCGACCCGCAAAGTAAGGATAGGCATCCCTCCCAAGGGTACCCTTGCATCCTTGCCTCCTGGGTCCATCCTAGGACACTCTCGTTGGCCGGGCCCCGCTCGAAACGCTTCGAAATGGGCATCCAAGGCCCTTGCATCCTTATCGCGCATCCTTACTATCCGGGTTGACTGTACGTCGGGCACGTCCCTCTACAGGAGGAAAATGCCAGAAATAGCAAACACATGACCTGGGGACGATTTGTCTTACTATGTTTGACCTTTTCGGGGCATGCTTTCGCTCTTTTTTTTAATATAATTCTTGAGTCCCAGATCCGCCCGCATAGGGGGACAGGCCCGACCTGACGCTGGTCCCCCCCGGCCTCGCTGGCCCCCCGGCACCCGCGGCGATGGACATCTCCGGCATGACCGAGGACGCCCCGCGCGGGGCGGGGCGGCCCAGGGCTCCGCGGGGCCTCGCGGGCGCCTCGGCGGCGGGCCGGCGGCGCCGGCGGGGCCTCGCGGTCGAGCAGCGGGTGGGTGTCCCGGCTTGCCTGCAGGGCTCGGAGCCCAGACATGCTCGCGTCGTTAAACAAAAAAATCCGGACGGGAGGCTTTTGGCGACTGCGGCCTCGGGGGGCCCTCGTTGGGCCTCGGGGCCGTCAGGAAACGACTCAGGATGAAAAGCCGGTCCCGGGGAACGGGTCGGGACGTCCAGGGACCCCGTCCTGAGCAAACCAGGCCGTCGCATGTCTGGGAGAGCCTTCCCAGTTGTTTGCACGAAAGGTTGTTAGAACGTTTCTGGCCGAGACTGTCTTGGTTCAACACATCGGCTCCACGTTCTGAGGACATTGTTCTTCTTGTTGTTGGAACATTTTTTGTTCTCAGAATATTTCGTGGTGGGCCCATATAGGAATGCTGGGACGGTCGGTCCCTGCTCGATGAAAAGCGCCGCAGCGAGCTAGGGTCTAGGTTTGCGGTCGCGCGTGATCTTTCGCAACGTCTCAGGAGACAGTCTGTACGACGACGATGACGACGACGAGGAGCCGCGCCTTGCCCGCAGGAAGAGCAGCTGGAGGCGGCGATGCGCCTGTCGATGGGCCAGGAGCCAGGCCAGGCCCGCTCGCGCGCGGCCCCGCGGCCCCAAGGCTCAACGGCACGCGCAGAAGTGGCCCTTCGCAGGAGTGACCTCTCCTGGTGCGGGTCCATTGGGGCCCCCCGATCGCCGAGCGCGGTGCGACGGCGGCGGCCTGCGCGCTTGGGTTTGGCCCCCCCGCGGACCCCGAAGCCGCGCACCGAAGGCTATGCTCTTGCCCACAGTGGAAGCCCACGCCACGGGACACCCTGCTTGCCTCCAGAGTGCCCTGGGTTCCTTGGGTTTCGATGCTTCTGCGATGGCAAACGGCGTGGCGCTCTCATACGAAAGAGTCAGTGGACTTCCTGCAGTCTCAGGGCTGGGTCTCTTGTGGAAGGTCTCTTGCGGTCGGGCCCCCGCTGCAGGGTCCCTCTGGCGTGCCGCCGGCTTCCGCTCGCGCGCGGCCCCGCGGCCCAAGCGAGCGCGGCGCAGCGCCGGGCCGCCCAGGGCTTCTCTGCGCCACCCGCGGGGGCGCCACGCCTGGGCGTCCCAGGTGGGATCCGAGCAGGCGGGGTCCGAGGATCGTTCCGCATCGACGACGCATCGAAGATGCGGCTCGATGTGGGCCCAGAGCTGCTCCACGCCGATGGCGCCGATGCATCGGCGCTGTTTCGCGATCCTCCCACCCCATCCACTCGGACCCCATCTGGGAGGCCTCTACGGCAGCACTCGCGCTCCCGAGCTCCCTCAGCGGCCCCAGGCGCCGCAGAGCGCTCGGAGCCGGCGTTTTTTCCCTCGTTTTTTGTTTCGGGCCCCGGGGCCGCCACAGGCCGATCCGGGTCGAGGCATGCCGCAGAAGCATCGGGCCTGGGGCTCATGGCCGTGATTCCTGCCACCTTTGCTCGCAGCGCCAGATCTCAGGCGTCGCGGCCCGGGCCAGAGCGCTGCCCTGCTCCAGGGTGGCCACCGCGGTGGCGCAAGGCTGCGCGCGCGCGCGCCGCGCGGCGCGGCGCGCGGAGACTGGCTGCTGCATCGGCGATGCATGGGCGATGTGGAGCCCAGTCCTCTCCACAGGGATGTCGCCGCTGCATCGCCGATGCTTCGCCGATGCTTCGCCGAAGCTCGGCGATGCATCGGCGATGCGGCGCGGTCGTCCGACCCTGTCTACTCGGACCCCATCTAGAAGGCCTCTGTAAGTTGATTTTCCCATCTGAATGAGATTTGGCAGAAATGGCGATGGCAAAGTAGGGCGGAACTCGACATCGAAGAAGCTTGAGAAGTAGGGGGAAACTTCCCGCCCGATTCGCGGGTTCAGGATCCCTTTCATGATGCGATCTATACCTGGACATGGGACGTCTTGCATCTTTGAGCACGGGCTCCCTGGTCGTCCCGACCCCTTCCCCAGGGGCAGTTTTCATCGCGAGTCGTTGTTCGACAGCCCCGAGGCCCAGCGAAGGCCCCCCGAGGTCGAAAGCGGCCCAACGCACCCGCTTCCTGCAGGGACACCCTGGCGGGCCAAGGCGCGCGAGGAGAGGAAGTTCGGCCACAGTTCGGCCTGCGAGCCGTCCTCGCGAGGCCTGCCGATCCGGGGCTCGACCTCCCGAAGCACGCGCGTCTCCGGCCCCCGCGCTGGACTGCACCAGCTGCGCCGAGGACGTCCTGGCAGGGACTCGCGCGAGCGACACATCAATTTTACCTTGGCATCGCTCGAACGTGTGCATTTTTTCCTCGGTGGGGACCATCGAGGAGCATCCTTGATCATTTGGCGAAAAAACCACGCACGAAACCGAAAAAAGCACAGGGAATGGACGTCCGAGCGATGACGAGTTACGGGGGCCTCCCCTGAGCTCTGGGCGTTGCAGTGCTGTCACGCCGGGCGTTTTCGCTCGGCTCCGGGCCCCAAGGGCCACCGCAGATCGATCCGGCTCGGAGGGTGCCCCAGGGAGACGGGGTCCAGGGCTCTGGACGTGATTCTTCGCGGTGCCGCGACTTCTTCGCAGCGCCAGGTCTCAGGGTCTCTGCGCCGGGCATTCGCGCGCAGGCTTCCTGCAAAAGGTCGTCCGCTTTCGCGTCCCCGCGCTGACGGTCCACATTTGGGCCGCTGAAGAAGGAACCCCGGAGCCCTTCTCGTTGGAGAGGGGCTCGGTGTTGCCTTGATGGTTTTGTTCTTCCCTGGTTGCCCTTCGGTCTTCTTTGGGAAATCGAAGTTCGAAGATCAATGTATGGAAAAACGAGGCCTCGTTCCGTATGCAATCGCTGGGCCACATTGTAGCATCGCTGGCACTTGCTTGCGAACTCGGGGGGGTATTTGAGGGGCCTCCTGGGGCCGCTTGGGGTCCTCTTGGAGGCCTCTTGGGGGCCCCCTGAGGGCCTCTTGGAGGCTTATTGGGGCCTCTTATAGGGGCCTCTTGGGGCCTCCTGGTGGCTTCTTGGGGCCGAGGGCCCGAAATGTTGCTTCGTGCTCCCCCTCTCGGGCCCCTCCTGGGGCGTTCTTGGGGCCCTCTTGGGCCGTCTTGGAGGCCTCTTGGGCCTCGTTCCTTAGTTCGGGTTCCCTAGGGTTGTGGAAGTCGATTAATGGAGAGGAAGCGTGCTGCCACATAAGTTTCAGATGTCTAAAACATGTGTTAAGCATGTAAAGACACATGTTTGAAACATTGTTTGAACATGTTTTACACATTTTAAGCACAGTTTACTTCAATGATAGGATTGTTAGAGTGTGCATTGTCATGGCATCCACAACCTTAGGGTTAAGTCATGGCGTCTACAGGGGGAATATTCAAAAATAGTAAAAAAATAGTCTGGGGACTCTTTTTTGAGAATTTTCGGGCATCTTTTGATTTTTTATTTTTCGTCCAAAATCCCCCTGTATGGGGGACAGGCCCGACCTAACCTTAGGGGCACAGCGTCTCGACCGTGCGCGGGGTCGCCGCGCTGGGCCGCCGCGCTCCCTCGCGCGCGCGAGGCCGCCGCTCTCGCCGACGGCGCCGGGCCCCCCCTCGGCGGGGTAAGGAGCAGATGTGGTGGTTGGAGGATCGTCCCGCATCGCAGATGCCTCGAGGGGGGAGGAGGAGGAGGAGGAGGAGGAGGAGGAGGAGGAGGAGGTGGAGGAGGAGGAGGAAGAGGAGAAGGAGGAGGAGGAGGAGGAGGAGGAGCAGGAGGAGCAGGAGGAGGAGCAGGAGGAGTACTGGGGGAGAAAGAGGGGCCCATGCCGCTCTTCGGTAGCAAATCAGCAAATCGTGTGAGCCTGGTATGCCCTCTGAATTCCGTCTTTGGCGTCAGTTAGAGCTGATCGGCGTCTGGGAGTCGATGCGACAGCGCCGACGTAGCGTCGATTAGCGTCGATCTAGTGTCGATTCAGTGTCGATTCGCGTCGACTGGCGTCGACTAGCGTCGCTTCGCAAGAGCTGACAAGATGGTATGGGAGGCCCCTGCCACCGAAGCTGTGGAGGCCGAATCCCTCCGCGCTGATGGCGCCAGTGCATCGGCGATGTCTTGGCGATGCGGCGCGATCCTCCGTTCTCCAAGCCCATCTAACATCGGGCCTCGACGCGCGCACGCGTCCGCAGCCACTTGGGCTCAGGCCCTCTTCGCTCGGGGGCCGCGCGGGCCCTTTCTCGCCTCGGTGGCGGGCCGGCGTGTGCCCGGGGCGACCCCGCCGGCGCCGTGGCGGGATGCCGAAGCGATGGAGGCCGCCTCCGACGGCGCCGCCGAAGCCGCGCATGGACTGCACGGCCTCGGAGTACATCGCGGAGCTGAAGAGCAAGGAGAAGCACGGCAGCTCGGGCCTGGCACAGTGGGAGAAGGACAACGACGATCCGGACGTCATGGGCGCTGTTCAGAGCGAGTCCATGAGGAGCGGTCCAGCGGGCCCCTCGGCTCCCAAGAAGGACAAGAAGGACAAGAAGGACAAGAAGAAAAAGGAGAAGAAGAAGAAGGACAAGAAGAAGGAGAAGAAGAAGAAGGACAAGAAGGACAAGAAGAAGAAAAAGGACAAGAAGAAGAGCTCCAGCAGCAGCAGCGGCAGCGGCAGCGGCAGCAGCTCGAGCGGCGACGACGAGGCCAAGAAGAAGAGGAAGTTCGAGGAGGCCGCGAAGAACAGCAAGCAGGGCTGGAAGATATCAGACTTCCTGAAGGCGGGCGGGGACGACTCGGACGACTGACTCAGGGGCAACGTTCGGGGGGGATATGCTCAGCGGGGGACGCATCGACCCCCAACCGCCCATTCACATCGCCGGCAGGGGCCCGCAGCCCCCCCCCCCGGCCCATGGGGTGTGCGGTTGTTCCGAGATCAGAGGCCTACCTCCGATCTGTCGGCGTTGCGCTGCCGATTCAAGCTCGATGCTCTCCCCCTGATCCTGAGATCCGACGTGGCAGGACAAATGTAACATCGCGAGATGTCGCGACCAGAGCCATAGACCCCATCTTCCTCGAGCCAGATCCGGACCCATCGGCTATGGCCGCGGGGCCCGAGACTGGGCGACAGTGCACCAAGTTGCATCGCTTGGATCTCAGGGCCCGAGCTGGCCGCCCCTCCTCACCCAGACATCCGCCGACATGACCTTCTTCGCCCGCGGCCCCAGAGGTCCCCACCCCCTCCCTGCGAGCAGTCTTTCGCCCCCGGGCCCGCCCGTCTCGGAGGGCCCTGGGCCGCGGCAGGGAGGGCTCCCCCGAGGGCCGAGATCGGGGAGGAAGCGCCCGGGCCGAACAAATCGCAGAGGGGAGGAGGAGGAGGAGGAGGAGGAGGAGGAGGAGGAGGAGGAGGAGGAGGAGGAGGAGGAGGAGCAGGAGGAGGAGGAGGAGGAGGAGGAGGAGGAGGAGGAGGAGGAGGAGCGAGGAGGGAGGAGGGGAGGGAGGAGGAGGAGGAGGAGGAGGAGGAGGAGGAGCTGGGGCCGACTGCGCGGACCTTCCTTCGCGCGTCAGCTGCCGGTGTAAGATGGCGCGCGAGCGCCCTCGCTTCCAAGCTGGCGCGCCGCGCTGGCGACCCGCATGAGCCGCGGCGCAAGGCTGCCATCCGCAAGTCTAAGCCTCCTAGATGTGGTCGGAGTAGGTGGGGGTCGGAGGACCGCGCCGCATCGCCGATGCATCGCCGATGCGGCTCGATGTGCAGCCCGCTGTGCTTCACGTCGACGTCGCCGATGCATTGCCGACGTCGACGATGCATCGCGGGTGCATCACCGATGCGTCGCCGATGCATCGCCGATACATCGCCCATGTATCGGCGATGCGGCGCGGTCCTCCGACCCCCCCTACTCCGACCACGTCTAGGAGGCCTCTAGCGAGGCCTGATCTCCTTTCCTCGCTCATGTCGTCGGCGGTCTGGGGCGAACGCTGCCCCTCGCACGACGCACCGCCGGCGCCGGGCGCGGTGCCGCAGCGCCCCGCGCTGGCCCTTGAGGCCCGGAGGTGCGGCTGGGCCGCGGAGGGCCAGCGCGGAGGCGGAGGCGCCGCCGCCTGCAGAGCGGCTGCGCAGCTGCGCGCCTGCGCGCGCCGGACGCGGGGCTGCGGCAGAGCCGTGGCCGCCCGCTGCGCGCTGCAGAAGAGATGGCGTCGGCTTCGGCCCGGCGGTGGGGCCCTCCTCCTCCTCCTCCTCCTCCTCCTCCTCCTCCTCCTTCCGTAGCCATTTTGGCTCAAGCCGCTTTATCTGTTTGCCCCAACATCTTGGCTCTTGTTCGCTGAGCTCATGGTGGCTTGAAGTCAAGTTTTTCTCGTTTCGGAGGTGTCTTTTGCCGCTGGTTGGCTACGTGACCAGCTGCCACCTCCAGCCATCATGCCGTCGAAGTACAATATGCTTGCTGCACGCGTTCGCATTCTCGAGAAGGACACGTACCACGACATCGATGGGTCTCTGCAGGCCCACGCCATCCGCAGGCACTGTTTTCACTGCGAAGTTCTACAGCGGAACGTTCATTATCCGTCACAGGCGCTGAGTCAGGCGCGTTGGGCGGTCGGCGATCGGGTATATCGCCGCGACCGCCGCCTCTTCCGCCGCGCTGCCACAGAGAGGCATGAGGTCTTCCATGACCAGCCGGAGGGCCAGGGGCCGCGAGATGTTCTCTCTGACGTCGCTTTGCCAACTGACTCCGCTGTTCCCCCTCGGGTGGTGGCCGCTCGTTGGCAGCACGGCACTGGCGCCAGGTCGGTACTCCGACGGGATGCTCCTGTGTTTCGGCCTGGCTACGCCATCGCCGCATACCGCTCGGAGCCCATGGGGCATACGAGGACTGGGAGTGGCACTGAGGTGGCGGGGGGTGAGACCCCTTTCTGGATTGGTGATATGAGTAATGATTATCCTGCTTCTCTGTCTGATCTGTTTTCGTCGCCGTGTGAATCCCGCCCTTGTGTTCTTCCACCGTATCTCCCAGGCGTGGGGATTGATATGGCATCATATTTTGCTTGCCTGTGGGATACCCTTCAAGAGCTCTTGGACACTGCCGCCACGCACACCCAATTTATTCACGCTCTCGAGCACAAGAATGAGAAGTTGTTTCTGAAATACTGTGAGCGAGAAGATATGGAATCATCGGCTTGCCGCAGCCTCGCCGAGCAGGCCAAGTTGATTGACTCGCAGTTCGATGTGCTGACGTGCTCTGTTGCGGTTCTGGGCCAGCAGGTCTCCGAGCTCCGCTCAGAGATCACCGACGAGGTGCCCTCCGTCACGCTGGTCAATGCGAAGCTCGACGCGATGCGGGGTTTGCTCCGCTGCTCGTGTGCTCAGCTTCGGGACGACGTCGCGCAGCAACTACAGCTTGCCAGAGCGTATTGTGATGATAGCTTCGCCAAGCTCGACGTCTCCACTTCGTCGAACCTGGCCCGCCTCCTGGACAAGCCTCTCGCCAAGCTGTGGGATGACTGTCAGGAGTTGGTGAATGCCTCACGGGATGAAGTGTCTGAGTTTATGTCGCGGATCAGGGATCAGCTTATGCTCGATGCGGCGGACCAGGTATCCGCGTGCGTTCGCTCAGACGTCGCACAATCGCTCGCGAAGATCAAACAGGATATGCAGGAGCACACTGCCCAGACTCACGGCCAGGTGGTTGTCCACGAGGAAGCGCTGCACAAGATTCAGCAGAATATGCGCGAGGACACTGCCCTGGTTGCCACCCACGAGGAAGCTCTACGGCAGATGGCGGCGATGCTGGGTACGATTGCCAGTCGGAATACGGAGTTGATTTCGCATGCTGTCGGCTCGGCCATGACGCAACTGTTTGAGTCTGAGGTCATTAGCTCGGCTGTGCGTGCCGAGATTAGTCGTGCCTCTGTTCGTGGGACCCGCCCGCGTCCCCCTGCTCCTGACCATAGCCCTTCTGATGACGATGGAGGCGGGAGTCTGGATGAAGAGTGGTACGACGCTGATGGCCAACGCTGCACTACACACTGGTCAAGGTAGCTGGTGTTACCCTTCTTTGTGCTCCCCAGGGTCGCCCTTGTCGTGCGCTTCCCGTTCCGCTTCCCTGGGGTATCTCTTGCTATTCGACAGGCTGCCGCCTTCCTCGGTTTCGGTTCTGCTCGCATCGTGAGTGGCGGATCTCAGTAGATTATTCAATCAGGACAGGACGTCCCCTGTACGCTCGTCTCCTCCTCCTCCTCCTCCTCCTCCTCAGTCCACCGCAGCTCCTCCTCCTCCTCCTCCTCCTCCTCCTCCTCCTCCTCCTCCTCCTCCTCAGTGGCGGAGCGTCCCGGCTCGCCTGGGGGCCCACCAAAGAATTGTTCTAAGAGCCTTCTCGTGGTCTGCACGACACGTGCTCAGAACGCTTCTGGCTGAGACCGTCTTGTTTTAACACAGCGGGTTTACGTTCACAGAACATTGTTTTGTTATTGGAACATGATGGGGTTTCTAAGAACATGTCGTGGTAGGCCTGAGGAACGCCGGGACGGTCGGTCCCTGCTCAATGAGAGTCGCCATGGAGAGAACGCGTCCTGCCGGCGCGGGGCTGCCGCAGAGCCATGGCCACCTTGCGAGCACACGCAAGGGTTAGGAAGCCCAGGGTTCGCAAGGGATTCCGTTCCTTCCCGAAGGCCCAGAACTTTGTTGAGACATTTCGGAACCCTCGGGAAAGCCCTAGAACCCTTTGGGGGGGTTTTCGGACGGTTTCGTTTCGGTCGTTTCGGGGGACAACCAGTCCCTAGCGGACCCTCGATTTTCGAACGCAAGAGTGACCCTTCGCCTGAGTGGCCTTCGATGCGAACTCATTCAGGTCCCCCGATTGCCGAATGCGATGCGATAGCAGCGTCTTGCGCGCCTGGGTTTGGCCCCCCTGTGCCCCCCCCCGAAGCCGCACACCAAAGGTCACTCTTGCCCAGGGTCGCTCTCTTGCGTGTAGCCGGCACCCTGCGCGCGCGCTCCAAGAAAGGGCTTCGGCTCGGCGGATCAAGAGTGGGGCCCGAGAGTCGCCATGAAGGAAGAGGGTCCGGAGTTTTTCCGCCCTCTGTTGGCCCCCGTCGCCGTGAAAGCGAAGGGCCCAGCGCCGAGCCCGGAAAGCCGCGCGGACCTTCGACAGCTGCTGCATCTGCAGCTTTGGGGAGGCCGGGCAGGTGCCGACACCGCTGCCACCCTGGACCTCTCCAGGGGCGCGCTGTGGCCAGCATCTCCAGGCGAGCGCGGCCGCGGCGACGGGGGCTCCCCAGGGCGAGCAGCGGCAGAGGTACCCTCCCCCGCCGCCCCCGCCGCCTCGTGCGGCCCCGACCCCCCGAGGCCCTCCCGCGGCAGCGCCCGCGGCGCCGACGCAGGCCGCGGCGCCGGCTCCACCGGTAGCGGCCGCCCCGCGCGCGGGCCCCTCGTCGCCGCCGCCGTCGCCATCGCCGTCGTCGCCGCCGCGGCCACCGCCGCCGCCGTTATCGCTGCCGTGGCCGCCGCCGCCGCCGCGGCCGCCGCCGCCGCCGCCGCCGTCGTCGTTGTCGTCGTCGTCGTCGTCGTCGTCGTCGTCGTCGTCGTCGTCGTCCTCGTCGTCGTCCTCGTCGTCGTCCTCGTCGTCGTCCTCGTCGTCGTCCTCGTTGTTTGTTCCTTCTGCTTCTGGGGAAGGCGGGGCTCGGAGGAGGACGAGTGTGACAAGCTGGGCGGGGGTGCGAGGAGGAGATGGAGGAGGAGGAGGAGGAGGAGGAGGAGGAGGGGGAGGAGGAGGAGGAAAAGGAGGAGGAAAAGGAGGAGGCGGAGGAGGAGGAGAAGGAGGAATACCCGCATGCAGCCAGGATGCGCCAGCAGCCCTACCAACACGAGAAGCGCTCCCCTGAAAGGCGAGCGCCCAATGGGTTTGCCCTCTTGGCGGGAGGTCCGGTTTTAAACATGGCAGAACACCCAGTCCCCGCACCCCCTCTCTTGGAAAAAGAAGAAGGCTCACACGAATAATAGTGATCATAGTAGTAACAATATCAAGCGTAACAACAGCCATGCTCATAATGGGATTACGAATATTAACACCAGAAATAAAAGCAATGATGAAATCAATACTGATGATAATAAGTATGATGGTAACACGAGTGGTCGTATTAACTCTAACACGAATAATGTCCGAACTAATACGAATTAGGGCATTACTGATAATCGTCAGAAAATGAGAAGCAGTATTAATCATCATAAGAAGACGAAGAAGACGAACACTTATAGTGGTGAAGAGAGTATTCGGATGAATAAAAGAAGAACAATCATGCAACCAATGATAATATGAATAATGCAAGAGCAATAATACAGCTAAGAAGAAGAGGAATAATATAAGAGCAGTAATATCATAATAACAGAAGATGTTTTTTTTTACACTTAAACCATATGGTGAGATTACTTGGCCAGTTGGAGTTGGTTCCAGTTGTTTTTGTCGTGCTTGCTGGAAAAAAAAAATCATAAGAACAGAAGAAGGAGAAACGTCTGCAGAAGCATCAACTGCCGGAGGTCCGCGCGGATTTGTTCGGTCGGCGGGTCGGCGCTGGGCCCCCCCGTCGGCGCCTCTGACGCCGCCCCTGGCGCGCTCGCCAGGGGCGGAGGAGTCCAGCGCCGATTCAAGGAACCTGCGCGGACCACCCCGAGAGGTTATGTGCTTAGCTGCTCTGATACGCACGTTTTGGAACGTAACACGTGCCGTGTTCAAGACGTCCGTGCTCAAACCGTACGTGCTCTGTCTGCGTGTCGAGCTCCGTGTCAATACCCTACGTGTTGCGTGTTGCGTATCGGGGCAGCTAAGGTTATGTGTGTGTGTGCGTGCGTGCGTGCGTGCGTGCGCGCGTGTGTGTGTGTGTGTGCACTTATTTATGATCCTTTTTATTTTTCTTCCTCCTCGTCTCCCCTCACTAAGCCAGGGGGGGGGCATTATAGATGCCGCTCCTGGGCCCAGAGTGAGCCCGGCAAGGGGCGCTGGATCTGAATGCACCACTTCGCCCTGAAGTCCTGGCTGCACCCCACCCCCCCATCCTGCCTTGGGCCCTCTTCATGGGCCAGCTCTGGGCCCTCCGCCCTGAGCTGCCCAGAGTGGCCTCCTGAGCCGCTGCTGGGCCTCCTGTGCCCGCTTCGCCCTCCCTGCACCCCACGGTTGCCCCCCTTTTTTGTTTTGAGAATACAAATTATTACTACGATTTCAAGATAAGGTTAATCTATATATATATATATATATATATATATATATATATATTAAAAAATACAGATATACAAGCATATGTGTAAATGTGTACATCTGTACAACAACATCATGATCAACAACAGCAGCAGCAACAACAACAGCAGCAGCAACAACAACAACGCTGACAACAACAACAACAACAACAACAACAACAACAACAACAATTACTAGCACGTGGGGGCACTCCGTTCTCACCAGTGCCAGGGTTTTCATACGACGCCCGCCAATACCCCCACTTTGTGGGGGGGCCGGTTCAAGCTCTACCACATTTCCAAACGACTCTTCGCCACCACCCACACCCAGCTTCCCGCCCTATGACGTTCGGACACTTCACTTCGTGGCCTGCGGACGACCGTGGCTACTACACTGGCGCATGGGTACAGTGACTTGTTGTGGTAACATTTTCTGGACGCTAGCTTAGTATACGACTTTTCCCCCTGTTCCAACACTGGACACCTGTACTGGTTTTTGGTGGTAACGTGTTCCTGACGCTAGAATAGGAAACCACGGTAAACCAGTACGACGCCGGTACTGTCTGTAGGTCCTACAATGATATGGACTGCTTTGGCTGGTGAGGCGCTAGCGTCTGATACGACGTTTTTCCGTTTCTGTACCACACAAGCGAAGACACTTATTTTGAGTGGTACCACGTGGGTGGCGCCAGCATACCACAGGACTTGTTTCCGTTGTTGTGAGACGATACATGCTCATTCTTGTTCTGTGGTTGTCGTTCCGGCCTCAATGTGCAACACTGGCTCATTCGTCTACGAAATACACCCGTTTGACAGACATGTTTAAAAAGTGTTGGGTTTCCTACAAATCCGCAAGAGCGCACGGGATGAAATTTTGACATTTTTTTTTTTTTTTGAAAAACCATCGTTTTTTTATGTTTTTATGTTAAAATCGCTACGAACACTAAGGTTTTGGAAGGATTTCGTCTTGCGCGCGCGAATGTCCACTTTACCTTGTTTTTTGCAAGGGATTCTTGAAGTTTGGTTATTTTAGAACAAGAAATGTCCACTTTGCCCTTTTTTTGCAAGGGAAAACCGCCCGTAACAAAACAACCGGATCCGGACCAACCCGTTTTGCCAGAGACTTCCTCACGAAAATGATGAAAACATGGCTGCGGCCTAGGCGCGGCGAGGGGGCCGTGCACCAGGGGCCCCAACAATAATTATTCTTTAGAAGTAATAATGTTCAACAACAACAACAACAACAACAACAACAACAACAACAACAACAAGCACAACCACAACCACAACCACAACAACAAAAACAATAACAATGACAAGCTTCAGAGAATTAGCGCGGCTGCCCCCGTCGCTGTCCTGGACCTCGGACGCGCCACCGCCTCACGGCCCCGCCCCCTCGGGGGCAGCTCGCGGCCTCGCGGCTGCCGCGCGCGCCAGGTGCGGGCGCGGCCGCGGGCGTTCCCGGGCAAGGACGCGCAGGACCCGCCGGCGACGAGCAGGGCGCATGGGGGAGGTCGGGCGAGTCTGAAGTCGGGCACGTCCCTCTACAGGAGGAATCTTCAAACAGATTGTTAAAATACTATGGGGACGATTTTTCTATTCTATTTGTTGGGGCTACTTGCGTATTTTGGAGTATTTTTCATTTTTCGCCCAAAATCCGCCTGTAGGAGGACACGCCCGACGTAAGGACTGGGACACGTCGCTCCACAGCGCCGCCGTAAGACGTCAGCGCCGACGCATGCCCCGGGGCTCCAGAGTCGGCATTCGCACTCCTCTCCGACGCCCCGGCCTCTTCCTCCTATGGAGGAGGCGCAGGGGAGGCGTTTTCGTGCGGGGCCAGGACAGGGATGCCTCGTTCCAGAGCGCTCTGGGACGCATCACCCAGAATCGCCACATCTCAGAGATCCCCGATGTGTCCGGTCCGATTTTACTCTGCCCTGGTCCCGGCTTCGTCTGAGGAGGGGGGGTGTCGGGCAGTGCCACGGCCTGGCCCAGCTCGATCCGATCGATCCGATTCGGTTTCGGTTCTGGCCGGCCCGATCCGATCGATTCGATGCCGATGTTGCGACGATCCGATACGGCCCGGTGCTCCCGCGGCGCCACTGGGCACACGGGCTCGGCCGACCGGGTCCGATTTCTAGGGGGCCACATGCGAACCCTACCCCTACCCCCCCACGATTTCTGAGGGGGAGGGTGGGGTTCAATTCGTTCGGGAGCTCCCGAGCGAAGTGAACCCCACCCTCCCCCTCTGAAATCGGCGGGGGGTAGGGGTAGGCCCGTGCCGATGCGGCCCAGGCCCGACGCACGTCCCGATTCGATCCGACTTCAAGATGCGCTGTCCGAGGCTTGGACCTACCACGAGTTATCCACAACCGCCGCCTGTGGGATCGACCTTCGGTGCCCTCGGCAGGCGGTGGGTGTGGACGTTCTCAGGCCCTGGGGGGGCCCAACCATGTCCGTACCCACCGCCTGCCGAGGTCCCCGAAGACCGCTCCACCAGGCAGTGGCGAGGGATGAGTCCCCGCCTCGCGCGATCCGATGCGGCCCGTTGCTCCCATGGCGCCGTTGTGCATCCTGGCGCCCCCGCGCCGATGCAGCCCGGGTCCGACGCACGTCCCGATCCGATCTCATCCTTCCAGTGGAGGCCCTTGCCAAGAAACACCCTGCTTGCCTCCAGGGCGCCCTGGGCTTCTTGGGCTTCGATGGCTTCTGCCATGGAGAGCGTAGCGCTTTCACGCCTAGAATTATGTCGGGCCTGTCCCCCTACAGGGGGATTTTGGGCGAAAAGTTATAAATACCCCCAAGTATTCCAAAAATTATCAAACACTGGGAAAACATCGTCCCCAGACTATTTTTTAGACTATTTTGGAATATTCCTCCTGTACAGGGGCAGGCCCGACTTAAACCCAAAAGCAGTGGACGTCCTGGGGCCTCAGGGTTGGGCTTCTCGTTGAAGGCTTCTTGTGGACTGGCCTCTGCACTGTAGCCGCCGCCCGTGGCACCGACCCTCGGGGGCCTCTCAGGCCCTGGGGGGCCACACATATCCATATCCATAGTTTCCTCCTCCTCCTCCTCCTCCTCCTGCTCCTCCGCCTCCTCCTCCTCTTCCTCCTCCTCCTCCTCCTCCCGCTCCTCCTCCTCCTCCTGCTCCTGCTCCTGCTCTTGCTCCTCCTCGCCTCCTCCTCCCCCTCCTCCTGCTCCTGCTCCTGCTCCTGCTCCTGCCTCCTCCTCCTGGATCCCCCAGGCGGTGGCGATGGACGGACCCCCGAGACTCGCACGCCCGGTGCTCCCGTGGCGCCGTAGGGCATCTGGCGCGGCCGCGGCGATGCGAGTCCGACCTCTCGCCGAGCAGTCCGATCCGACGCCGATCGGGATCACTCGCTCCAGAGCGTTGCGGAACGCTCTGGCACGGCCGCGGAGCCCGATACATCCACCAGGGTTTGCCGGGTATCAGGCATCCGCGAGCTGTCCCGATGCGATGATGTCCCGACCTCGGCCTCGGCTTGCACGTTCCGGTTCGATTTGGATTTGGCCTACCTTGCCCTCCCCGCCCCCCTCCTCAGCCAGACCCCCCCTCCCCTTTCCGCCCAATGTCGAAACGCCGAATAAGCAAAAGCTCACTTGCCGCTGCCCATCAACTCTCGCCCTGCGCAGGCAGGCTCGCTGCTGCACGGTGAGAGGCCACCCAGCTCCGGGCACGTGGCCGACTGGGGCCTGGAGCCGCGCAGGAGGCGCACGGGCGGGAACAAGACCGGGCCCCTCAGATGCTCAGGGCCCTCAGTGCGGGCCAGCGTCTGCCGCTGCCATACCAGCTTGCGCATATACCAGACCGAACACTCACGAGCATCAGAGCTCAGGCCGTCGTGCATGGTCCATGTCAGCACGTCCTGCCTCGAAGACCTCCAGGCGATCCGTTCCAGGGATAGCCTGGTGGCCCCGAGGGGCCTCTGGACCTGCGACCGACGCTCCACCTTGAGGGCCTGCTGGAGGCCCTACGCGATGACTTTCGCGGGCACCCAGGACTCTTGCAGCGCCCTGCCAAGCGCCAGCACATGGAAGGAGGGTCGCGCGGAAGATCGTGTCTGCCTCTTCACCTGGCATCAGCGTCATTGTACCCTGCAGTGTGAGGCTCCAACGCCGTGAACGTCATACTGCGCACAGACGCAAGCTCTGACCGAGACGTGGCCGTGTCTGACGACCCAGAACGACACTCCCGCCTCCATGCCTGCTCGTGCAACACGCTGTGCAACAATACGCTTACGCGAACCGCAATGGAACTTGCTCATACAACCAACTCGCGCACGGGCCACTCCCATACGCTCCCGTCGCACACGTCGTAGCACCTGCTTTCCACATGCGAAATCGGTCCGAGGTTTCGCTCATGCCTGACTGAGACCGCTCCCAGCTTCTTGAATTGGAGGTTGTTCGACATCGCCCTGGGTTTCTCATCATTGACACTCAGTTGGAACATGTTCAGAACTTTCTCCAGATCGCTCGCTGCCGTGACTATGTCCCTCGTGACGACCATGGCGGACCCGACCTGGATGAGGGCCAGCTACAAAAAGGTGGTGGCCCAGCCGTCGCCAGGCAGGATGGCCTGGTCAACGTGCAGCGGATCGCTCGCCGCGGTGCCGAGCGAGAGGCACCCGAGGGCCCTGTAGAGGAGGACCTGAAGGCGCAACTGCCACAGCGGGAAGCCCGTGCGCACCGCAGCGTCCAACAACCAGTGATGCTGAACTTGCTCGAACGCTCTCAGCAGGTCCCTGAGGACCTGCGCAGGCACCCGCCGGACCTGCTGGGCCCCCTTCGCCTTTCTGCGCGGCCCACTCGGACCACGCCGCTCGCTGCCACGCCGCTCGTTCGCGCGACTTCCCCGGGGGGCGCCCGGAGAATGGTGTCTGCGATGGCGGACCTCCCGGCCCTGTGCGATGTAGCCCTTCTGAGGCGCGCCTGGCTCCTCGGAAGGCACGTGCGGCAACGCGCGATCGGGCGGACGCTGCCCAGCCGCCTGGCTGAACAAAAATGCGACCTCTGTGGCCAGCTGCTGGCCACTCCGCCTGCGCCTCGATCACAACAAGTAGGTCAATCGGGCACTCTCTATACTGGCGCCGCATGACTGGTGCAGCTGCCGAGGGCGCAGCATGCAGAAACCCTTCTTCCGCCTCCTCCTCCTCCTCCTCCTCCTCCTCCTCCTCCTCCTTCTCGTGTAACAGTGTGAATCAGAGGGCCAGTGGCAGGCGAGGTGAAGCCGAGCACGCGCCGATCGATGCCATGCCCTTCTTGCTCATGTGCCTAATGGCCACACTGCGCTTTGTTTTTTCTTTTACTATGTATTACTATTGCTTTGATTGGCAGGGTTCGTCTTCTGATTCGTATAGTTCTTAGTTTTCCTTATACTATTGTTTAAGCTGTTATCCTCATTGTGATCCGCATTCGTATTAATACTGTTAGTCTGATTTATTGCATGAGTATTCTTACTTGCATTTAACAATTTTGTTGTGAGCAACTTTAATATGATATTTCTTATTATGATTAGGGTTGATATTACCGGTTGTGTTGGTATTGTTATGGGTACTCTTCTTATTCATATTGCTCGTAATCGTTCGAATACTATGATTTCTGTTGTTTTATGTTTGTTGACATCACAAGTCGTATCATCATTTCCTTTCTTTATTAGTATTGTTCTTGCCCACCCCGCCGCCCCGCAGGATTCCCTCCCGCCGCCCACCCGCTCGTCCGCCAAGAGGAAGCGCGGCGGCGACGTCTCGGCCAGGCCCGACCCCGACCAGGCCGCGCTGGGAGGGGGGTCCTGCTCCGCCTCCTCCTCGATCTTCCCCCCCCTCCTCCTCCTTCTCCTCCTCTTCCTCCTCCTCCTCCTCCTCCTCCTCCCCCTCCTCCTCCTCCTCCTCCTCCTGCTCCTCCTCCCCCTCCTCCTCCTCTTCCTGCTCCTCCTCCTCGATCTTCCCCTCCTACTCCTCCTCCTCCTTCTCCTCCTCTCCTCCTCCTCTCCTCCTCCTCCTCCTCCTCCTCCTCCTCCTCCTCCCCCTCCTCCTCCTTTTCCTCCTCCTCCTCCGCCCAACAGCAGTCCCTGTTCATTTTGAACAGGACTCGCTGTCCGCGCCGCCGCGGCCTGTGTCCGTTGGAGACAGAACGCCGCCTGCCCATCGGCGGCCGCTGCTGGATTGGGACAGCATCTGTTGTTGGGCACTGTACCCATTTGTTTCCGTACCCATTTCGGGCGTCCAAATCACTGGCCTCGCCTCGCTGGCCTTACAGCCGACCCGCATAGTAAGGATAGGCATCCCTCCCAAGGGTACCCTTGCATCCTTGCCTCCTGGGTCCCTCCTGGGACGCTCTCGTACCCATTTCGGGCGTCCAAATCTCTGCTCGAGCCGGCGCTTGCTCCTCCTCCGGGGCTTCGGGCCTCGGGGGCCGTTGTGGAGCCCCGGGGGCCAGCAGATCGGAGGTTTCTGTGAGGGGCACCGGGGCGGGGCCCTCCAGGGCACCCTGGAGCCTTCTTATGAACAGGGGGAAGCCGACCCCAGCCCCCACAACGATGGATTTCAGGTGTCCGAATTTTACAACATTGACGAATCTGCGTACAGTGCCGTTTTTCATACATGCTCCGCGTGCGGAGCATGTATTAAAAATGCAGGGATCTAGTATTAAAAACAACGATGAGTTTATGCTTAAATCTATTCATAGATAGATCATGTATTAAAAATCCAATGTGTTTTTTTTTTTTGGAAAAAACATCCATGTATTAAAACCTGCCCTGTAGGTGTAGGCGCCCCGCAAGGGAGGCCATCGCCAGCTGCCGCAGGGGGGGGTCCAGTGCGCGCGGTCTAGTTGGTCAGTTGGTCTAAAGTTCCTCATGGGGGGGACCGGGGTCGGTTTTCATGCGTTCATTCTTGGAGCTCCCTGGAGAGAAAAAAAGGAATTACGCTTACATCCTCGGACTCTCCTGGAGGGCCTCCCGGAGAGTCCGAAGACGTAAAACGTAAGTGTTTGTTTTCTCATGGTTGTTGAACGAGTTGCGCGTTCCCACTTTTTCTTCAGAAGCCTGGGTCCTCGATCCTCCTTTTTTTTCTTTCTCCTACTCACTCCTCCTTCTCCTTCTCCTCCTTCCACCTCCTCCTTCTCCTCCTTCCACTCTTCCTTCAACTCCTTCCCCAACTCGCCCTCTGATTCGCCGTTGATTCTCGGTCACCGATCTCCTTCACAGGAGGTCTGGATCTTTGATCGGGTCCAGAGGCTCCGAAGAACGTGGTCCTCGGTGCTGGAACCTCGTGGCTCTCCAGTTCGCCCAGGGAGGAGGCCGACTCTTCGCGCGTCGCGCGCACGGACCCAAAGGGCTGCCTCTCTTCAGGATGGCCGTGATAGCGAAACGCGCGGAGTTGGGCGACCTAGAGTGTTGGCTTGAAGGAAGCGTGTCCTGAGGGAAACGCATCCTGGAGCACAGGCGCTTCTCCCAGAGTTTGTTTCGATTGACCCTCTTGGAGCATTCGATCGATCACCCTCCCGCGGGAGAAGTGGAGAACAGCAAGGATCGAGGACCGAGGATCGATCGGTGGAATTTCTCAACGAGGCACATCGCAAGCAGACGGATCGATCATCGAGTTCAAGGCGCGATCGACCAATAATCGACGATCGGCCGAGGAGCCTCCCGGAAGAGTCTCGAGGAACCCTGAGCGAGGAATCGGTCGATCGATGCAGGATCAGTGGATCCATCGAGGATCAGTCGATCAGTCAGCTGCAGACCAAGAAAGCAAGGGCTCCCCCGAGGGCGCGAAGTTATTCGCGCTTCGCGCTTCGCGGTCCTCGTTTCTCCTCCCCCTCCTCCTCGTCCTCCTTTTCTCCCTTTGGGGGGGCGGCGCGAGAGCGCGAAGTTATTCGCGCTTCGCGCTTCGCGGAGCGCGAAGCGCGAAGTTGGGAGCCCTAGGAAAGCTCCTGGAGGGGGGCGGCGGCGCGCCCCGGAAGGGGGGCCGCGCTTCCCCCCCCCTGTCGTTGCCCTGTGGCTCCTGGGCCCTGTCGTTGCCTCTCCGGCGGCCGCGCTCGGGACGATCCGGGCCCTCCTGGGATGTTCTCGGCGAGGCGCTGCGCCTGGAAGGCATCCCGAGGCTGTGAAACCCCCGAGAGAGAGAGCAAGGGCTCCCCCGAGGGCGCGAAGTTATTCGCGCTTCGCGGTCCTCGTTTCTCCTCCCCCTCCTCCTCGTCCTCCTTTTCTCCCTTTGGGGGGGCGGCGCGAGAGCGCGAAGTTATTCGCGCTTCGCGCTTCGCGGAGCGCGAAGCGCGAAGTTGGGAGCCCTAAGAGAGAGAGAGAGAGAGAGGGAGAGAGAGAGCTTCGGGACGATCCGGGCTCTCCTGGAAGGCTCTCCTGGAAGGCTCTCGGAAGAGAGAGAGAGAGAGAGAGAGAGCTGCGGCTCGATCCGGGGCTAGGACGAGGATAAATCCATTCCAGAGCGTTCGGGAACGCTCGCAGAGCAGTCCGGAACGCTCTGAGAAGGCCGCGGCGCCCGAGACATCCTCCAGAGCCTCCGGATCTCAGATATTCTCGGTTCATCCTCGCCCAATTTCATCCCCGTCTTGGCTTCGGCTTGGGCATCCCGAGGCTGAAGAACTCCCCCGATATATATATATATATATATATATATATATATGTATAACAATGTATCTAGGTACATATATATATAGCTGTATACATAGATAGATAGATATATCGATATATAGATAGATAGATAGATAGATAGATAGATAGATAGATAGATAGATAGATAGATAGATATATAGATAGATAGATAGATAGATATATATAGATAGATAGATAGATCGATAGATAGATATATAGATATATAGATATATAGATAGATAGATATATATATATATATATATAGATAGATAGATAGATAGATATATAGATAGATAGATAGATAGATATAGATAGATAGATAGATAGATAGATAGATAGATAGATATACACACAAAAGACCGTCCGGAAGCCAGATCGGATCGACGGAGCCCTCCGCCCGCTGCGCCCCCGCCGCCCTCCGCGCCGGCTGCGGCGCCACCGCAGGGCCTCCGCGAGGGGCCGCCGCAGGGCCCCTCTGCTGGGCCGCCCAAAAAGAGGCTCCGCGCACGCCTCCGACGGCAGCGCCGCGCCCCTGCGCGAGTGGGCGTGTCTACAGTCGTTTTTGTTGCCGCTCGGCGCGGGCCCTCGCACCTCCCCCCTTCCCCCCCCCCCGTGGAGTAGATCTTGGCTGTTTTTGGCGCCTGTTCCGAGCAGGTGGAGTCTCCCCCAGAGGACGCACGGGTCCCAAACAGTCGCGCTGAGCAGACGTCTGGAGCCAGCTCCCCCCCCCCCCCCGCTCGCCCTCCCTTCCGCCCAATGTCGAAACGCCGAATAAAGAAATGCCCACCAAAGAACGAGCTCGGTTCCCGGTGAGGCGCGCGACGCGGGCATCAGTTGGGATGCCGGCCGCGCGGGTCACAAGACACGTCAACCCTGAGATCTTGGCGTCTCAATTTCTTCGAGCGGGGCGCTTTCGCCTTTTTGTCGGGCCCTGGGGCCCTCACATATCGATCCGGCACGACGGCACGAGACATGGCGCAGAAGGAGGGGGTCTAGGGCTCCGGGCGTGATTTTTCGTCGTGCTGCAATTTTTGCGCTACGTCGGATCTCGGGGAAGACAAGTGAGCACGCCCACGCGTCAGTTGGGATGCGGAGCCTGCGGCAAGATGCACGTCGACGTACACGGCGAACCGGACACCGGCGCGAAGCCCGAGCGAGAGAGCGGCTCGCCCTCTCTCCGCCAGGTCGGGGAGCGGCTGCAGCTCGGCGCGGCGGAGGCCGCGGAGCTGCTGCGGCTGCTCTTCGGGCAGGCGCCCGAGTGCCAGGCGCCGGCGTGCCGCGCTCGCCCTGCTTGGAGTCGGGTGCTGCCAGAGGTGCCCCCTCGCCCCCTCCCCTCCCCTCCCCTCCCCTCCCCTCCCCTCCTCCTCCTCCTCCTCCTCCTCCTGCTCCTGCTTCTTCCCCTCGATTCCTGTTCTGTGCGAGAAACTCCTCCCTGTCGCACCCCGAGGCTGGTCGGAAGGACGGGCCGGGCGTTTCGCCGGAGACGTCTTCACTATGCATGAGCCTGAAGTTCAGAAGTTGGCAGCAGTTTCGCAATGGAGGGCGGGTGGTTTTCAACATGTGTCTCTCGCCTTAGCGCCGCGCGCATTCGTTTTCAAAATCTGGAGTTAAAAATATTTGGGGAGGGTCGTTTTCAAAATTTCTCCCTCGTCTTAGCGCCGCGCGCATTCGTTTTAAACATGTGCAATAGTTTAACGGATTGAGGGCGCGTCGTTGTCAACATGTGGCTCTCGCCTTAGCGAGCGATTCAAAATTGCCAGGGCGCAACAGTTACGTTGATTCGCGGTGCTGAGGTCCCAGGAGTGGTGTTCCAGCACGATTCAGGATCGTCAAGACGCTACAGTCAGGTTGACTTGTGGCGTTGAAATCATGAAAATGGTGTTTTGGCACGCTTCAGGATTTTCACACGGTTGTCTCCCAACGGGGCACTCCCCTCAGTGGAAGTGAATCTTTGTATGAAGTTGATGAAGAGAGAGAGCTAGGAGGGAGGGTGTATCCCAACATCGTTGATGAGTCTTGGGTTTACATTGGTCCTTCCTCCTCATCCTCCTCCTTCTCTTCCTCCTGCCCCTTTTTCTCCTCCTCCTCCTCCTCCCTGACTCCTCCTCTTCCTGGCTCCTCCCTCCAGCTTCTCCTCCCTCCTCCTCCGCTCTCCTCCTTCATCCTCCATCTGTTGTCCTTTAGGTGATCCTTCCCTGTCGCACCCACAGGCATGTCGGTAGGGCGGGCTGGGCGCTTCCCTGACGACTTCCTGAAGCTTGCATGTGCAGTAGCTTCACAGATGGAGGCGGGGGTGGCTTTCTGTCGTCGTAGGCGCCGCGCACATTCGTGGTAGAAGTTTGCAGCAGTTTAACGGATGTAGGGCGGTCCTTGTCAACATGTGGTTCTCGCCTTACCGCCGCGCACATGTGTCTCCGTAGTCTTCAAGTTCTCAATGTGGCGCCGTAGCGCCGCGCATATTCGCCTCATACGTTTGCAGCAGTTTCGTGGATGGATGGGAGGTCGTTTTCAAAAACGTGGTTCTCGCCTTAGCTCCGTGCATATTCGTCTTGCTATGCAGCAGCAGCTATACGAATGGAGGGCGGCGCCTTTTTCAAAATGATTGTATCGCCTCAGCGCCGCACACACTTCAAGACAGTTTGCAACAGTTTCACGGATGGATGGCGGTTCTTTTTCCACAGGGGGCTCTCGCGTCAGCGTCGCGCGCAGTCTTTTTTCAATGCAGCGTTTCGCAGGATGGAGGATTGGCGTGTTTCAGAATGGCTTCGCTAGCGACCTTGTGGAGTTTAAAAAGGACCAGCAACTTCAGCGCACGTGGAGCTGCGCGGATCCACGGCGGCTCTTTTTCAAAACAGAGCTGTCGCTTGAAATCTCCATGAAGTTCATGGCCACAAAGGGTCAACCTGTGCAGCGGTAACACGGAAGGGCAGGGGGCGGTCCTTCTTCAAAGGGGGGATATCGATGGACACTTCGTTGAACAGGGGATCATGGTGGCAGGCCAGCGTCTGCTGGTCTTTCATGGTGGGTGCTTCTTGTAGCGAGGAGGAGGACTTGTAGGGGCGTTTGGGGAGGGAACTTGGGACAGGGAGGGTGCGTCGCAGCACCGCTTATGCATCTTTGGTTTACTCCCCCTCCTCCTCCTCCTCCTCCTCCTCCTCCTCCTTTCCTTCCTCCTCCTCCTCCTCCTTCTCCTCCTCCTGTCCTGCTCCCCCCCTCCTCCTCCTCCTCCTCCTCCTCCTCCTCCTCCTTCCCTTCCTCCTCCTCCTCCTCTTTCCCTTCCTCCTCCTCCTCCTCCTCCTCCTCCTCCTCCTCCTCCTCCTCCTCCTCCTCCCCCCTTTCCTCCCCCAAGGTGCCTCCAGGATTTCCAAGGAGGCCCCAAACCGCCTCCAGCACAACCCCCCCCGAGGCCCCCAGTGGCTCCAAGGTGGAGCGAGAACGGAGTGCCCGGCGCGCCGCTCTCCCATCAGAAGCCTCTCGCTTGCTTGGGGGGCACGCCTTCGCCGGGAGGCCAGGCGGTCCTGCGAGGAGTGGGACCATGGAGGCCTCTCACTGGTTATTGCGCCGACCGTGGCGTCGACGGGGCGGCGACCCCGCTGCAGGCGTTCAAGGCTGAGCGCCGCCCGCGTCCCTCTAGATGGGGTCCGAGTAGACGGGGTCCGAGTAGATGGGGTCCGAGTTGATGGGTCCCTCTAGGCCTCCTAGATGGGGCCGGAGTAAATGGGGTCGGAGGATCGCGCCGCATCGCCGATGCATCCACGATGCGGCTCGATGTGGAGCCCGATGTCCAGTTCCCTTTCCGTCGACGTCGCCGATGCGTCGCCGACGTCGACGGTGCATCGCCGGTGTATCGCCGGTGCATCGCCGGTGCATTGCCGAGGCATCGCCGATGTATCGGCGATGCGGCGCGATCCACCGACCCCATCTACCCCGACCCCATCTAGGAGGCCTCTGGTGCGGGCGTTCAAGGCTGAGCGCCGCCCGTGTGCCTGAATCGGCCAACGTCGAACGATTCTGCGGTATCTGGAAGCCGCGAACGCTCAAAGTGGAACGATCCACGCGGTGCCAAAAACGGTCGCGGAAGTCGCCCCGACACGAACTGAACGATCCACGCGGTGTCAGGAACGGTCGCGGACGTCGTCCCGACACGAACTTGCCGTACAGTAGGCAAACAATGTAAGCAGTCGGCCTGCCAACAGGTGCCCCACCGTAATCTCGTAGCCCCGATGGCCCCTGGGACCCACAGAAGCTGTGGGGTACCTTTAGGACCCCCAAAGATAGACGAAGAACGTGCCCTAGCATGTCCTACAGTCGAACCGAGGTGTAAGATCGAGGTCGGCTCGGGGAGGGTACCCTCGTGTTCTTCGTGCTTGTTGGATGTTCTTGTGCATCCTGGCGAGGGAGCCCTTTGCTGGTCCTTGCGTCTTGGCCGGCCGAGGGCATCATGTTCTCGAGGGATGTTCTTCTGGCCTAGGCCCGAATGTGCAGCATGATGTCCTATCGTTGTGGAAGTCGGTTAATGGAGAGGAAGCATGCTGCCAAATAATTTCCAGATGTCTAAAATATGTTCCAAACATGTTTTTTTTTTAACCGTAAACATATGATTGGAACATGTTTAGAACATTTTTCACACATTTAAGCACATTTTCAACTCAATGATAGGATTGTGTCATGGCATCCACAAGCCTAGGCCCGAATGTGCAGCATGATATCCTATCGTAGTTGTCTGCCGCGCGGCGTCGGCCGACAACGCTGGTCGGCTTGCATCAGTTGGGAGGTGCCGCCGCCGGCGTTGTTCGGGGGAGCGCGCCGCGATCTGTGCCAGGTCCCGGCCCCAGAGGGCCCCAGACCGCTGCGTTTTCCCCGCCGCCGCCTCTGCGAGCAGGGCCGGCGGTGAGCATCCGCTCCCGCGCTCCTTAGCCGGTCATGCCTTGAGCCGCGGAAGCTTCCACACATGGGGGCTCGTAAGATAATGATAACCAGGCGATCGCAAACAGGGCTCAAGGGGGCCTGGATTCGCGACGGGTCCCGTTTCCTTGGGAAATCGTGAATTTCCGCCGCCGAGCGAGGCGGCACCGGCCGCATTTTGGGAAGGGCACCTCCCCCGATCCATGGATTTGGCGACCGCGCGCCAAGTCCATGGATCGCTAATCTATGTTTGCGCGCCCCCGAAATAAGAAACTAGCCTACCGCAGGTGCCCCACATAAATGTCTTTTCGCCCGATGGTCTTGGGAGCCCACAGAAGCTCTGGTGCACCATTGGAGACTCACAGGTCCACGAAGACTGTGCCCAGTGCTTGTTGTAGCAATCATCTTATCGTGTGTGTCTACTGTAGGCCTTCTGAGGATTCCAGGGACCTGGAGGCATCCAGGGGGGGAGGAGCTGTCGAGGGAGCTGCTTCCTGATGGCTCCCACTTGTTGAGCCGATGTTCGCCCCATGTGTGCAAGCCGTCACCGCAAGGCTTCGGGGAGCCTCCACAGGCCTCCGCGGGGACCCCCCCCGGAGACGCCCAGAGGCCTCCCCCCGGGATGCGTGTGCGTGGGGGGCGTCTGGATCCGCCGATCCTCTGCGCTCGTTTTGGGAGGCCTCCCGGGGCGCCTCGGTCGCTCTGCCCGGGCTCGCCCCGAGGCGCTGGCGCCAGAGGGCGCCCCAGGGGGCGGGCCCTGGGGCCGTCGATCCGGCTGCGTGCCGTGGGGCCCCCGGGAGGTGTTTCCATGGGCTGCGCGCCGTCGAGAGCCCTCGGGGATCCCGCGGCCCCCCCAAGCGTCGCGTGGGGCGCAGGCTGTGGCCCCCGGAGGCAGCTAGGGGGGGGGAGGAGGGCCCTCCCGGCCAGCGGTTTCGCCCGGGGCCCTAACGGATCGACCTGGGCTAGAGAAACCCCGCGCGAAGATGTCGTCGAGGGCTCCAGTCGCCCTCTCTTCACGACGTCCCCCCTCCTGCTGCTGCTGCTGCTGTGGCTGCTTCTGCTGTTGCTGCTCCGCTCCCGCTCCTGCTGCTGCTGCTGCTGCTGCTGCTGCTGCTGCTGCTGCTGCTGCTGCTGCTGCTCCACAATTACACAATATGAATACACTCTCCTCCATCCCCTGATGGAGTGCGGAAGATAGCGGGCACCCCTCCGCGTATTGTTTTTCTACACAGGATTTCCCGGAGTTGGGTTTTCGCTTGCTTTTTTTCGAAAATTATGCTCTCGCTGAAGCGTGGACTTCATTTTCGGGCTTCGCTCGTTCCGAATCGTGCTCCCGCTGCAGCGCTGGCCTCATTTCCGTGCTTCCGCTCGTTCCGAATCGTGTTTCCGCTGCAGCGCTGGCCTCATTTCCGCGCTTCCGCTCGTTCCGAGTCGTGTTCCCGCTGCAGCGCTGGCGTCATTTCCCGTGCCATGCCACGGCATGCAATGCAATGCTAGGTTGCGTTCCGCTGCGCGATGCCATGCCTTCAGCTGCAGCTGTCATATCCAGTGCGTAAGTGCCACGTCATGCTATGCCATGCTACGCTTTGATCTTCAACGCCATGCTATGCAATGTTATTTTCGGGACCGCTGTGCGATGCCATGCTTTGCGTTGCAAAGCTTTGTGATGCAATTCTTCACTACGCCACTCCACGCCATGCTGTGACATACTACGCTTTGCGGTGCTCTTCTACGCCATGCCATGCCGTGCTCTACAATGCATCGCGTACCCTTTCGGGATCATTGCCCTGCTCAACATCCGACTGTGCGAGTAGAGAGGGGGATCTACGCCATGGTAAGGGATGGGAGGGAGGGGTAGGATGTCAGATATGACGCGAGCGCACCTAGCTTGGCTCCTGCCCCTCCCCCTCCTCCTCCTCCTCCTCCTCCTCCTCCTCCTCCTCCTCCTCCTCCTCCTCCTCCTCCTCCTCCTCCTCCTCCTCCTGCTCCTCCTCAGGGGGAGGGGGGCCCGTGGGTCTGCGGAGGCCCCTGAAAAAGCCTCCGAAGAGGTCCCCAGAGGCCTCTGGAGTCCTCCACGGGCCTTCAGAGGTCCCCAAGACGCACATCGGCCAGCGCAGACCTCAAATGGCTCAGAAGACCGAAATGAAGCGGACCGAAGTAGACTGGACTCGAGTAGACTGGATCTGGACTGGGGTGCACTTTTATTATACTCAACTCTACCCTACTCTACTCTACTCTGCTCTACTCTACTCTACTCTACTCTACTCTACTCTACTCTACTCTGTGCTATTCCATGCACCCCCAGATGTACTGAGCCCCAGCTGAACTGGGCCCCAGACTGCACTTGTCCCCAGACTGCACTGTTTCCCAGATGAGCTCGCCCCCGCGCCCAGCGCCGCAGCGGGACCCTCTGGGGCCCAGTTCAATCTGGGCCCAGTTCAAGCTGGGCCCAGTTCAGCTGGGGCCCAGTGCGACGGTGCCCAGTTCAACGGTGCCCAGTTCAACCAGGCCCAGTTCAACTGTGGACCAGGTTCTGGGGCCCAGTTCAACCGGGACCCGGTGCAACTGGGGATCACACGCTAATTTGGTCTCGGGCGAGGCTGGGCTTGAACACGAACGCCCGCCGGCCGAGTTCAGTGTACCCGCCCGGACCGTTGCCGCCGCACTTGTACGCCGCCCGCCCGCCACAACTCCTCACGCAGGCCCTGGGCCTGAAAATGTAAAACCACAGCCTGAGACTCTCAAGCCCAATCGCCCGAAGAACCCGAGGCCTACCCTGAGACCAGCGAGGCTGGTTAATCCATCCAGGGTTTACATGAAACAGGCGGCCACCCATCTCTTGAGCAACGTGCCGCGCAGAACCGATAAGAATAATTGCCCTGCTTATCGTTTCTGTCCGTGTGCTGCGCCGACACGGAACATAATGCATTGGTAAACAGCCAAAGTAAGTTCCAAGACACGGCCAGGATAACGTCCAAGCCGCCAGGATGGTGCCGCGTGGCCGCCAAGACGATACAATATACCGTCCAACACGGCCGACATGACCCAACATTGCCCCTACAATGACGAGGACGAGGACGAGGACGAGGAGGAGGAGGAGGAGGAGGAGGAGGAGGAGCGAGGAGGAGCGAGGTGCCAGGAGCGAGGTGCCAGGAGCGAGGAGCGAGGAGGATGAGGATGGGGACGAGGACGAGGACGAGGACGAGGACGAGGAGGAGGAGGAGGAGGAGGAGGAGGAGGAGGAGGAGGAGGAGGAGAGGAGGAGGAGGAGGAGGACGAGGAAGAGGAGGAGGAGGAGGAGGAGGAGGAGGAGGAGGAGAAGGAGAAGGAGGAGGAGGAGCGAGGGGCGAGGAGCAAGGAGCGAGGAGCGAGGAGCCAGACGTGCTGTTGCGAGGAGCGAAAGAAAAACGCACAGCGGCGCGAGCAGCGCCCCTGGCCGCACCGGCGAAGGACGTGGAGCGGTGGCTGACCCAGGGCTTCCAGTTCAGCCCCACCTCCAGCGTCGGCCGCGGGCTCAGCCACATCCTCCCTCCTTCCTCTCCTCCTTCTAATTACTCCCCGTCCTCCTCCTCTTCCTCCTCCTCCTCCTCGTCCTCCTCCTCTTTTTGGTCCTCCTCCACCCGTTTTCCTTATGAGTAGCTCCTCCCAGTCGCACCCCGAGGCGTGTCGGCAGGGCGGGCCGGGCGTTTCGCTTGAGGCGCCCTCACCGTTTATGATCCTGAAGCTTGAAGTTCGCATTCACGGATGGAGGGTGGGTCTTTTCCAACATGTGGCTCTCGCTTGAGCGCCGCACAGATTTGTTCTTATTCGTGATAAATGTTTGCAAGAGTTTCATGGATGGAGGGCGGGCGGTTTTCAAAATGTGGTTCTCGTCTTAGCACCGCGCGCATTCCTTCGAAACGTTTGCAAGAGCTTCACGGATGGAGGGCCGGCGGTTTTCAAAATGTGGTTCTCGTCTTAGCGCCGTGCACATTTGCTGGATAAAGTCTGCAAGAGTTTAGCGGATGGAGGGCGGCTCCTATTTAAGATGTGGCGCTCGCCTGAGCGACGCGCACACCCGTCCAAAGAGCTTACGTCGGTTTCAAAGTTTCCTACGGTCGACGTCCCAGCTATGGTGCTTGGGCACGATGTGACACTGTCAGGGCGAAACTGTTACGTTGATTCGCAGTGTGCAAGGCCCAATAATGATTTTATTGCACGAAGGACGCAACAGTATTTTTATTCGCGGCGTTGAAGTCCCAGGAAGGGTGTTTTGGCACGGTTCAGAATTTTAAGGCGGTTGTCTTCCATCGGGGTACTACCTTGAGTGAGAATGAATACTTCTAGGGGCCTTTGAAGAGGGAACTTGGAGGGAGTGTGGACTGCAACATCGTTGAAGAGTCTTGGGTTTGCATTGATCCTCCTCCTCATCCTCCTGCTCCTTCTTCTCCTTTCTCTTCTTCTGAGTATCCTCTCTCTCTTCCTCCCTCTCCTCCTCCTCCTCCTCCTCCTCCTCCTCTTCCTCCCTCCTCCTCCTCCTCCTCCTCCTCCTCCTCCTCCGTCCTTCTCCTCCTTCACCTCCTCCTCCTCCTCCGAGTCATCATCACCACCATCATCAACATCAGCAGCATCAGCATCAGCGCCAGCATCAGCATCAGCATCAGCATCATCAGCATCATCAGCATCATCAGCATCATCATCATCATCAGTATCATCATCATCATCATCATCATCATCATCATCATCATCATCATCATCATCATCATCATCATCATCATCATCATCATCATCGCCGTCGTCGTCGTCGTCATAATCAGCATCATCATCATCAGCATCATCATCATCAGTATCATCATCAGCATAATCAGCAGCATAAGCATCAGCATCAGCATCATCATCAGCATCATCATCACCACCATCGTCATCATCACCCTCCTCCTCCTCATCCTCCTCCTTCCTCTTCCCTCATTCCTCCTCCCTCATCCCTCCTCCATCGCTCCCGCCTTCCCTCTTCTCTCGTCCCTCCCTCCTCCCACCTCTCTCATCCTGTCTCCCTCCTCCCTCCATCCATCCTTTCTCCTCCGTCACCCACTTCTCCTTCTCCTCCTCCTTCTCGGCCTCCTCCTCCTCCTCCTCCTCCTCCTCTTCCTCCTCCTCCTTGTCCTCTCCCTCCTCCTCCTCGTCCTCTTCCTCCTCCTCCTCCTCCTCCTCCTCCTCCTCCTCCTCCTCCTCCTCCTCCTCCTCCCCCTTTTCCCTTTCGTCCTCTGCTTCCTCCTCCAGGAGCTCCTGCTCATCATCATACTCCCTCCCATCTCATACTTCCATCCTCCCCCTCCTCATACCTCACTCCTCCTTCTCCTCCTCCTCCTCCTCCTCCTTCTGATCTTCCTCCTTCTCCTCCTCATGATCATCCCCTTCTCCTCCTCCTCCCTCCTCCTCCTCCTCCTCCTCCTCCTCCTCCTCCTCCTCCTCCTCCTCACCTCATACCTCACTCCTCCTCCTCCTCCTCCTTCTCCTCCTCCTCCTCTTCCTCCTCCTCTCCCTCCTCTCCTCCTCTCCTCCTCCAGGCGCCTCCTGGCGACTCTCCCTCTTCTTCCGTCTTCGTAGTCGTGGCCGTCGTAGCTCAGCATCTCGTCGTCGTCATCCTCTTCGTCCTCGTCGTCATCCTCGTCCTCGTGCTCGTCCTCGTCGGCAACGTCGATTTGTTTTAGTTTTTGTCGATTCCAGCCTGGGGGAGCTTTCCTGCGACCGCGCCTCCCCAAGAGCATCCTGGTTCAACTCGCCGTTTCAAAAGCTAAGCGGCCTTTCTCTGTGACGCGCTGGACGAGTTGGCAGCATAATCGTTATCATTTGCGTTCAACTATCGTGGTAGCGTTCGACACCAGCCCTCGCGTCAGTTACCTTTTCCAACGCGTCAGTGGCGTCTCGCGGCCGCTTTGGCCCAAACCCCAGCGGCTCAAGATGGGCTCGATCGCGTGCTGCCCCGGCCGGTGGCCATGAGCGGCGAGGCTCGGGCGGCATCGCCGGCTCCTGCGCATGGCGCTCCTGCCAGGGACTCGGACTCGGACTCCTCCTCCTCCTCGTCCAGCGCGCCCGCGGCACGGAGCTCCTCGGACTCGGGCTCGGACTCGGACTCCTCCTCCTCGCGGTCCGCGTCCGCTGCGGGGCCGGCCGCTGCAGCCGCCGAGAGGGCACGGCCAGCGGAGCCGCCCGCCGAGGCCGCCGCGGCAGAGGCCAGCCGGCAGAGCCAGCAGGGGCAGACCGAGACGTTCACCCCGAGGATTGCGATGTTCCAGCCTTCGGGGGCGGAAAAGAGGGGTGTGATGACTAGGGGGGGTGGGTATCATGGCGGGGGCCATGATATTTCCCCAGATTTCATGGCGCCTCTTCTTATTTCATTACGTCCCAGGCCCCCCCGCTGGGCCGCGCACATGCCGCCGGCCATGATTTGCACCCCCCCCTCTTGGACACCCCCCTCTTGGCCGCTCCCGAAACCTGCTTTGTAGCCTCGGCCACCAGGAAGAGTTTCGAGCACCAAGAAGGTACCGAAACTTGAAGGGTTTTCACGTGCCCGGCCCTGGGAGGCGAGACTCGTTCGACACTGCCTCGGCACTTTTTTGGGTGCTCGGAATTATTTCTGGGATGTGGTCCTTGAGTGCGATGGGAGCAACGTAACCCGAGGACCATCCACGCGGCCCTGTGCATGGCGAGGATCTGGAACGAGGGGTGCTCGGACGGGGCCAGGGCGAGGAGAGAACTGCGCCCCAGAGCGCTCCGTGGGTCGCTCTCGGAGCGTTTTGTTGTGGAGCGCTCCGAGAAGGCCGGGGCGCCCGAGAGATCCTCCGGAGCCGCTGGATCTCAGAGATTCCCGATCTATCCTCGCCCGATGTTATCCTCGTCCTGGCTTCGTCTTAGGTTTAAGCCTGGCACGTCTCTCTACAGGACGAATATCCAAACGTACAAAATTGTCGGGGACCATTGTTCGACTTTGACTATTTTTGAGTATTTTGGAGATAGTATTATTTTTAGTCCAAAGTCCGTCTGTAGGGGGACATGGCCGACCTAATCTTAGGTACGGCGCACAGTGCTCGCACAAGGGCTTAAAGTGGCCGTGCGGCCGCCACCTCTGCGCGCAGCACGCGAAGGACGCGCAGTGGCGGATCCACGGCCTCGTCGACGGCCCGATCCCCGAGGAGAAGTTGCAGGATTTCCTCCTCCTCCTCCCCTCCTCCTCCTCCTCCTCCTCCTCCTCCTCCTCCTCCTCCTCCTCCTCCTCCTCCTCCTCCCTCCTCCTCCTCCTCCTCCTCCCTCCTCCTCCTCCTCCTCCTCCTCCTCCTCCTCCTCCTCCTCCTCCTCCTCCTCCTCCTCCTCCTGTTCCTCCTCCTCCTCTTCCTCTTCCTCCTCCTCCTCGTCCTCCTCCTCCTCCTCGTCCTCCTCCTCCTCCTCCTCCTCCTCCTCCTCCTCCTCCTCCTCCTCCTCCTCCTCCTCCAGGAGTTCCTCCGCCACGTTCCGACGCGGTACGCCCTGGCGACGGGGGGATCCGAGCGCGATAGGGCGAGGCACCGCCGCGCCCTGGCGAGGAAGGATGACATCCTGGCCCAGCCAGAGGGCGGCGACCCCACCCGCCGCGGCAAGCGCGCGGAGGGCAGCGCCGCTCCCGAACCGCCGCTGCGGAAGCGCAGCCGGCGGGGCGGGGAGGCGCCCGCCGAGCGGCCGCCCGAGGCGGCCCAGCTCGAGCTCCTGACAGAGGAGGGCCTCTCGAGGATGGAGCTGGGGGCGATCGCGGACCTCCTCGCTGGCCCGCCAGAGGCCCTCCGGACGCGGAGGCACTTCGTGAGGTGGAGCCTCTCCGACAAGGGCCAGAGGGCACTGCGGTCGATCCGCGGCGGCCAGTGGCCCAAGGCGAAGGTGATCAGCGCCGTCCTGCGACGGCAGCAGCGCTTCCTCCTCCGCTCGGCGCCGCCGCCGCCCCGCGGCGCACGGCCCGGCGACGCTCGGCGGCGCAGTACCGCGGCGCGGCCCGCGGCATCCGCCGCGGCGGCCCCGCCGCCGGCCGCGGCGCCGCCGCCGCCGGCCGGCTCGCGACGGCCGGCGGCCTCGGCGCCGACGGGCCGCTCGGCCTCGGCGCGCCGCCGAGGCCGCCGCCGAGGCCCCGCCGCCGCCGGCCGGCCTCGCCGGCGGCCAGCTCGTGGCGGCCGGCGGGCGCGGCGCCGACGGGCCGCTCGCCGACGGCGCCGGGCGCCGGCGAGCGGCCGCGGGCGCCGGCGGCGGCTCCGCGGGCGGGCGGGCCGTCGGCGCCGCCGCGCGGCGGAGGGCCCGGAGGCTCGGCGACCCTTCGTCGGGCCCAGACCCCCTCGCGTCGTGAGAAGGAATCGCGGCGGGAGGTTTTTGTGTCGCGATGTGCGGCCTCCAGGGGCCCTCAGCGAGCCTCGGGGCCGTGAACAGAGCGACTGAGGGTGAGGCTCGGCTATGGGCGCGTGACCCTTCCAGGCCCCCTCGCGTTGTGAGCAAATCACGACGGGAGGTGCTCTGTTCGCTATCTTCGGCTTCCACGGGCCCTCACCGAGCCTCGGGGCCGTCAAGGTGAAAAACCGGTCCCAGGGAAGGGGTCTGGACCTTTGGGGGTTGCGTCACGAAAGAATCATGACGTCGGAGGTCCGGGGAGTGATCTTGATCCTGGCCCGGCGTTGATTTTTTGTTTGTTCGCGCCCCGGGCGTTTTCGCTCGCTGTCGGGCCCTGGGGCCCTCACAGATCGCTCCGGCTTGAGAAAAGGCTCAGAGAGATGGGGTCTTGGGCTCCGGGCGTGATTTTTCGCGATGTTGGATTTTTGTTCCCCAACGTTGGATCTCAGAGTGGGTGCGGGCCCACAGTGGCCCCCCGGGCACTGGCTTGCGCGATTGGGCCCCCACCGGTCCCCTGAAGCCGCGCGGCAACGGCCACTCTTGCCTAGGGGCACTCTCGCGTGTATCGGCCACGTGCAGACGGGGGTAGGGGGGAAGGGGGAAGGCTTCTCAGAAGCACCCTCGCTTCTTAGTGGGCCTCATCTCTGTTGATGTAGGGCCAGCGCCTTCTATGAGAAGCAGCCTCCTTCTAAGAAGCCTTCTCCCCTCCCCCTACCCCCTTGTGCGCGCCGCCAAGTGTACGGCAGGTTCGCGTCGTGCCGACCGACGGCGACCCCACCGCGTGCGTTTAAGGTTGAACGCCGCCCGTGGCCCAGAACCGTCCAGCCGCTGAGCGTTCTGGCGTTCACGGAATGTCCGATCGCTCAAGCTTGAACGATCCCCGCGGCGTCAGGAACCAATGCCGGGGTCGAAGCGACGCGAGCCTGCCAAGTCGGGCGTGTCCCTCCACAGGGGGAATACTCGAAACAGTCTCAACATAGTCTGGGGGCGATGTTTCGACTCTCTTTTTGCGCATGTTTGGAGCATTATTTAAAAACCTATGTTTTATGTTTTTTCCTCCAAGATCTGCCTGTAGGAGGACATGCCCGACCTGAGAGTAGCCGACAGGCGCTTGGCTCCCCGCCTCGGGGCGGCCATCCTGCGTCGCCTCCCCAGGGGCGACGCGCGCACCGAGAAATCTTCTAGCATCTGCGTCGTGGCGGGCGCTCTCTGGCCACACGGCTCGGGCAACGATGCACTACGAGATGGGGTATACTAGATGTCTGGGCCCGACGCGCGCCTCCAAGGAGAACATGTAGTACTAGTGTGCCTCTCTGTGCATCCCACGACAGGCGCCTGGCTATATGTTCGGGCCTGGCTATATGTTCGTTCCCACGAGATGGGTATGCTATATGTTCGGGCCCGACGCGCGCCTTCAAGGAGAACATGTAGTACTAGTGCGCCTCTCTGTGCATCCCACGACAGGCGCCTGGCTCCCCGCCTCGGGGCGGCCGTCCTGCCCGCCGCCCGCGGCCCGGGCAGCGGAGCGGCCGCGCCCCGCGCTGTAGTACTAGTGCGCCTCTCTGTGCATCCCACGACAGGCGCCTGGCTCCCCGCCTCGGGGCGGCCGTCCTGCCCGCCGCCCGCGGCCCGGGCAGCGGAGCGGCCGCGCCCCGCGCTGGCGGAGTGGGCGAGGCTCGGCGGGGGCTGGGAGGAGGAGGAGGGAGGGAGGAGGAGGAGGAGGGAGGAGGAGGAGGAGAGGAGGAGAGGAGGAGGAGGAGGAGGAGGAGGAGGAGGAGGAGGAGGAGGAGGAGGAGGCGGAGGAGAGGACGAGGAGGAGAAGGAGGAGGAGGAGGAGGCGGAGGAGGAGGAGGAGGAGGAGGAGGAGGAGGAGGAGGAGGAGGAGGAGGAGGAGGAGGAGGAGGAGGAGGAGGAGGAGGAGGAAGGAGGAGGAGGAGGAGGAGGAGGGGAGGAGGAGGAGAGAGGAGGAGGAGGCGGAGGAGGAGGAGGAGGAGGAGGAGGAGGAGGAAGGAGGAGGAGGAGGAGGAGGAGGAGGAGGAGGAGGAGGAGGAGGAGGAGGAGGTAGGAGGAGGAGGAGGAGGAGGAGGAGGAGGAGGAGGAGGAGGAGGAGGAGGAGGAGGGAGGAGGAGGAGGAGGAGGTAGGAGGGGAGGAGGAGGAGGAGGGAGAGGAGGGGAGGAGAAGGAGGAGGAGGAGGAGGAGAAGGAGGAGGAGGAGGAGGAGGAGGAGGAGAGGGAGAGGGAGAGGAGAGGGGAGGGAGAGGGAGGAAGAGGGGGAGGAGGAGGAGGAGGAGGAGGAGGAGGAGGAGGAGGAGGAGGAGGAGGAGGAGGAGGAGGAGGAGGAGGAGGAGGAAGGCACTCCAGGGAACAACACCAAGACTGAGACCTCCCGACGTTCCTCGAGGTCCGGGCGGGGCATTTTCTGGTCGCAGGGAGCGTTGCCGCCGGCTTTTCTGGGCCCCGGGGCAAGCACGGAGGGGCCCGGCTCGCAAAGTGCAGCAGCAGAAAGATGAGGTCTATAAGAGGGCTACGGCCGTGATGCTTCCCAATATGCGGGATTATTGTTCGCGACGTCGGATCTCGGGGACTGCCCAGGCACCCAGCGCGCAGGCAGAAATCAAGGCGGAGGTTTTCCATGGCTCTCCACCGCTTGCGGCAGCTGGGGGCCCTCGCCGGGCCCCAGGGGACGGCAAGAAACGACCCAGGATGGGGAGCCAGCCCCTGGGAGAGGATCGGAATCTCAGCTGCCTCGATGCGCCCGTCTTGAAACGCAACACGTGCCGTGCTCAAAACGTCCGTGTCAACACGTTGCGTGTTGGCTCAACGTGTTGGCCCACGTTTTGGCGAACGTATCGCGCCATACCTACGTTTTCAGTCCACGTGTTGAGCTTCGTGTCAACACGCTGCGTGTTGCGTGTGTGTATCGGGGCCGGGATGTCCAGGGCCTCTCTGCATGGGCAAGCAGCAAGACGCCAGGCCGGATCTGCAGCTGGACACCTGCCCCGAGGCCGGCTCGATCCTGGGCCTCGGGGTCAGTCGCACCTGTGCCCTCCTGTCCAGGCCTCTGAGGGAGTGTACACTCCTCAGAAATCTGAAGGAAAAAACGCAAATTCCATGGACGCCAGATTTCGCTTAAGAGCATCAAGAGTCTGGACTGGACCCTGAGCGTTTTCTTGGAGCTTCTTCGTTTTATCGTAGAATTTTCGTATGTGAGGACCTGGGCTACTGGTTAAGAAAACGCCCGGTGTAAGGTCCGTTCTGTTAGCGTAAGGGTGCTCCTAATTCTAAGCACGGGTGTATGGACCGATCCTGCAAGCTAGACCGCTAAGCCCAGGACCGGCCCAGCCATGGCGCACGGGCGCGGGTGCAGATAGTCCCATGAAGTCCGATGCCTCGAGCTTCTCGATGCGGGGCCCCTGGAGGTCCGGACCTTTTCCCTCCCTTGGGCTGGCTCTTCATCCCGAGTCGTTCCTGGGCGGCCCGGCGAGGGCTCCCCCGATGCCGCGAGTTGCGAAACAGTTCCGCGCCGCGTTTTTTGTTGTTCTCTCTCTCTCTCTCTCTCTCGAGAGAGAGAGAGAGAGAGAGAGAGAGAGAGAGGGAGAGAGGGAGAGAGAGAGAGGGAGGGAGAGGGAGAGAGAGATGCTGGAGGCCCGGAGTGTCGCCGGCGCCTTCCCGCGAGGCGGCTGGTGGAGCAGGTCGCGGAGGAGGCCCAGGGTCTGCCGCTGGAGGCCCGGGCGGCGCCCACAGAGTCGGGCGGCGGGGGGGGGGGGCCCTCTGAGGACCAGGTCGGACCCCCACGGGCGCGAAGGCGGTCGCGCTCCGCGCGGCGCGGCCTGGGCCGGAGAGGCTGCCCTTCTCCAAGGGGGCGCCGCGGGGGCGGGAGGCCGCGGAGATGGCCGCGCCTCGCGGGGGGCGGGGCGCGAGGCGGGGTGGCCCGGGCAGGACCTAGCGCGGGGGGCTTCCGAGAAGGCAGGGGGCCTCTTCCCAGACTCAGTATCGTTTTGCCGATCCCCGTCCCCATCCCCATCCCCATCCAGACCCCCACCATCTCGTCCCCCCAGTTGGGGATATATCCTTCGAAATCTGATAGAAGCTGCCTATATCCCCATCTAGGGGGGGGTACAGTGGGGCCCGGGCCACGCGAGTGGGATAGGGATCGGTTAAGCGATGCTCCCAGACGCGGCCAGAGGCGCCAGCCATCAGGGCTTTTCTCGGAAGCCTCCTGGCGCCTGCCGGGAGGCGCGCGAGGCTCCCTGCTGGAAGGGGCGGGCACGGGGGGCTGCTTGGAAGGCAGGGGACGTACAGTCGGGCCGCCGAAGAAGGAACCCTCTTCGGTGGGGATGGGATCAGTGTGTTCCTTGATTGTTTTGCAGCTTGTCTTCGGTGTTCGTTAGGTTTATTTTGTGGGACACCGAAGTTTGCCTTCTGGAAAAAAGAGACCCCGTTCCTCATTCAGGATTCCCCATGACAGCGCTTCGATTGTATTCCCACAAGCGGCCAGGGGCTTCTGCTATCAGGTCTTCTTGGAAGCCTCCGGGCGCGACGACGACGACGACGACGACGTCGAGAGGCGCGGTGCTCCCTGCTGAAGCGGCGGGCGGCGCCCTTCCACCCCGACAAGCTCGAGGGCCTGCGCCGGAGCGGCGCGGCACCGCCGGCGGAGGGGACCGCCGAGGAGCGCAGGGACGTGTTCGAGGATCATGGGCCTCCCAGATGGGGTTAAGTCGGGCCTGTCCCTTTACATGAGGAAAACTCAACAATAGTAAGGAACTAGTCTGGGGACGATTTTTGGGGTATCTTTGACGATGTTTTGTATTTTTTTGGAATATCAGTGGGTTGAAAGAAAATATGTTCAAATGTTTCGCCCCAAATCCGCCTGTAGGGGGACATGCCCGACCTAAGAGTAGGGGATCGACTGCAGGATCGATTTGCCCCAAGATGGATTTTCGCGTGGAGTCTGCAAAGAAAATACGTAGAGTGCTCCGTACGGTGGGGGCGTTCGTTAAGGAATGTGCCGAAGAGGCTGCAGGATCGATCTGTGCCTCCCAGATGGGGTTCGAGAAGGGTTAAGTCGGGCCTGTCCATCTTAAGGAATATTCCCAAATAGTCAAAGCATAGTCTGGGGACGATGTTTGGGATAATTTGTTTGATTCTATTTTGTTGTTTTGAATATGTTTAATGCTTCGCCCCAAATCCGCCTGTAGGGGGAGATGCCCGACCTAAGAGTAGGGGATCGACTGAAGGATTGATTTACCCGAAAATTGATTTGCGCGTCGAGCCTGCGAAACAAATACGCAGAGTGCCCCGTAGATCTGCGAAGCATGCTGCGCATTCGTGCGCAGATTCGACGGGACAACAAGTTTGGGGCGAACCAACAATTCTGTCGTCGATCCCCTCCTCGAATATGGGGTCCCTGCAGATGAGCGGCGCAAAGACAACGGGGTCGTCGGCCGCGACACTGGCGCGTAAGCTACCCGCGCGAGGTCGCGCGTGAGCGCCTCCGTCTCCAGTGCAGGGTGCTGCGCTGGCGGCCGCGCAGGCCGCCGCGTGAGGTCGCTATGCCATCTCGCGTAAGATCCGTCTTGATCGCCCGGATTAGTAGGTTGACCTTGCCAAATCAAGGATACTTTTGTGTCCTGTGTCTCTCGACCCGTGCCTCCTGCATTCCTATGGCAATGTTGCCCTCGGAAGGATTTTTTGTCCTCTCGCGTATCCTGTCCAATGAAGTCCGAATGTAAGATCCGTCTTGATCCTCGCTCAGATGGGGCCGGAGGATCGCGGCACATCGCCGATGCGTCGGCGACGCTTTTCGACGCAGAGCCTGATGTTCTCCACGCTGGCGTCGCCGACGCATCTCCCACGTCTTCGCCGCATCGGCGCTGCATCTGCGATGCGTCGCGATCGTCCGACCCCATCCACTCGGCTGGTCTCTTGTCAGAGGGAGCTGGTAGGAGCCAGAAAACGGCGAGTTCTCCGAGTTCGTTTTGCGTCTGGGCGCGGCATGGGAGTCGCGCAAGGGTGATGTCCAGGCTAGCCAGGCGCTCTTCCCCAGGAAACCCCAGGGGGGCACCTGGACTTCTGGAGGCCCGCGAGGGCCAAGGCTCTCCCCAGACATGCGACGTCTTGCTTTTTTCAGGACGGGGTCCCTGGAAGTCCCGACCCGTTCCCCGGGACTGGCTTTTCATCCTGAGTCGTTTCCTGACTATCCCGAGGCCAGGCGAGGGCCCCCCGAGGCCGAAACTGGCCAAAAACCTCCCGTCCTGATTTTTTTACGACGCGATCATGTCTGGGTCTGGGGGAGGCCTCCAGGGAGAGGCCTCTGGAGGAGCTGATGCGGCGCCGCAGCGACGCCCTCGAGGAGCTCGAGGTCTTCGGGGACTAGCCGCCCCGGGCCTGCGCGAGGCAGAGGCGGGCCGGCTGAGACCACGGCAGTTGGCCTTTGTGGGGCCTCCTCATCGCCACTGCTCGATCGTCGCCACTGCTCGATCGTCGCCACTGCTCGATCGTCGCCACTGCTCGATCGTCGTCGTCGTCGTCGTCGTCGTCGTCGTCGTCGCGGTTGTCGTCGCGGTTGTCGTCATCGTCGTCGTCGTCGTCGTCGTCGTCGTCGTCGTCGTCGTCGTCGTCGTCGTCGTCGTGCAGCTCGGGGAACTGGTGGCGCGCTTGGACCCTGGGAGGGGCCCGGGGACCGGTTCTGAGCTGCCGTTGTGTCAACTCGCCGTCGTTTTTCGTCTTGCCCATCGCCAAGCTGCCCGCTTGGGCACGGAGCCCGCAGGCCACTGTTGCCAGGCAAGCTGCGGCCCGGCGGAGGGCGCCGACCTGGCACAGGGGCTGCTTCAGCACATCGGCGAGACGGGCATCGGCAGCATGGAGGGCCTGAGAAGGAACGCCTCCACGAGGAGCAAGTGAGGGTCGGAGAAGAGGAGGCTTTGGAGAATCTCTGTGGAATTTCAGGGCTGGGATTCTTGCGAAGGTTTCTTCCAGACGCGTCCCCGCTGTCGTGCGTCTCGTGAGCTTGCATCGTGGCCGCTATGCCCAGGTACGGCGTCACCCTGCATGTCGTAGGAGCTTCCCGTGCACGCGTCTGGCTCGCCACGCCAGCCATGATGCGCATCTTCGGAGCGTTGGCCACAATGGCCACGCTGGCGACTGGCCACGCTGGCTAGGGAGCACGAAGCGGAGCAGGGCGCAAACCATGCAAAAATCGCACACGCTCATGGATTTTCGGGGGGCCTCGCGGATTTCGTGGATCGGCGCTGGGGCCCCCTGGCGGCGCATGCGGCGCCGCGCCAGGAAGGAAGTCCAGCCCAGCGCCAGTCCAAGAAGTCCGCGCGGACCTCCGAAGTTATGCCTTTTTCCCCATATCCTAAGATGGGGTTCTTGTTATTACTTGGACGCCTCCTACTCCTCCTCCTTCTTCCTCCTCCTCTTTTCTCCTCCCCTCCTGTCGGACATACTCAGACTTGCTCATACACAGACTTACTCATACTCAGACTTACTCATGCTCAGACCTACTCATACTCAGACTTACTCACACTCAGACATACTCATATACAGACTTACTCATACACAGACTTACTCATACACAGTATTAGTCATACCCAGACGTACACATACACAGACTTACTCATACACAGACTTACTCATACTCAGCACCCCTAAGGGGAGCCGCCAGGGGTGGTTGCACGGGCTCGTTCGCGGCCATTTTGTGGGGATGTCTCAGGCGGTTTGCCTGTTTCTGTGCCCAACATCCTTCGCTTTCGGAGCAGATTTGGAGGATGTCTCGAGCGAGGCGCTCATTTCAGCACCCCTAAGGGGAGCCGCCAGGGGTGGTTGCACGGGCTCGTTCGCGGCCATTTTGTGGGGATGTCTCAGGCGGTTTGCCTGTTTCTGTGCCCAACATCCTTCGCTTTCGGAGCAGATTTGGAGGATGTCTCGAGCGAGGCGCTCATTTCAGCACCCCTAAGGGGAGCCGCCAGGGGTGGTTGCACGGGCTCGTTCGCGGCCATTTTGTGGGGATGTCTCAGGCGGTTTGCTTGTTTCTGGGCCCAACATCCTTCGCTTTCGGAGCAGATTTGGAGGATGTCTCGAGCGAGGCGCTCATTTCAGCACCCCTAAGGGGAGCCGCCAGGGGTGGTTGCACGGGCTCGTTCGCGGCCATTTTGTGGGGATGTCTCAGGCGGTTTGCCTGTTTCTGTGCCCAACATCCTTCGCTTTCGGAGCAGATTTGGAGGATGTCTCGAGCGAGGCGCTCATTTCAGCACCCCTAAGGGGAGCCGCCAGGGGTGTTGCACGGGCTCGTTCGCGGCCATTTTGTGGGGATGTCTCAGGCGGTTTGCTTGTTTCTGGGCCCAACATCCTTCGCTTTCGGAGCAGATTTGGAGGATGTCTCGAGCGAGGCGCTCATTTTCACCCCCCAGGTGGGCCAGATTTTGAGGATGTCTCGATCGGTTTGCTAGTTTTGGTGGCCAGGCTCGTGGGCGCAGATTCTTCTCAGGATGCCACAGGAGGCTCCAACAGGCTCCAGGAGGCTCCAGGAGACCACATGAGGTCCCAGGAGGCATCAGGAGGCCACAGAAAGACTCAAGAGGCCACAGGATGTCCCAAGAGGCTCCAGGAGGCCCCAGGAAGCTCCAGAAGGCCTCAGGAAACCACAGGAGGCCCCAGGAGGCAACAGGAAGCGCCAGGAGGCCTCGGAAGGCAACAGGAGGCCCCGAGAGGCCCCAGGAGCAGGAGGCCTCAGAAGGCAACAGGAGTGGCTCCAATCCCATGTGTTTTACGTATGCTCCTATCGATTGGGCCTCACCTGGAGCACGATTCTTTGATGTTCTACGTATGTTTCTATAGATGGTCCTTCTCCTGTGTACACAATCCTAAATGTTTTACTCATGTTCCTATGTATTGGGCCTCTCCTGGGGCACGAGTCCTTGGTGTTTTACGCGTGTTCCTATAGATTGCCCTTCTCCTGTGGCTCTAATCCGCAATGTTTTATGTACGTCTGTTGCTATAGATTGCGCCTCCCCTGGGGCACGAAACCTTCCTAGGAGGTCCCAGGAGGTCCCAAGAGGCTCCTGGAGACCCCAGGAAGCCCCAGTAGGTTTCAGGAGGCCCCAGGAGGCCCCAGGCTCATGCACAGAGACGCGCTCGTACTACTGAGGCTCATTCACACTCCAATTCATTCGCAGTTAGATTGATGTCCAGACCGTCACAACTGAAGCCCGTTAATATTCGAAAGCTCTTGCGCCTAGACATTCACGGCGGACAGGTCCATGCGAGTAGATGCACATATGGGGAGCTCCACGCAGTGAATAATTGTTGTTCTTCTTCTCCTGTGGCCGCCCTGGGCTCCATGAGGGGCCCGCCACGAGGAGAGGTCGGCGCAGGGTCGCGAGGCACCGTGGCGGATGGAGGCGCGCGACCGGCAGGGGGCCCCGCAGCAAAAAAAAAAAAGAGATGTCGCCCTGCGCGGCGACGTGGCCGCGGCCAGCCTTCCAAACAGGTCTGCGCGCACACGGGGCCACCCGAGCACAGCTGCCGCCCTGTGAGCATCGCTCCCCGGACCGTCAAGGCGACACCAGTACCGCAGGAAGGAGGAGGAGGAGGAGGAGGAGGAGGAGGAGGAGGAGGAGGAGGAGGCGGAGGCGAAGGAGGAGGAGGAGGAAGAGGAGGAGGACGAGGAGGAGGAGGACGATGCTGGTGCCTGAGGAGGACGAGGAGGAGGAGGACGATGTTGGTGCCTGAGGCCCTCCAGGCGGGGCTCTTCCGCCTCCGACCGTGGCGCAGATGAAGAGGCGGTCCAGCCCGCCCCCCCCCCACGGCCCCTGCGACGAGCAGAACGGCAAACCCCTTCAGCACCTCCCAGACAGATCAGCTGCCCCCCCCCTCCCTTGCATGACTCCTTCACACGTGAGCACCAATCACATTCAAGAGGGCGTCGTCGGAGCCAAAGTTCGCCCACAAGCGCCCCAAGAGGGCCCCGAACAACCCAACGAGGGCCCCAGGAGGGCCGAAGAGGGCCACCGTAATCAGGAGCCCAAGATGGCCCAAGAGCGGCCCGAGAGGTCCCAAAAAGGCCCCAAGCCGGGCACAGGAGTGCCGAGGAGAGCCCAGGAGAGCCCAAGGCCCAGCAAGAGGCTGCAAGAGAGTCCCAGAAGGACCCCGCGAAGGCCTTACAGGGCCCCAAAGCAGTTTGAAGGATGACGCCCAAGGCCAAGAAAGGCCATCGCTTTTCCATGGTGTTGCGCTGCGCGCCTGGAGGGCACCCGCCCTTCGGACCCGCAGCCGCCCTTCGTGTCGCGTCGTGCGCCTGGTGGGGCACGTTCGCCTTGCCGGCGACCCGTCTCGTTTATCGTGCGCCCCGAGCGGAACACGTCCATCGTGCCGGCAACCGATCTAATTATGCCCCGCGCTGAATTATAGGCCTACCAAGCAGTGTTCGAAGAACTTTGTGTGGTTTCCACGAAACGTTCTTAGAATATTTCTGGCTGGGACTGTATAGTTCTAGCATATCGGGCTTATGTTCTAAGAGCATTGCTTTTGTTCTTCGAACATTTTTGGATTCTAGGAGAATTTCGTGGTAGGCCTACAGGAATGCCGGGACGGTCGGTCCCTGCTCAACGAATGAAATGCCCCAACCGTGCCCGGCCCAAGGATGAAGCAGGTCACCCGCGGGGCCGCGAAGATATTCATGCTTCGCGCGTCGTAGTCTGGGCCAGAGCGGCTGCCCTTCTCCAGCGGGGCGGCGCGAGGGCGCGAGCATAATCGCGCGCCGCGCATCGAGGGGCGCACGATGCACGATGCGCGAAGGGTGGGCGACCCTGCGGGACGACCCGGCGGGTCATCGAATTCCAGCAGTAGCGTCGAAACCAACGAGGGCGCCGATGTTGTCGATGTCGTCGTTGCTTTCCTGGGTCTGGAGAGCTTGCTCCTGTCATCAGCAGCACGTCTCTTCTGTCACTCGATTGTGATCAGCAACGCGTGCGCGGCCTTCCTGCCGTCGGCAACGCGTGCGCGGCCTTCCTCCTTTCTTCCCCGAGTTATCCCCCGCGGGACTGGAAGACGCAACCCACGCCCCCCGAATGCGCAAGGCGGGCAGGCTCGCCGACAGCGGCTGCACGACGCTCGGCACGACCACGGCAGAGCTCAGAGAGTCGCAGGGGAGTCGTGGGCGCAGGGTGCCGAGGCAGCCGCGCGGGCGGCCGCGGGGCGCGTCTTGCCGGGCCGCGGGGACGCCTACAGTTCGCTGGGCACGTGACGCCCAGCCCAGCGCGGAGAGGCCTCGGTCCTCGCGTCGCAGATGCTCGTCGGCTCGGCTGTCCGCGCGGCCCCCGAACGCCACATCTCGGCCACGGTGCCCCTGGACTGGGGCATGCCAGAGGGTCGCCGCTTCGCGCCGTCCTCTTTCACCTGCCTCGCCCACCAGCGCGCGGCTGCGGCGGAGGAATGGCACAGACACGCAGTGGCAAGCCATGCTAAGAAACACCCTGCTCGCCTCCAGGGTGCCCTGGGTGTCTTGGTTCTCGAGGGTTCTGCGGTGGTAAGCGTGACGATCCCACACCCAAAAAGCAGCGCCGCCCACTCAAGTCGGCACGCATCACGCACGGATCGCGCAGTGGGCCCGACCCGTGCTCCTGTGGAGAGCGAAGCCCTCGAGGCGGCCACGGACGGCAAGCCGCCCGCCAGGGGGCCCCCAGAACTCGTCCTCAAGGGCCTTCGCGGGGCAGGCCTGCACGATGGTCTTGGCCAGCTTCGCCCACTGTAGGCGTTGGCGTGGGCCCGCCGGGGGGCGCCCCTGAGGGCCGCCAGCAGGCGGGCGGGGACGCGCGGCTGTCTTGCCGAGGGGCGGCGCGCGCAGGCCGGCGCGGGCAGGGAGGGCTGGGGCGACCTCGCAGCCGAGGCCGGCAGCGACGCACAGAGATGTGTGTATCTTGGGCGCACCGGCGGAGGCGCAGGTGGGGTCCAGGCATGGTCCACGCTTGAGCGCCCTCCCCCTCCACCCTTCGCGCGGCCGCCCTCGTCTTAGCCTTTCCCTCATGCGCGCCGGACAATTTGCCTATAGGGCCTATCGGTTGCCCCGATTTGCCTCACGCTGGTGCGGATTGCTTCAGCCTCGCCGCCGACGGGAAAAGTTTCGCCTACGCGTAATGTCAAGGTCCAGGTCAAGGTCGAGCCCGTGCGCCGGAAGGCGAGCCCAGGAAAGGCGCGGGCGGTGGCAATCGGCAGCGTGCTGTACGCGCGCGCGCCGAGTTGCCTTTGGTGCGGGCACACTGGGGCCCCCCGATGGCTGAAATCGATGCGATCGCAGCGGCCTGTGCGCTTGGAGTTGGGCCCCCCCCGCGCCCGCCTAAAGCCGCGCACCAAAGGTCACTCTTGCCTGGGGCCACTCTTGCGTGCAGCCGAACGTTCTCCGCTCCTCCTCCCGGGCGGCCGCGCACCAGAGGTCACTCTTGCCTGGGGCCACTCTTGCGTGCAGCCGAATGTTCGCCGCTCCTCCTCTTGGGCGGCCCCGCGTGCTGGTCGCGGCTCGCTTCAGCGGGCAGCCGGCGATCTACTGGCCGAGCCATCCGACGCGGACCCTGCAAGAGGCAGGGGCCTCGCAGCCCGGCAGGCGCACGGGGCCGCGGCCCTCGTCGGCTCCCACGCATCCCTTGGCCCGCTTCGCAGCAGGGTCCAGACCCTCCTTCTCCTCTTCCTCCTCCTCCTCCTCCTCCTCCTCCTCCTCCTCCTGCTCCTCCTGTTCCGCCGCCTCCTCCTCCTCCTCCTCCTCCTCCTCCTCCTCCTCCTCCTCCTCCTCCTCCTCCTCCTCCTGCTCCTGCTGCTCCTGCTGCTCCTCCTGCTCCTCCTGCTCCTCCTGCTCCTCCTGCTCCTCCTGCTCCTCCTGCTCCTGCTGTTCCTCCTGCTCCTCCTGCTCC
>CAUYUJ010020832.1:135990-149371 GCA_963575745.1 Prorocentrum cordatum
TGATGATGATGATGATGATGATGATGATGATGATGATGATGATGATGATGCTGATGATGATGATGATGATGATGATGATGATGACGGTGGTGGTGGTGATGGTGATGGTGATGAGGATGAGGATGAGGATGAGGATGAGGATGAGGATGAGGATGAGGATGGTAGTGGTGGTGGTGGTGGTGGAGGAGGAGGAGGAGAAGGAGGGTGGTGGTGGTGGTGGTGATGATGAGGAGGAGATGGAGGAGAAGGAGGAGGAACACTCCAGCTCCGTGGCGTAAAAGGAGGGGGAGGAGCCCTGGCCTGCCTGCGCTTTCCCCTCTTCCCTCTCCTGGCCTCCTTCCTCACCCCCTCCCGTCTCCCAGCCCCTTCTCCTCCGTCGCTCCTCCTTTCCCCCGCTTCCCTCCTCTCCGCCCTCCTTCTCTCCGCTGCTCCCCCGCCCTTCTGCCCTCCCCCTCTCCTCCATCCTAGGACGTCTTCCTGGTCCATCGCGCAATCGCACTGGCTCCAGGGGCCTCGCATGGCCCGGCCGCCTCCCTCCCCCCGAGCAGGCGTTGCTCATCTCTCCCCCCCCCCTCTCCCTCTTCAGCCCCCCACCTCCTCCTCCTCCCCCCCCACCTCCTCCTCCTCCTCCTCCTCCTCCTCCTCCTCCTCCTCCTCCTCCTCCTCCTCCTCCTCCTCCTCCTCCCCCTCCTCCCGGGGAGCAGCTTGCGGAGCACCCCAGGGCCCTGCCCCCAAGCCAGGGGCAACCACTCGACCGCTCCAGTGGCGGGACAACGTGACGAACGAGAACCGCAGCAGCACGGCGGCGAGCAGGGCTGCTGCGAGGGCGCGAGGGCCCCCCGGCCGCGCGAGGAGGCTGGCAGCGGCTCGGACAGCGACGACACGCCGCTGATCAAAGCACCTCGTCGCGAGCCAGCTCAGCGCCGACGACAGCTCTGCGCCGTGGATGGCAAGATAAAGCGAGGCGTTGACACGAGACCAAGGGAAGCCGAGGCCGCCATGGCTGCTGCGCGTGCGGCTAGCGAGAGTTCGACGGCAGGACCGTCGACCAGGACGGCATGGGCAGAAGGGTGGCAGCCAGGCTCCAGCGTGTGAGGCGGGACCCCAGCTCTTCAGGCCCGACGACGCGTTGGATGGCGAGGCGGCCCCGCTACGCCATCGCGCCCAGTGGCTCGGCGCCCAGGCCACGATGAGCTACGGGTGCGACCGCTGTGGAGCGCGGTCCAAGACGAAGGAGGACCTGGAGACCGGCTTCTGCAGGGACCAGCCCGCCGCCGTGAAGGCGGTCCAAGAGTCGCACACGCTGATGGTCGCGGGCACGGCGGTCTTCTGCAACGCGTGTGGCGCACGAGCAGCAGGAGGCCAGACGAGGCTGTTGGCAGAGCGCGGCAGCCTGCTGCCGACGGACAAGAATGCGAGGACGAGGCTGAACCACATGAGTGTCGGCCGCCACCCGCTGACGCACATGTGCGTCGGCGACCGTGTGTAGCTGGCACCGCGGCCCAGAGCGGCGGCCAGCGGCGGCGAGGAGGCGCGAGCACCGCGAAGTGCGTCGAGGCCCAGAGGCGCCGACGCTGGCTCGGCCAGCGGCGCGGAGGCCTCAGGGCGGCTGGCGCTGCCAGCCGAGGCGTGCTCGTGCAGCAGGCGCCGAGGCCCAGCGCATCGGCCAGCGGCGGCGCGGCGGCGCGGGCCCCGTGAGCGGCGCCGAGGCCCAGTGCGCCGTCGAGGGCTCGGCCAGCGGCGCGGCGGCTGCAGGGCGGCTTGCGCGGCCAACCGGGGCGTGAGGCCCGTGGGTGGGCACCGCCAGCGCCCGCGGCGGCGGCGCGGGGGGCGCCGCGCCGCGCGGGCGCAGCTTCGCGGCGCCGAGAGACGCACTCGCCGCTGCGCAGCTTGCTCCCGAATCCTCCTCCTGCTGCTGCTCCTCCTCCTCCTCCTCTTCCTCCTCCTCATCCTCCTCCTCTTCCTCCTGCCCCATCCTCCTTATGTTTATTATTAAAATCATTATTACCCTTGTTATTGGCATCATTATTATTATCATTCGTAGCATCATCCTCATCATCATCACCACCATCATCATCATCATCATCAGCATCATCATCAGTATCATTATCAACATCATCACCACCACCACCATCATCATCATTGTTATCATTATTATCATCATTATTGTCAGTACGACTATGAACATTATTAGGAGTATTATTTTTCGTCTCTTCATGACTATTCATATTATCCTTATTATTTGTCTGATTCAACTTCTCCTCCTCCTCCTCTTCCAGCGCAGGCGAAAGCGCGCTGGAGGCCAGCGCCTGTTGCTCGGGTGTGCAGACGCCCTGATCACAACAGACCCGCTGTTTTTCTCCACCTCTGTTCGTTTTGCGGCTCGCCCCGCCATTGTGAGGATGGCCCGGGCGGCATTTATTACCCGTTCGGCCAGGGTAGACAGACTTGTTCGAACTACTGTTTCTACCCTTCCTCCTCCGCCTCCTCCTCCTCCTTCTCATATTCCTTGTCCCTCCTCCTCCTCCACCTCCTCCTCCTCCTCCTCCTCCTCCTCCTCCTCCTCCTCCTCCTCCTCCTCCTCCTCCTCCTCCTCCAGGGCCAGGCGGCTGGTGAGGCACCCGTGCGGCGCTCGGGGGAACTGAAGCCCTCATACAACCACTGGGTGGTGGTGGGTGCTGTTCGGTAGCACGGAGGGTTTCTGTCCGGTCCTTGCCAGTGTTCAAGACTCGGGTCACGCCGATCCTCGTGGATGCGTGCCACCTGGCCTGCGGGCTTTGGGGGGTGGTCCTGGGCCCAATGCGTACTCGCACCGTGTGCCCCGCACGGTGGTCGAGCTGGGTTCCAGTGTCCCCGACCTCAGTGGCCGGTGTAACGGGGCGGCGGCAGTCCGTTATGTAAGGCCCAGCCGTCCAGGCACCCAACGTCGATGCGAATCACTCGCCGAGTTGTGGTCACGGGGAAGATCTCCTCCTCCTCCTCCTCCTCCTCCTCCTCCTGCTCCTGCTCCTCCTGCTCCTCCTGCTCCTCCCGTTCCTCCTGTTTCTCCTCCTCCTCCTCCTCCTCCTCCTCCGCCTTCTCCTGCTCCTCTTCCCCCTCCTCCTCCTCCTCCTCCTCCTCCTCCTCCTCCTCCTCCTCCTCCTCCTCCTCCTCCTCCGCCTCTTTCTCTTCCTGCTCTTCCTCCTCCTCCTCCTCCTCTTCTTCCTCCTCCTGCTCCACAGTTTCACAGATTAGTCTCCTTTCTCCCCTGATGACGTCCAGAAGAAATCCGGCCCCCCTCCGCGTATTGTTTTCTATACAGGATTCCCGTGAGAGGGGTTTTCGCTGGTTTTTGTTGTTCAAAATGCTGTTCCCGCTGAAGCGCTGGCCTCATTTTCGGGCTTCCGCTCGTTCCGAATCGCGCTCCCGCTGCAGCGCTGGCCTCATTTCCGCGCTTCCGCTCGTTCCGAATCGTGCTCCCGCTGCAGCGCTGGCCTCATTTCCGCGCTTCCGCTCGTTCCGAATCGTGCTTCTTGCTCCCCGCTTGCAAGAAGCGCGTTCTGGCCCCCTCATTTTTTCCGCCATTATTTTTCTTCCCGTTTTTCCGCGCTTTTTTCCTTTTTCCGCTCCTCGTTCTCAAAATCTCAAATCGTGGTTCCGCTGCAGCGCTGGCCTCATTTCCGCGCTTCGCTCGTTCCGAATCGTGGTCCCGCTGCAGCGCTGGCGTCGTTATTTCCAGTGCCATGCCACGGCATGGTTTTCGATGGTTTTCGGTCCTTCCTAACAGGCCCAAAAATCTCGAAAACGGCCTTCCGAAAGAACCATCGGAAGTGATTACACAGTCGGTGCCGGTTCGTTGATTTTTGGGGCCGCAGAAGCCCCCCGCCCATTTTGGGGCGTCGCCACTCCATGCTATGCCATGCTACGCGCTGATCTTCAAGACCATGCTATGCCATGTAATGCTATGCCATGTTGCGACATCCGATTGTGGGAATAGAGAGGAGATCTGCGCCATGGCAAGGGATGGAAGGGAGGGGTGGGTCCTCCTCCCCCTCCTTCTACCCCTTCTTCCCCTCCTCCCCCTCATCCTCCTCCTCCCTCTCCTCCTCCTCCTCCTCCTCCCCTCCTCGCCTCCTCCTCCTCCTCCTTCTCCTCCTCCTCCTCCTCACTCCTCCTCCTCCTCCTCTCCTCCTCCTCCTGTCCTCCTCCCTCCTCCTGCTTTCCTCTCCTGCTCCCTCCTCCTCCTCCTCCTCCGCTTTCTCCTCCGCTTCCTCCTCCTCTTTCTCCTCCTCTTTGTCCTCCTCCTCCTACTCCTCCTCCTCCTCTTCCGCCTCAGCTCCTCCTCCTCTCCTCCTCCGCCTCCTCCTCCTCCTCCTCCTCCTCCTCCTCCTCCTCCTCCTCCTCCCTCTTTCTCCTCCTCTTCATCCTCCTCCTTCTCCTCCCCCTCCTTCTTTTCCTCCCACTCCTCCTCCTTCTTCTCCTCCTCCTTTTCCTCCCTTGTCCTCCTTCCTCGCTGCCTCCCTCCCTCCTCCTTCCAGGACGACGACGACGACAACGGCGACGGTGGCCTCGGCGACGATGGCGACGACCCGTCCTATCTCGTGTGGGCGTTGGGCGTTCTGACAGGAGCTTCGAGGGGGGCCTGGCCAAGGCCGCAAGACAACTCCCCAAAACGTCGACGGCGGCGGCGGCGGCGGCCACGACGACGACGACGGCGACGATGGCGACGGCGACGACGACGACGACGACGACGGCGACGACGGCGACGACGACGACGACGACGACGACGACGACGACGGCGACGACGACAGCGGCGGCGGCGGCGGGCTGCGCCGCCGAAGGCCTTCCTGATCCGGCACCTGCTGTTCGGGGGGGGCGCCGCGGAGGCGCCCGCTTCGGCGGAGGCCGGAGCCGCGCGGGCGGCAGCGCCGGACAAGGAGCCCTCTTCCGCAGCCCGGGGGGCGCGCGCGTGTTGGGGCTGCGGTAGCTTTTGCTGCCTGCTGCCTGTTTTTGCCTGCCTGCTGCTGTTGCTGCTGCTTTGCACCGCCGCTGGCGCTGCCTGCTTTGGCTGCTGCTTCTGCTCCTTCCCCCCCTCTCCCCCTTTCTGCTCTCCCCTTTTTTCCCTTAGCCGCGGGGCGATTTCTCTTGTGCCAGAATCAAAACATGTTTTGGGGGGTGCGACAAGCAGGGGGGGCAGCGAGGGCCGCAGAACAGGCGTCCTTCAGGGCCACCAAAGGGGCGCCTTCGAGCCGCTCAAGGGGCCCCTGCGGGCCCCTAAAAGGGGCCCCCTCGGGCCCCAAGAGGGGCCCAGAAGGGGGACCGCTCCTCCCCCCCTCACCATTCATCGCCCCCCCAATGATTCGCGCCCGAACGGCCCTCCACCAGTCGACCCAGGGGCAGTGGGGGGAGGGGGGAATACTGGAGGAAGGCCGTGTCTCGTCCTCTCTGGGTCTCCTGGGGCCTCGTCGTCGCCACTGCTGGGCCCGCGTCGAGAACATGGACCCCTGGAGGGGGTGCAGGGACGGATTTTGAGCGGATTTGAGCCGGCGGGCCCCCCGGTCGGCCCAGGGGAGGGGGGACATCTCGGGCGGGCCCAGGACGAGGATACAGTCAGCCCGCGTAGTAAGGAGGGGCATCTTTCCCAAAAGCACCCTTGCATCCGTTTCTCCTCGGTCCATCCTTGGCCACTTTCGTTGGCCGCGCTCCGCTGGAAGAGCTTCGAAGTGGGTGCCCAAGGCCCTTGCATCATTATCTTATCGCGCATCCTCATGATACGGGCCGACTGTATAGTCGCTCCAGAGCGCCTGTCTCGGATATCCCCAGGGCCTCCGACGTCGAGACTTGTTCAGCCCGGGGCCGTGCCAGGCCCGGGGGCCATGAAGCGCGGATTCAGGACAGCCGGGCACTGGGGAAGGGGTCCAGGCTTCTGGGGGCCGCGGGTTCAGAAAACGTCCTGCGGATGCCTGAGAACCCTGCGGCGTGCGTCGCGGGGCGCGACGCGCGAAGGCGTGTGACCTGGGTTGTCGAGGGCTCTGGGCCGAAGAAGAACAGACGCCATCAACACAAACTTTAAGCGCTCCGCGCGGATTTCTTGGATCCGCGCCCCCGGCGGCGCCTCCGGCCGCCCCTGACACGCTCCGCGCGCCAGGGAGGGGGTTCCAGCACGGATCCAAGAAATCCGCGCGGATCGCCAAAAGTTAATGTTGATGGCGTTTGTTCTTCTTTTGCTGGGTCGTTCTGTTACCGCTTGTGGTTCTCTCGGCACGGGCGCGGAGCGCCAAAAGTTTACGTTTATGGCGTTTTTTCTTCTTCGACTGGGTCGATCTGTTACCGCTGGTGGTTCTCTCGGAACGGGCCTCGTGGGACCCCTGGAGGCTCTGGACAGTACGTCCAGGTCGAGGGCCTCCGCCGGAGACTCCGCGAGGACTGCCAGAGACCTTGCCGGTCAGGCAGGCCCAGGGCGAAGATACATTTAAGTCGGGCATGTCCCCCTGCAGGAGGAATATTCAAAAGTAGTCCAAAACTAGTCTGGGGACGTTTTCTACACAGTTTTTGATCTACTTGGATATTTTTCAGTATTGGACATTTTTCGTCCAAAAAACCCTCCTGTAGGAGGACGTGCCCGGCCGGAAGATAAATTCGCTCCAGAGCGTCCTGGAACGGTCTCGGAGCGGTCTGGGGCCGCGGTGCCCGATGCCCGGGGGCGGCCACGAGTCGTGTACTCTCTTGCGTGGGTGGCTGTCTCAACTCGACTCGAGCTCTGGGCAAGCTGAGCGGGCCACCGACCTCCGAAAGAGCGTGTTCTACCGCTGCTGGCGGAAAACCGGGGGGGGTCACTACCGGTTCGAACCCCTCCCCCCCCCCCGAGTTCATCATGAAAAGGGGGGGGGGGTTCACTACCGGTTCGAACCCCCCCCCCCACCCCCTCGAAAACCGGGAGGGGGGTCACTACCGGTTCGAAACCCCCCCCTCCCCCCCTCGAAAACCGAGTGGGGGTGCGGACAGTGGTGGGGACGGTGTTGGTGGGGACAGTGGTGAGGGGACAGCGGGACAGTGGTGGGGACAGTGGGACAGTGGGACAGAGGTGGGGGCGGTAGTGGTGGGGACAGTGGTGGGGACAATGGTGGGAACAGGGGGGACAGTGGACAGTGGTGGGGACGGTGTTGGTGGGGACAGTGGTGTGGGGACAGTGGGAATGAGGTGGAAACAGTGGGACAGTGGAGGGTACAATGGTGGTGGGGACAGTGGTGAAGGCGGTGGCGAGGACGGCGGTGGGACAATGGGACAGAGGTACAGTGGGGACAGTGGTGGGGCCAGTGGGGACAGTGGTGGGAACAGTGGGACAGCTCAGTGGGACAGCGGAGGAGTCAGTGGGACAGTGGGGACAGTGGGGATAGTCGGGCAGTGGTTGGGGTCGTGGAGAAAATTGGGAGAGTGGAACCGTGGTGGGAACAGTGGTGGGGACAGTGGGGACAGTGCGACAGTGGTGGTGGCACTGGTGGGGACAGTAGGGGCGGTGGTGGAAGCAGTGGGGACAGTGGTGGTGAGGACAGTGGCGCTGGGAACAATAGTGGGGGATGGGATGATGGGCCGGTGGTAGGACCGGGAGTGTCTTGTGGCGGACGATTGTGGGGCGGGGGTCGAATCCGGTTGTGACCCCTCTCGTTTTTCCAGGGGAGGCGGGGTTCGAACCGTTAGTGACCCCCGCCCGCACGACGGTTTCGGACGCACGAGGGCCCCACGGGGGGGGTTCGAACGGGTTAGTGACCCCCCCCGGTTTTGAGGGGGATGGGGTGGGGGGGGAGGGTTAGGGGAGGGAGGTTTTGCCGGGAGGGGGGCGGGGGGAAGCTATTCGATTCTTTAAACCACGACAACCCTTTACAATCAGCATAGGGTTACTTTACAACAACATAGGATTGGAACGTGTTTTTTTTTTTTTTTTTTTTTTTTTTTTCATCGAGCACGTTCACTTTGCAACCAGAACGGCCCACTTTACAACCAGAACGGACCACTTTACAACCAGAACGGGCCACTTTACAACCAGAACGGACCACTTTACAACCAGCTCAGAGTGGCCGTGCGTGTTTGCGCGTTCCGCAAAGTGCTCCAGAGCAAGTGGGCGCTCTGAAAAATGCCCCAGAGCAAGTGGGCGCCTTGAAAAATGCCCCAGAGCAAGTGGGCGCTCTCAAAAGTGCTCCAGGGCGCGCGGACGCTCTGAAAAGTGATCCAGAGCACGTGGGCGCTCTGGAGCCCGAGCGCCTGAACTCTCTGCGCAAGCCCCAGCGATGCCTCTGAGCCCGAGCGCCTGAACGCCCCGCGCAGGCCCCAGCGATGCCTCTGAGCCCGAGGACCTGGACGCTCTGCGCAGGCCCCAGCGATGCCTCTGAGCCCGAGGACCTGGACGCTCTGCGCAGGCCCCAGCGATGCCTCTGAGCCCGAGCGCCTGGACGCTCTGAGCAGGCCCCAGCGACGCCTCTGAGCCCGAGCGCCTGGACGCTCTGGCGCTCTGAGCCCAGCAGACTATGACAGGGCTTGCTAGCAGGGGCCAAGCGGCCTCAACACGGGCCCCGTGCTCGCACGGGAATAAGGCGACAGCATACGTAGGAAGGCTCAGGGCGACGCGCTGCCCATTTTAGGGATCACTCACAGGAAGCGAGCCCAGTGGCCTCCACAAGGGCCAGCGCCCCAGGGAACTAGGCCATTGGCACCGCGGGTCTCTTGGGCCACGTTGGCCCCTGAAGCCCCGCGGTGTTCTGCAAGGGGCTAAGTGCTCCAGCTCCAGTTGGCCCCCTGCTGCTCCTCTTCTTGGAAGATCGAGGTTCAACGTTCCGAATAAATGCAACTATTTCGAAGATCGTTTCTTCCAGCGTCAGCCACAGTGCCAGCGCAGCAACGCAGGTATCCTGCTCGGGCAGCAGCCTCAGCCGCCGTGCCAGCGCAGCAGCTTGAGCCACCGTGACAGCGCATCACCGCCACCTTTGTGCCTGCTACCACCACACTTACCGCTGCAGCCCCGCTACCTCCACAATTCCGACTGACCCCCCGCTACCACCGCAAATCCCATTGCAGCCCAGCTACCACCACAGTTCCCACCGCTGCCTGGCGACCACCACAGTTGCCACCGCAGCTTCCCAACACCACGCAGTTCCCATTGTAGCCCCCGCTACCACCGCATCTCCCACTACAGCTTCCCGCTGCCATGCAGCTCCAGTCTTGGACCGGATCATGGTTTATTCGTATGTCCTGCGCGACTAGCCTTCGTCCGTCAGAAGAAGGCAGAGCAAGCAATGGCAGAACTGACCGGCAGAGCTTAGAGAGCAGGTCAAAACCCTAATCCGCCCACCAGCACGCAACATACCATAGCGCACCAGGTCGCCGCATCGCCAACGCGTGCGCAGTGCTTCTTCGTGCGCGATGGGCAACTTCACAACCAACATGCATCAAAGAGCCCAAAGCCACCCTTGCGCTTGCCCACGGAGATTTCAGGGAAAGGCCCGCGTGCATTCAATATGTGTTTTTACTTGCCTGGTTGTGAAGTGCCCTTCCTGGTTGTAAAGTGCCCTTCTCGGATTTTGTAAGCTGGTTGTAAAGTGACCCATCTGGTTGTGAAGTGCGCTTCTGGTTGTAAAGTGACCCACGCGCGCCTGACCCCCCCCGATATCGAGATATCGAGATATCGAGATATCGAGTCCCCACCCCCGATATCGAGATATCGAGATATCGAGATATATAGAATCCCCGCCCCCTGATATTGAGCCATATCGAGATATCGATATATCGAGTCCGGGACGCCTGACGCTGAAATGTGGTTCTTGCCGTAGCGTCGTGCACCGTCTTTTTTTAACATGTGTTTTTGGCGTTAGAGCTGCGCGCATTTGTCGTAAATGTTTTCAAGGACTTCCCGGATGGAGGGCGGTTCCTTTTCCAAACGTGGTTCTTGCTTAAGCGCCGCGCGTTCCTTTTAACGGTTGGGAAGGGTTTCGCGGATGGAGGGCGGACAGTTTTCAAACTATGGATCTTGCCGTAGCGCCGCGCACAGTCGTTCTGCAGGAGCTTCACGGACGGAGGGCGGGCGTTCTTCGACGTGTGCTTCTTGCCGCAGCGTCGCGCACGTGCGTCTTCAAACGTTGCAAGAGGTTTCCCGGATGGAGGGTGGGCCTTGTTGTTCAAAGTGCGTGTCTGGCTTTGGCGATGCGCGCAGTCGTCTTTACAGTTGTGAAGAGCTTCGCGGATGGAGGGCGGGCCTTTTTCAAAATGTGACTCACGCCTCGGCGCCGCGCACACTCGTCTTAAAAGGGGTTGCAGGAGCTTCATGGGTGGAGGGCGGTTCTTTTTCAAAATGTTGCTCTCGCCTTGGCGCCGCGCACATTTGCCATAGGTGGTTACAGCAGCGTCTGGGATTCGTGTGGCTGACGTCCCAGAATTGTGTTTTTGGTGCGATGGAGGGTTCTCAGGGCGCAACAGTCACGTTGCTACCCCTTGTTGCAGTCCCAGGAATGGTGTTTGGCACAGTTTCGGATTTTCAGACGGTTGTCTTCCAACGGGGCGCTTTCAGCAGAAAGTAATTTCTTGAGGGCTTCTTGCAACATCGTTGATGAATCTTGGGTTTGCACTGGTCGTCTTCCTCCTCCTGCCTGCCCTCATCGGCGGGAGGCGCTGCGGCGCCGACACTGGAGCGGATGGCCACCTGCGACGCCTCGCCCGCGGTGCGGAGGAGACTGGCGGCCGCCGCGGCGCGAACGAATCTCTCTTCGCCCATCGGCGCGGGCTGGGTCTCGCCCTGAGCGAGGGTGAGGGAACAGGTGGTAGGAGGAGGTGGGCGGGAGATGGATGGGGGGAGGGGTGGGGCAAGAGGATGATCATGATGCTGATGATGATGCTGATGATGATGCTAATGATGTTGATGATGCTGCTGCTGTTGAGGATGGTGGTGATGATGCTGATGCTAGTGATGGAGGGTTTATGTACACAATCAAACTGATACCTTGATGAGTATATATATATAACCATTTATGAACATCTGTATATACATAGATAGATACTGGTACTGCTGGTGGTGGTGTTGCTAATCGTAGTGGGTGATGGATCACGGTCGTTCGTGAGGTTAGTGGTGGTGGTGATGATGTTAGTGTAATGATACTCATAATGATGATGCTGATGATGCCGATGATGATTGCGATGGTGCTGTCGATGATGAGGTTCTGGATGCTGGTGGTCCTGCTGCTGCTGATGATAATGAGGATGAGGAGGATGCGTATCAACAGGGTGATGATGACGATGCCGATGGCGATGGCGATGGCGATGGTTATGCGATGATGGCCATGATGCTGTTGCTGATGAGGATCACGACGACAACTATGACGAGGATAGGTGCGATTATGGCGGTGAGGATGACGAGCATGATGAGGATTAAGGGTACGACGATTGAGATGGCGACGATGATGACGCACGCACGCACAAGCCATACGCCGTCCGGCGCTGATACTGAGCTAATGATGATACGGATGATAAGCTGATACTGAGCTGATACGCCGTCCGGCGCTGATACTTTTTATAACGGTCTTTTGCCTGTGGAGGGTCTTAGGTGCTTTCTGGTGGTAGAGCTGCTCGACGTATCCCTGTATGCTTGGACGGTCTATTTGGAAATTTCTTCAGTCGTTGTTTGTCCCTTATTGTTGTTATTGTCAGACTTTATAGTTTTTTCACTGTTTCTCGTGTTTGTTTATTTTTTCCTTGTATGTAGGTCATGGATGTGTTTTCATTGATTGATGGACTTTGTTGTTAGCATCTCTCTTATTTTGGTAAGGAGGATACTGAGGATAATGAGGATGATGCTGATACTGAAGGTGATGCTGATAATGAGCTAATGATGATGGTGCTGATGATGGTAGCGATGATTCTGATGATGATTCCCATGTTGGTGATGGTGATGGTTGTGATGGTGATGGTGAAGGTAATGGTGACGATGATTCTGATCATGTTGATGATGCTGATGATGATGGCCATGATGATGGCGATGGGGATGGTGATGAAGATGATGATGATACTGATTAACATGATGATGCGGATGCTCGTGATGACGATGATGTTTATCATAATTATCCCAGTGCGACCCTGCCTAGAAATTGGAGGCCCTAGGAAAGCAGCATTAGTTGCTATGCTATGCTATGCTATGCTATGCCATGCTATGCTGCGCTATGCTATGCTATGCTATGCTATGCTATGTTATGCTATGCTGCGCTATGTTATTCTATGTCATGCTATGCTATATTAAACTATGCTATGCCATGCTGCGCTGTGCTATGCTAAGCTATGCTATGCTATGATATGCTATGCTATGCTAAGCTGCGCTATGCTATGCTATGCTATGCTATGCTATGCTATGCTATGCTATATGCAATGCGATGCTATGCTGCGCTATGCTATGCTATGCCATGCTATGCTTGGCTATGTTATGCTATGCTATGCTATTGCAGCGCTCCGCTATGCTAGGCTAAGCTAAGCCACGCCTCTAGACAGAGCCTAGGTCGGGAATTACACTCATCCCAATGCTATGCTGCGCTATGCTATGCTACGCTATGCTATGCTATGCTCTGCTATGCTAAAGCTCAGCGAAGCTAAGATGAAGGTAAGCTAGGCTAAGATAAACCTGAGCTAAGATGAAGCTAACCGAAGCTAAGATGAAACACACTAAGCTAAGATGAGATAAGCAACGCTAAGCTAAGGGAACGTCACTGGGGGAACCGCGGGGCGGATCCTGGGGGAACCGCCCGGGGCGTGGAACACTGCCTTCTAGGCAGAGCCTAGGTAGAACCCTTCTAGGCAGAGCCTAGGCAGGGAATGATGATTGTAATCAGATGATCATGGTAGTGGTGGTGCTGATGTTGATCAGGATGACGAGGGTGATGGTGAGGAGGAGAAGGAGGAGGAAGATTATGGCGATTTTCCGTTATGGTAGGGGGACATCGTAGTAGTAGTAGTAGTAGTAGTAGTAGTAGTCGAAGTAGTAGTAGTAGTAGTAGTAGTAGTAGTAGTAGTAGTCGTAGTAGTAGTAGTAGTAGGCGTCGTAGTGATAGTAGTAGTAGTAGTAGTAGTAGTAGTAGTAGAAGTAGTAGTAGTCGTAGTAGTAGTAGTAGTAGCAGTCGTAGTCGTAGTCGTACTAGTAGTCGTAGTAGTAGTAGTAGTAGTAGTAGTAGTAGTAGTAGCAATAGTCGTATTATTATTATTATGATCATTATAATTATTATTCGTAGTGGGATTTGTGAACACACGTGACATAACACAAGTATGTGGGGTCTTCGGTCACGTTATTATTATTATTAATAGTAGTAGTAGTAGTAGTAGTAGCAGTAGTAGTCGTAGTCGTAGTAGTAGTAGTAGTAGTAGTAGTAGTAGTAGTAGT
>CAUYUJ010020833.1:0-2500 GCA_963575745.1 Prorocentrum cordatum
GAGGAGGAGGAGGAGGAGGAGGAGGAGGAGGAGGACGAGGAGGAGGAGGAGGAGACGGAAAAGGAAGAAGAGGAGGCTCAAATCGCGAGCAGCCGTTGCCCGGCTGCCTCCCTCTTCACCCGCCCTTCCACTTCCCCACTCCCCCGCCTTCTTTCTCCAACTCCCGTGCCATGGAGGTCGATGTCGACGTCGGGATGGCGGTAAGGGACGACGAGGACGCGGACGGAGCGGCATGCCGCGCCTTCCGGAGCAGCCACCCATGGCGGCGCACCCCGCGCCGACTGCTGCCCTGGAGAGCGCCGCAGGCGCCGCTTCCGCTGCACCGACTGCCGCCGCTACCCAGCGCCCTCCAAGAGTGCGCACTTGGGTGGCCAGCCGACAGGCCCCCGGAAGCACGTGGCGCGCGTGCTGCGAAGGCTTCGCGCCGGGGGCGGCCCGCCTGGCGAGCAGGGCGAATCCTGACAGGCATTTCCGCCACCTGGCATGCATCGCCGGCGGCGTGCCACACGGGTCCGCGGAGGGCTCGGCGGCCCTACCCGAAAAGGGCCGCGCGGAGATATTCGCCTGCACGACGCTGGCGCCAGGGGCTGCCCAGCCAGAGGCGGACGACGCGCCGTCCAACGACCTCCAGCCGCGGTACGTGCTAGCGGCAGAGGCGGGCGAGCTCCCTGGGCTGGAGTGGCGGGCGGGCTTCGACTTGCACGGCGCCCTGCGGGAGCCGGTGCCCACGTGGACAGCGACGCCCCCGGCCTTCGCCGCAGCGGTCGCGGACGCGCTCGCCGCGGCACTGCGCGCAGTCGCGGCGAAGCCCACGAGCGAGGCGGCGCGGGCCCGGCTGCTCCTGCTCCCGCGGCTGCTCTTCGCGGCGCCCCCCACCAGCGACAGCGACGAGCAGCTCTCGGCCCGAGGTGCTGCCGCGCCGCCTCCGCCAGGCCTGGGCCGGCGATCGGGCGGCGCCGCGGGTCGCGACAGCGCGACCCGGGGAACCGGCCGAGGACCGCGCGGGCCAGCGGACACCCGGGGAAATTGGCCCGGCGGGTGCATGAGCCCATCATGCTCGGAGAGGTCGGCCGCGCTGCCACGGCGGCCGCGGGGCCCAGCAAGCTGGCGCAAGGGCCCTGGGTGGCTCGAGACCTGGCCGCCCCCTTCCCGCCGGCGGCGCCCGCCGACCGCCCGCCGCCGCCGCCCGCAGCGCGGCCCGCCGAGCCTTGGGAGGCCGACGCGGCCGAAGAGGCAGCGGGCAGCCTCGGGAAGTGCCCGCGCCACTCGGGCCCAGGCCTTTCGGGCGCACGCTTCGAGCACTGGGCTGCTCTGCGCGGGCACAGCGAAGGGAAGCAGGCACTCGCGCAGGTGCTCGTCCTCATCCTGGAGGGCCGGGTGCTGGAGCAGGCCATGCGGCTGCTGCCGCTGCTGAATCCGCGCTGGAGCAGGATCCCGGCGTCGCGCTGCTTGGACGTGGCTAACGCGTTCAGCGAGCTCTGCCGGCACACCCTGCTGCGGGAGGTCGCTGGCCGCCTGCCGAAGCTCTCGCGGCTGGCGCAGACGCGGCACGGCGGGGCCACTACGCACGGGGCCTGCCCTCCCGGGGCCAGGGCGGCGCCGGTCAGGGCGCAGCGCGGGGTGGGCCAGGTTTGACCCCTCTCCCCGGCGTTCTTCTCGCTTGCGGCGGCGACTCTCCACGAGGGCCTGGAGGCGGCGGCGCGCCGCCAGGACCCCGACGCAAGGGCGGTGGCCTACCTCGACGACGCGTGCGTCGCGGGCAGCCCGCGCGCACTGGCCGCCGCGCTCCTCGCGGCGCCAGCGCCCCTGGCGGCGCGCCGCCTCCACGCGAGCGCGCGGAAGACCAAGGTCTGGAACCCTCGAGCTTTGCATCCCCGAGGGCCGCTGGCGCCGGCAGAAGTGCCCGACTTCGCGCACGCGGGAAGCACGCTGCCCCACGCGCACAACGCGGCGGGGGCAGACCCGGGCGCCGACCCCGCGAGGGCAAGCTTCTCGCCGACGGCCGCCCCGCGGGCGGCCCGAGACCACCTCGACGCCTACCTCGCGGCCCTCCGCCGGCTCCGACGGCGCGGGCTGCGCGCCGAGGGCGAGTTCGCCCCGCCCCGCACCCTCGCCAACGGCGCGGCCTTGCACCGCGCGCGAGCGCACCTGCTGGACGAGGCGCGGCGCCAGGCGCACGACGCAGCGGTTCTCGGCCACGCGCGCGAGATCCTGCGGCCGCCCACAGGGCAACAGACTCTGCCAGACGACGCGCGCGACCTGGCCCTCCTGCCCAGCACTGGCGGCGGGCTCGGGCTGCAGGGCCTCGCGCACCGCCGCCTGCCCGCTTACGCGGGGGCTTGGCAGGCGCGCCTGGCGGGCGTCTGCAGTGAGCTCGGACTTTCCAGCCTCGAGGATTTCCAGCTCGCCTGCCCGACGGCGCGGGGTGCGGCCGAGAGGGCGGGCCGCGCTCTCCAGCTGCGCGGCGCGACCTGGCTGCGCGCCGCCGCGGAGCCCCAGG
>CAUYUJ010020833.1:7500-10000 GCA_963575745.1 Prorocentrum cordatum
ACAGTCGCCTCCACCCGCAGACGGACACATTCCTCGGAATGATGGCTGCGGAGCTGGCCTCCATCAGCGACTGTGGCCCAGCACCAGGATGCGGCAGCGGCGCCGGAGGCTGCAGCGCACGCTGCTCGGGGCGCAGCTCTGCCTGTGGCTGAGTAGTGCCCACAGCGTGGCGGCTCGCTGAGGGCACGAGGACTCCTTCCACCACAAGCATGGCAGTGCAGCTCGGGGTCATCACCATCACCATGCTTATCGCCATCATCGGCATCGTCACCAGCATCCAAGAATCACCACCATCATCATCGTCATCATCACCACCACCCCCATCATCACCAGCATCATCGTCAGCATCAGCATCAGCATCATCATCGTCATCATCATCACCTCACCCTCGTCGTCGTTGTCGTCGTCGTCTTCGTCATCCGCCTCTCGCCCTTCCTCCTCCTCCTCCTCCTCCTCCTCCTCCTCCTCCTCCTCCTACTCCTCTCCTCCTCCTCATCTCTCCTCCTCCTCCTCCTCCTCCTCCTCCTCCTCCTCTCCTCGTTCCTCCTCCCTCCCTCCTCCTCCTCTCCTCCTCCTCCTCCTCCTCCTCCTCCTCCTCCTCCTCCTCCTCCTCCTCCTCCTCCTCCTCCTCCTCCTCCTCCTCCTCCTCCTCCTCCTCCTCCTCGCAGTACCGGCGGGGCCGGCTCGGGCACAGGGGGGGGGGGAGCGGGCGGCAGGCCATCGGCGGCCGGGAGCGCGTCCCCGAGCTGACGATCTCCGAGGAGCAGGCGCAGCCGCTGCGCACGCTGGCGGGCCGGGGGGTGGCCACGGCCACGGCCTCGACGCAGCAACGGCTCGACGCCGGGAGGCCGAGGAGGAGGCGGGGCCGCGCCTGCGGTCCGCCGAGGAGGAGGGGGCGGAGGCCGAGGAGGAGGAGGAGGCTGAAGAGGGGGCGGAGGAGGAGGGCGCCACGCAGATTCCCCACAACCCCAAGATGCAGCCAGCCGATGAGGAGGAGGAGGAGGAGGAGGAGGAGGAGGAGGAGGAGGAGGAGAAGGTAGAGGGAGAGTGTCGCCAGGCAGCTTGGCTACCACAACCGGGAGATGCCGGGTGACGGTCGCCTTGCTGGGTGGCTGAATGGATGGTCTGCCGTTCCGTACTGGCAGAGCTTATTATCCTTTTTCCTGCAGGTCAACACTGTGTCAGGTTCCTCGCAGAAGCACCGCCCCCGCCAGCAACGGCTCGACGCCAAGACGCCGAGACGCCTCGGTGCTCTGACGCCGAGACGCCTCCACGCCGCGTGTGGAGGGGGGGGGGATGCATGGTTTTCGTCTCTCGGGAGCCACGGCCACGGGCTCATTTCGACTCCTCCGATTCGGTTCGCTTCGATTACGATGGATTCCGATTCCGATGTGATTCGACTTCGGGCTCCGATTTGGATTTTGATTTCTCGAGGGAGGCCTACTAGCCTGCCGATTCCCGCTGTTTCGACTCCGACCGACTTGGCTGCCGATTCCCGCCGATCCGACTCATGTCGATCGCCGATCCGACTTCTCGATTCGATTCTGGGCTCTCGTGCGGCCACAGTCCCAGCCGTGGCCGTGGCCGCGGGGCGGAAGCCAGAGGCTAGAATGGTACACGATAGACACGGAAGCGGACATGGTTACAGGGCTATCCCGAGAGCGCGGTATACGTTCCAGTCCTGGAGCGCTGCGGTTCACAACGCTCACCACGCTCCGGCGGCGCGCCTGGACGCAGCTCGGAAAACCGGTGCGTTTGGACCCCAGGAGGGGTCTGGGGACCGATTTTGAAGTGCCGTTGTATGAATTCGCCTTGCTCCGAGAGATGGGCAGGGGATGCAAGGGGGCCGTGCTCGGGCTCGAGCGCAGGCTCGGCTTTCCCCGGGCCCCAGGGTCCCCAGGGCCCCCAGGATCCCCAGCGTTCCGAGAGTAAGTACCCACGCCTCCAGGGTCGCAGGGTCCCTGGGGGAGGGGGGAGCTCGCGGGCCCAGCCGATGACGAGGAAGGATCGGAAGCGGAATCGGGACAGTTGTAAAGCAACATCAACATCCAGCTGCACACCATTCCCCCCCATAGAGTTTCCCGAGTGCCGAGGCGACCCAGAAGTCAGAGAACCAGAGGAGAGGAAAAAGGTGCTGGGAGGCAGGATGGAGGGAAGAGGGAGGAGTGGCGGAATAGCAGGGAGAGGCGCGAGGAGTAGGAAGAGGAGGAGAAGGAGGAGGAGGAGGGGGGGGTCGTCGTTCAGCCGTTTGCCGTCTCGCCGCGCTTCGCATCAACCCCCTGCGTAGCGGCGAAAGCCGCTGGGGGGGATGGCAGCGTTGTTGATCCGATCATGGTGCCCGCAGCAACGAGCCGCGGGGAGGGATCGGGGAGGGGACGCCAGAGGAGGGGCTCCTGAGAGCCACGCGGGGGGGGAGGGGGACCAGGCCGGCGGCCCGCCAGCCGGCCGCTGTTCCTGCGCCTACTGCGCTCCCCCCACTCCTTCTTCCTGCTTGTCATCC
>CAUYUJ010020833.1:15000-25000 GCA_963575745.1 Prorocentrum cordatum
GTTGCACGAGAGTTGGGCTGGCGACCGCTGATCGTGCGGGGATGCATCGCTTGAGCGCGTCAGGCCGCTCCGCGGGGCCACCTCTGAGCATCGCCATTGAGCATCCTCCCTCCTCCTCCTCCTCCTCCTCTTCCTCCTCCTCCTTCTCCTCTTCCTCCTCATCCTCCTCCTCATCCTCCTCCTCCTGCTGCGGATGCCGAGGGAACGTGCTTTGCCATGTCCGGTCTCCCGGGGCCATCCCTGGGCTCCAGGACCGTCAAAGAGAGCCACTCGGGCGAAGAGATTGGTCCTGGGGAAGGCCTCGAGGTCCACGACCCTTTGCCCTCACACCCACCTGAGCCAACATTTCTTCCTCTCTGCGCGGCGGGCGAGATGTTATCGTGAGAGAGGTTTCCCACGCTCTCTTGCTGCCTCGTGCATCATCCAACATCAGTTCTAGACGCAGCAGAATCATTGTTCTGGAGGCACCTCTACTTGGGAAGGAAGGGTAAGGGAAGGGAGCTGCAGAAGATTGAGGCTGATCCACCGGTGACGTTCGCAGCCTTCGGCATTGCAACTTGGGGCGGGGTGGGTGCCGTCCGAAAGGGCAGGTGTGCGAGATGCACATGGACAACCTCCTCGAAAAGATGGGATGGGCGCATAGCATCAGGGGGATGCCGACAGAAAAGTCCTGCATAGATGCAACGCCACACGGAGAAAAGAAGACGAGGAGGAGGAGCAGCAGCAGCCGTTGCCTCCTGATGGCAGCTCTCTCTCTCTCTCTCGCTCTCTCTCTCTCTCTCTCTCACTCTCTCAACTTTATAATTGTTTGCCCGTTTATCCCTAGAATTCGGGGGGAATTGTCATTTCCCCCCGGCTCCTCCCTTGTCCAGCTTGAGCTCACCCTCTCCCCTTCCAGCTGCCTTCCTGGCCCCCACTCTGACCCTCAGCCCGAGATGTCCCACGGTTGTCCGTGTCCCTTTTTTGCAACGCCATTCAGTTCGCAGTGGTCATTTCTTTCTGTGTATCCCTTCTGCGGCCACCTTCCGCATATACGGTTGCCCTGGTGTCGGCCACCGTTTCTGCATCGGTTCGCGTTGATTTAGCTGTCATGCCGTGCCTTCTCGCCGGGTCACGCGTGCGTCAGCGAAGGGTGGCACGCACGAGCAGAGAGCAGGGTAACGAGGAGGCGGACAAAGAAAGTCGGAGGCGGAGCAGACGCACTAATGCCAGGAGGAGTGGGACGAGGATGACGAGCATGACGAGCAAGAGTCGCCGAGCGTTGGCGATGCACACACAGCACTCAGCAAGACGCCGAATCCTGTGACGACGTGACCACTACGCTGTGATGCGTTGGAGCTTATCATCACTAGGAGGGGGATCACCATAGTATAGGTTTGATAAGCTGGCCATGGCAGACGAGCGCCAATCATGATTGTCGTGAAGTGGTAGAGAGATTTGGAAGAGACCCAGCAGAGGAGGCCCACCAAAGCGGAAATCGCACGAAACACGTCAGCTGCACACAGCTGACAACGCTAGACATTGGTGCTGCGTAGATGCAGGGCTCCGTGGGTTCTTTGAAAGGTCGCCCTGAAGGAGCAAGTGCTACTCGGGGGCGGCGCATGCCAGGGAAACACGGCGCTGATCCAAGTGGAGGAGGGAACGCCCATTCAGGAGGATGAAGGTCTAGATTGTTGCAGGTGTTTGCCCCAGCTCGTCGCCACTGCAAACTGTTGATGGACGTGCGGAGGCGGTTGACTCTTGGACCTCCCCCAAGGTCTACAAGTTTGCCGTGTTTTCTCTCATTTGAAAAAATTATCCCCGCTTGAGGTGGGGTGTTCCAAAGCACGTGGAGAGTGGCTGCGGAGTGCTTCTGTGTGATCTTCAAAACGTTGGTCACCAGTAGTTTACGCAGCCGTATGGTGGCCGCCCCATCGTCTCCACGTGCGCTATTGCCCCCTGTTCTCTTCACACGGGAGGAGGAGGATAGAGGCAAGATGGGGAGGATCTTTTTTTCTCGCAATCCCCCACCCTAGAAGTTCACCTCGGCTGCACTCACAATCTCCCTCACCCTCCACGTATCCCCTACCCTCTACATGTCACCCCCCTCGCCTCGCCTACCCGTCCACATTCCCCGCCACCGCGACCTTTTCTCACCACCCCCTCCCTAATCGACCCACCTGCCCCATATCTTGCCCAACGTCACCATCTTTTCCCGCCCACCCCACCTCTCCAACAGCCACCGCCCTGGCAAACTTCCCCGCCCTCTCCACGGTCCCCACTTTCTCACCGTCCGCACTTACCCCACGTTCGCATGTTTTCCCCAAATCCCCCAACCTCTCCACTGGGCCCAGTTCCCCCGCTCCCTCAGTGCTCACACGATCCCCGTCAATCACAAACTTCCGCACACTCCCACACTTCCTAGCCGCCCCACCTGCCCCACCGCCCGCACACTCCCGACCCGCCCCACCAGTCAACCATCCCCCGCCGTCCCCACCTTCTTCATCTTCCCCACCTTCAACATCTTCCCTACATTCCCCACCCTCGCTTCCCAGACCTCGGAAGCCAATCTGAAGCAAGAAGGCAATACGGCAAAGTCCGTGAACAGCGGTTGTTCCGTGGCCATGTTGGTCCGTCTTGCGGCGGTCTTGGGGCCCCTTGGAGGCATGATGGCGACGATATTGCTCAAATTTGGATTATCCTGTGTGATATTGGAGGCTATGTGGGGCTATCGGGGACTCTGCCCAGACCCAGGGGAGGGGGTAGGGGAAGGGGCGAGCCTGGCACGCAATGGTCCAAAATCGTCGTAGATATCCTCCGCTTGGCTTCCAAGAGACTTGCAAACCGCCAAAAGACGGCCCGAGGAACCACGGGGGCCTTCAGGATGCCCGCAAGATGGCAAAAAAACGTTTAGACACCAAGTACGTAAGGTGTTTCAGGAAGATTGGCCATATCACGTTCCTGCTTCCGATTGGCTCCTGAGGCCTCAACATGGCCCAGAATCGCCCAAGGAAGACCCCAGAAGAGCCCAGGAGGGGCCCAAGACGGGCAAAGGGGCCCCCATGAGGATCCTCAAAGCGTCCCAAGAGGGCAAGGAGGGAAGTGTTGCGACGTGGAGGAGAGGGGCAAACTCCTTCCCTAGGTGAATGAAGGGGGTCAGAAAAGAGAGAACTTCACAAACCACATACGCTCAGAGGGCTGGCTGATGGTAGTACTTACTGGGAACGAAGAGGCATCATGCCATCGCTAGCGAAGGATGACGTGGCACACGCTGGGCCACAGGGTGGGGGGAACGACATATGTTACCAACGCGGTTTACGATGCCAAAACAATGTCTTTACGATTGCTTGATTATTTTGTTTGGAGGCTCGAACCTCACAATGCGCGTGAAAGGCGCGGGGTGGAGAATGCATGAACGTATGACTGGGTTCGATGAGGGCGCGCAGGGAGAGGAGAGAGGAGGGACGATTACGAACTGGGGAGGACGCGGAGAGACGAGGAGCCAGGAAGCACGAGAAGAGCGATGGGGAGGTGGAGGGAAGGGAAGAGAGGGGGCGGGGCATGAGAGGAAAGGACAGCAGGAGATCAGATGAGAGAAGAGAGGAGGAAGAGAAGAAGGAGGAGGAGGAGGTGGAGGTGGAGGTGGAGGTGGAGTTGGAGATGGAGGTGGAGGTGGAAAGGGCTGCAAAGGCTCTATATACATATTTATATATATACGTATATATATAGAGATGCTGCATGGGGGGGCGGAGCCTGCCGGGAGGGCGAGGAACCGCGAAGTTGCACGCAACCGCCGTCTGAGGGCGCTGCAGCAGGACCTCGTGACCCTGCGCAGGGACTACGTCCAGGCCCACCCGTCGTATTCCCTGTCGCACCCCCAGACGTGTCGGTAGGGCGGACCGGGCGTTTCGCTTGAGACCTCCCCACCATTTATGATCTTGAAGCTAGAAACCTGTAACAGTTTCACTGGTGAAAGGCGGGCCGTTTTCAACATGTGGCTCTCGCCTTTGCGCCGCACACATTCGGCTTCAAAGTGTGCAACGGTTTTGGATAGAGGGCCGGCCGTTTTCAAAGTGATATTATCGCTTTAGCTTCGCGCACATTCGTTTAGGAAGTTTCCAGTAGCTTCACGGATGGAGGGCGGGTCGTTTTCAGAATTGAATAGGGTATTCGCCTGAGCGCCATGCACATTCGTTGTAAAAGTGCCAACAGCATCAAAGTTGGAGGGTTGCTCGTTTTCACCATGTGCTTATCGCCTTAGCGCTGCGTACATTCGGTCTGAAAGCTTGCAGCAAGTTCAAGGATTCGTACGTTTTACGTCCCAAGTACGGTGTTATGTCACGATGCTGGACTGCCAGGACGCAACAGCCATGTTGATTCGCGATGCTGAAGTCACAGGACTTGCGTTGTTGAGCGATTTGGGTTGATCATGGCGTTACAATCATGTTGATTCGCAGCGTTGAAATTCCAGGAAATGCGTCTGAGCACGAGTGAAGAATATCAGACGGTATGTTTAAGGGGGGCACTTCCCGCAATGAAAATATATATTCTTGCAGAGTCCCATGAAGAGTGAACTTGAAGGAGGCTTATTGCAACATCCTCCTCCTCCTCCTCCTCCTTCTCCTCCTTCTCCGCGACCGAGCATCCGGTTGCACTCCTGGTGAGGACTTGGGCAAAGAAGTTGCCGCAGACAGGGGACCTTGCTTCCGCCTCGTCGCCGTCGCGGTCATCGCCATCTTCCTGTTCCTCCTTGTCTTCGGCGAATTCTAGCATCGCAGAGTCCCCCTCCCACAAGGTTTGGCAAGATGACAACTTGTCATCGTCCCCATGTCCTCCTGCTCCTCTCCCTCTTTCCCCTGCTCGATTTAGGTTTGCCGCCTCCTTCCCCTGCCCTCTCTTCTCTCCGTCGTGCCAGTCGCTGTCGAAGTCGGGGATCGGGATACTTCTTGCACCGGTCGTCATCGGACCTATAACTAGAGCAGCTGAGGCAGGATAGGATACTGGATACTAAGGCGCTGGGTCCATAACCTGCGGGAGCCCGCGGCCGTTGGGGAGGGCCTTGAGCCACGCATGGAGCGTGGCAATCCTCCCCCACTGCCACAGGCATCCGACGTCTTAATCTGTTCAATACGGTGTCCCCGGAAGTCCTGACACTTTCCCCAGGGCGGGCTTTGCATCCTGAGTCGTTGTCCGAGGGTCCCCAGGCCCAGCGAGGGCCCCAGGAGGCCGAAGACGTCTATTTTTGTTTTGCGTCGGGAGTTTTTCGCTGCGCAGGGATTTTTGTTTCGGGCCATAACTCTAGCCTCTGGCGGCCGTTCGGGACGGTCTGGGCACCCCCGGAAAGTCCTCGGCGAGACGCAGCTGCCAGAAAAAAATCCCAAGGCGAGAAAGACTTTTGGATCCCTTGAGAACCTCCTAAAATGTTCCGTCATTTCTTCGCGACGCGAGCATGTTTGGCAGGGATCGACCTAAACGGTGTTTTCGCGATTTCGTGAGCCGTTGTCGTTTCGACTTCGTTTTGCAGCGAAGGGAAGGCGTAGCTGTTTGAGACAACACAGCCACCCCCCCCCCCAAAAAAAAAAAAAAAAAAAAAAACAGTGCGACCATACCTAGAAGTTGGAGCCTCTAGGAAAGCAGCAATAGTTGCTATGCTATGCTATGCCGTGCTATGCTGCGCTATGCTATGCTATGCTGTGCTGCGCTGTGCTATGCTGTGCTGTGCTGTGCTGCGCTATGATATGCTATACTATGTGTTGCTGCGCTATGCTACGCTATGCTGGGCGATGCTATGACATGCTATGTTGCGCTATGATATGCAACGTTATGCTATGCTATGCTGTGCTCTGCTATGCTAAAACGCAGCGAAGCTAAGATGAAGGTAAGCTAAGTTAAGATACACCTGAGCTAAGATGGAGCTACGCTAAGCTAAGATGACATATACCTGAGCTAAGATGAACCTAAGCTAAGCTAAGCTGAAATGAGCTAAGCTAAGATGAGATAAGCAACGCTAAGATAAAGGGACGTAACTGGGGGGACCGCGGGGCGGATACTGGGGGAACCGCCCGGGGCGGGCCCCACTGCCCGGCCCTTTCAGCACACCGAGTAAGAACCCTTCTGGGCAGAGCCCAGGTAGGGAACTAGAGCAAACCGAAAGCGAAACACGCTCTTTGGGTCGATCCCTGATGCCTGGGCCTCCCGCCTCTCTCCTTCAGGCCGAATGCTCGGCAGCCCTCCCCGAGGCGCGAGGGACCGCGGCCGTCCTGGCCCCAAGAGCCCCTGCTTCTCCAGAGGCATCGCCGGGTGCAACGCCCTGCGGCGGCTGGGCGCGGTCGGCTCCCCGCGGGCGGCATGGAGGCGCCACCACTAGAGGGGGCATCTCCTCCTCCTCCTCCTCCTCCTCCTCCTCCTCCTCCTCCTCCTCCTCCTCCTCCTCCTCCTCCTCCTCCTCCTCCTCGCGCCCCTCCTCCTCCTCCTCCTCCTCCTCCTCCTCCTCCTCCTCCTCCTCCTCCTCCTCCTCCTCCTCCTCCTCCTCGGACGCGGCGATGAGGAGTGGTGCCGACGCCGGAGTCCGGGCAAAGAGAGTGGCCATTGTGAGAGTTGGCGTCCCCCGGAGATGCCGTCGTCGGCGGCGGTGGTCGTGGTGGTGGTGCGTAGCGGAGGTGGATCTTGGGAGGGCATCGGGTTGTGGAAAGTAGGGGGCCGACGGGGCGGAGCTCATGCCCGCGGACGCAGGGAGGGTCGGCTCGTTTGGGAGGGGCGGGGAGAATGCCAGTGCTGGCAAGGCCCTGGGCTGCGGCTGCAAGAGTGGCAGCGGGTTGTGGCTGTGGGCCGAGGGGACGCCAAGGTTGCGTCGGGGTGGGTGAACAGGCGTTGCCGGGCATGCCACGCAGCCCATGTGCCGCCCTGAGGCCAGTCATTGTGTGAGCGGGGGCCTCGTCCTCGCCTCGTGGAGCCGTGAGCCGCGCGGCCCAAGGTCGAGGGCGGATGGGCGGATGGGCAGGTTGCAGGTGGCAGTCGTGGTGCTGCTGGTTGCGGTGGCGGTCGTGGTGTCGTGGTGTTGCTGGTCGTAGTCGTGGCATCGTTGTGCTGCTGCTGGTCGCAGTCGAGGCCGTGATGCTGCTGGTCGCAGGCGCGGTGCACGCTGCGGCGCTGCTGGTCGCCGTCCTTGCGGTGGTATTGCTGGCGTCCGCCTTGGTGGCAGTGCTGCTGGTGGCAGTCGTGGGGCTGATGTCGGTCGCAGTCGTTGCACTCGTGGTGTTGTTGGTCGTTAGGTGGGGCGTCGGGTGGAGCGCGGGATAGGGCGTCGGAAAGGGAGTCGGGGAGGGCGTCAGACAGATCGCCGGGGAGAACGTCGGGGATGACGTCATGCGGATGGTCGGCGAAGCACATTTGTCGTAGTCGTGGTGTCTTTCGGTGGCTGCGAAGGCGGCCGTCGGGCAGGGCGTCGGGAAGGACGTAATCGTGGGGCTGGGATTCGGGAGGGGTCAAAGCGGGCGCTGGTGCTGGGGTTAGTGCTGGCGTCGGTTTGGGTATCGACGTTGGCGTCGATGCTGGCTTTAATGCTGATGCAAACCCTGGCTTCGATACGGGCGTCGATGGTATTATCGATGCTGTTCGGTTGTGGTTTCGATGCTATCGTGGATGCGGGCTCCGGTGCTGGAGCCGGTATTGTCTTGATGTGAGCCTCGATATTGGCGTCGGTGTTGTTGTTGATGCTGGGGTCGATGCTGGCGTCGGTGCGGGCGTCAGTGCAGGCTCCTGTGTTGGAGTCGATGCTGTCTTCGGAGCTGGTGTCGATGCTGGCGTCGATTTAGACGTTAGTGTTGGCGTCGATGCCCCAGGTCAGTGATGGTGTCGATGCTGGCCTTGAGGCTGGTGCGAACAATGCATTCGATGCGGGCGTCGATGATGGCGTCATTGAAGGTGTCGCTGCTGGAGTCAGTGCTGGTGTCGATGAGGACGTCGCTGCTAGTTCCAATGATGGAGTGAGTGCTGTCTTCGATGCTAATTAGCCTCGATGCGGGGGGCGATGCTGGCGTTGGTGATGATGTAAATGGTGGCTCCAGTGCTGGAGTCAATGCCGTCTTTGATGCTGGTGCTGATGCTGGGGTTGATTCTGGCGTCGGTGCTGGTGTCGATGCTGGCGTGAGTTCTGGGAACACCTCAGGTTCGACGTTGCCAGGAGCCTCGAAAGAAAAAGCATGCATGAAATGTTCGCCAAATTGGGACTCGAGCAACGCTGGAACGCAAGATGATGATGTTGTCAATGCTGACTTCAATGCTGGCTCCAGGGCTCGAGTCGGTGTTGTCTTCGATGCTAACATCGATGCTGGCGCCGATGCTGGCGTCGGTGCTGGCGTCGATGCTGGGTCAGTGCTGGTGTCGATAAGGTCGTCGCTGCCGGTTCCGATGCTGAAGTGAGTGTTGTCTTCGATGCTAGCCTCGATGCGGGGGTTAATACTGGCGTGGGTGCTGGCGTCGATGCTTGTGTTGGTGATGACGTAAATGCTGGCTCCAGTGCTGGAGTCAATGCAGTCTTTGATGCTGGCGCTGATGCTGGGGTTGATTTTGGCGTCGGTGCTGGTGTCGATGCTGGCGTGAGTGCTGAGAGCACCTCCAGTTCGACGTCGCCAGCTGGAGCCTCGAAAAAGATTCATGCATGACGTTTTCGCCAGATGGGGCCTCGTGGAACGTTGGAACGCAAGATGATGTTGTCAATGCTGACGTCAATGCTGGCTCCGGTGCTGGAGTCGGTGTCGTCGTCAATGCTAACGTCGATGTTGGCGTCGATGATGGCGTCGGTGTTGGCGTCGATGCTGGGGTTAGTGCTGGTGTCGGTGCAGACGTTGGTTCTTGCTCCGAGGATGGAGTAGATGGTGTCTTCGGGGTTGGCGTCGGTGATCGGGACGTTGTTGGCGTCGATGCTGGAATCTGTGCTGGTGTCGGTGCTGACTTTGATGCTGGAGTGTACATTGTCTTCGATGCTGGTGTCGATGCTGGCGTCGATGCTTGCGGCGATACTGGCGTCGATGCTGGAATAGGTGCTGGTGTCGATGTTGACGTCGTTGCTGGTGTCGATGATGGTGTCGGCGGTGCTGATCCTCTTCCTCCTCATCCTCCTCCTCCTCGATCGCCTCCTCCACCTCCTCCTCCTCGGCCATGACCTGCACCCCCCTGATGGTCATCTGGCTTGGTGTCGGGTTCGGTATCGGAATCAGAGTCGGAAATGACGTGTGTGCTGGCGTCGGGCTTGGCGTCGGATTTGGCATCGGCACGGGAGAATACGTGGGTGCGGGCGTCGGTCTGGTGGTAGGGTTCGGGCTGGCCCTCGGGGCGGTTTTTGGGGGATGCCAGCCAATCCCCCGCCTGTCCGTCGCGGTCGCTGTTGTGGCGCTGCTGCTGCTGGCGGCGCTGCTGGTCGCAGTCATGGTAGTGCTGTTGCTGGTCGCAGTCGTGGTGCTATGGTGGTCCAGCGAGGCGTTTGGTGGTGAATAGTGCAGGGTGTTGGGAAGGCCGTCGGGGTTGGTGCTGCTGATGCCAGCGTAGGTGTTGGCCTCGGTGCTGTCGTAGGCGTTGGCGCTGGCGTCGGCGCAGGTCGATGTTGTGACTGTTGCTTTTCTCTGGCCGAAGGGGATGCCGAGAATGGCTTGGGACTGTGCGATTGCCGCCGTGGCCGCCTTGTCGGAGGCGAAGGCTATGATGTCGTAGCTCAGGACTGGTCGATGAAGATGCCGCACTCGAGGATGGGGCCGAAGAGGCTGAGAGTGGCGTGCGGGGCGTCGCGTTCGAAGCAACGATCCAGGTTCCGCACGCAGATGGTCGATGGTGTCATTGTTGGTGCCGGAGCCAAGGATGAAGGAGGGGTCAGGGCGGGCGTCGAGGTGGGCGTCCTCCTCCTACTCCTCCTCCTTCTCCTCCTCCTGCTCCTCCTCCTCCTCCGCCACCATCCAGCTCCAGGGCCTCCTCCACAGACCAGGGCCACCGCCTCGGCGTCGGAGCGCTCCTTCTCGGGGCTTATTCT
>CAUYUJ010020833.1:36326-149366 GCA_963575745.1 Prorocentrum cordatum
CTACTACTGCTACTACGACGACGACGACGACGACGACTACTACTACTACTACTACTACTACTACTACTACTACTACGACTACGACTACTACTACTATTATTATTATTACTACTACTACTACTACTACTACTACTACTACTAGTGTTTTTATTACCATTACTATTCCTAGTACTGTTATTACTGCTGTTCTTAGTCGGCCAAGCAAGCAGGCACTGGCGGCAGGCACCCGCCGCATTCGTGGCCGTATTCGGCGGCACGGGGCTGACAGGGCGCGAGGCGGTGCACCAGCTGCTCCAGCGCGGCGAGGAGGTGGTCGTGCTGGCCCGCGACCCGGCGAAACTGCTGACGCCGCTTGGCTCCTGCGGCAAGGAGGCCGACCCTATCGCTTCGCGAACAAAAAAAAACAAACCAGATGTGCTTAACGATGTTCGGCCTCGGGGGGCCCCGTGACCTTGAAAGACGTCGCAGGACGAGAAGCTTTTTTTGATTAGAAAGGGGTCTGGACCTCCGACGACCCTCCTCTCTGTTTGGAACGAAAGCAATTTCATTGTTCGCGAGGAAAAAATTTGGGAACCTGGTGAGGCCGCGGACAAGCCCTTCGACGACGCCAAGCTCAAAGTGGCTCTTTGAGGGGCAGAAGCCATTGAGAAGCGCGAGCTGCCACGGCGCAGGGGGGGGGGGGGGCAAAGGCGGACTGATAGCGCTACACGACATGACCATCATTAGTTGTATCACGACGCTTGCTCTTCATTGGGACGTTGTACATTCGGCGACTAGTTGTTATGCAACCTGTTGGTCTCTGAACACAATGCTGAAAGCGTTTGCAGTAACAGGGCCCCTGTGGAGATTGCAGAGTGCCAGCGGTTGCCAAGAATGCCATTTGTTCGACAGTGTTCCCTATTGTTCCCACCTCGGACTTGCTTCCTGGCTGCCGAGAACTTCCTCTATCCAGCGTGCTTCCCAACTGATCTTGACTCGGTAGTGCGCCTTGGCTGCAATGAAATTATGTTGTTCGGGCCCGCTCGCGGAGGTTCATGTTTAGGTATTGTTGTCTTGAGCGTCGAGAATTCACATCGGCGTTGTCTCACACTTGTCCTTGCCTCGATTTTGCGCGGTTGCCGAGAGCACTTCGGCGTTGTCCCAGTTTGCGACACAGTCGCATGCTTTGGCTGCCGAGAAAGTATCAAAGTTGGCTTAGCCTGTAGCGCCGTCATCTCTCTCTCTCTCTCTTTCTCTCTCTCTCTCTCTCTCTCTCTCTCTTTCTCTCTCTCTCTCTCTCTCTCTCTCTTTCTCTCTCTCTCTCTCTCTCGTTCTCTCTCTCTCTCTCTCTCTCTCTCTCTTTCTCTTTGTTCCTCTTTCTCTCTTTATCTCTCTAGTTTCGTTTCTCTCTCGCTCTCTTTCTCGTTCTCTCTTTTTCTCTCTCTATCTCTCTCGTTCTCTCTCTCTCTCTCTCTCTCTTTCTTTCTCTCTCTCTATCTCTCTCTTTCTCTCTCTCTCTCTCTCTCTCTCTCTGTCGTTCTCTCTCTCTCTCTATCTCTCTCTTTCTCTCTAGTTCCGTTTCTCTCTCGCTTTCTTTCTCGTTCTCTCTGTCTCTCTCTCTCTCTCTCTCGTTCTCTCTCTCTCTCTCTCTCTCTCTCTCTCTCATTATGTATATTTCTCTCTGTCTCGCAAGTCCTCTTTCACCCTACAAACATATTGTCGGTTCATCTGCCCATATATATGTACATGAATAAATACATATATGTGTATGTGTATCTAGATACATATATATATAGATAAATGAAAATTTTATGCATACCGATTATCTTATGTGTACATACGCGTTTGGGGTCGGCGCGCCAGTCTCAGATCATGGGCACCACCGTTTCTTGTTCATCCTCTTGGTGTGCTCTCGAGGTGTTCAGATGCGCGCCGCCGTATAGGCTGACCGCGATTCGGCCGTTCGGTTTCGTGCGTGCCGTCGCAGACTGGCCGATGATGCGGCCGAGTTTCGGCCACGCTCGCAGGACCAGCCCCTCTTGCTTGGCTAGACGCCTCACCTCCACCCAATTGGCACGGCACTCGAGGCAGCTCGGTGGCCTCACGATAGCGTCGCCGTGCTTGTCGTCTCGTTATGCCCGATCCCCCTCCTCCCCTACAACAACATTGAGGGGCTCAGGTCCAAGGACATTGGGGAGGCACCGCGGATCGATGGCAATTCGCGCCCTGGCCCAAATGGGGTGCCCATGCAGGCTTAGTGCAGCCTAGGACGACAGAGGGCACATGTACTTCGGGAGGCAGGCCGGCAACTGGAGACACGAGCCTCAGAGGGAGACGCAGCCCATTACGCCTTCAACGAGTTTCTCCTCTGCGGTCCGCCAAAGCAACCAACAAGAGTTGACGCCCAAGGGAACCAAGTCTTCCAACCTGAACCTGATGGCACGCGCCCGCGATCCATTACTAATTGCCACAACCGGGCGATCGCCAACACGCACCGCTTGCGTGGGGAGCCCACTGTCGCGCAACGGATCGCCAAGGAGCAGCGCGGGACAATGTTGTTTAGTATAGTAAATATCGAGCCAGCAGCTGGCGTCGCCAATCTTGCAGCTGGGCGACGCAGCGGTGGTTCTGTACGATTTTATGCCGGTTTTCCCGCCTGTGGCACGGCGGCACTTGTTCGCCGCGGTACGAGCAGCAGGGTTCCCTGACGGGGCAATGCGGCCATGGCGTTGCGCTCGTGGCGACAGGAGCACAAGCGCGCAATATTGGCAAACCGTGATGGCACGTACCGTTTGTAGGGGGCGGACATCGACGGACTCCAAGCAACTACCAGAGCGCACCCCGAGACCGTGCAGATCACGTGGGCTAGCAGGTGGAAATACCTGGGGTATAATATAGGCTTTGCAAGCAAGACAAGACGTGGACAAAACCAGTGGCGAAGTACAGTGACCGCTGGAGCGACGGGCGATGGAGCGAGGTCGGCTTGAACGTGACTCTGGTTGCCTACAGTGTGCGTGTGCTGCCTGCGCTTCTATCCGTCGCCCAACTGAAGGCCCCGCCACAAGAGGTCCTCGACGAGGGACGCACTGCTGTTCGACAGGCGCCTCCTGGGCCCAGGGCCTGGCGTAGTCCTACTGGTCTACACCACAGAGAAAGGCTTGGGCTGGCTGCCCGCCTTCGGCACATCCCCACGAACGTATGGGCGGCAGTCGCGGAGCAGGCTCGCGCCAGTACGTCCATTCACGCAGCACGCACGGCCATCAGCAATGTCAGAGCGGAGCCACTTTCGGAAGCTGACGATCGGAGGTTCAGGAAAAAACAGCATGCAGAAATGGTTCGTGGCCCGCCTCCTGTCTCGGGATGAATACAGCATTGAGTGGACGCTCCGCAAGAGACTGGCGAGATGGTGGGGCAACATCAGCAGAGGCTTCGTAGATAGCTATCTCCCAGGATTTAGGCAGCAATGATAAGTACGATCTTCAACGGGTGGGCAACTGACCGGAGAACGCAGTCGCTGCGGCGTGAGCGCCGGACTTGTGGGTTCGTTTGTTTGCGCGCGGCTGACGATTCGGTGGGGCATTGCGTTCATTGCCCCATGGATTGCGCGTGGTCGCGGGGGCGACTGCGGGGTCAACGTGGGAATAGCTATGCCACGTAGTATGCTTGCCATCAGTATGACAGATGATGGGTGATAGCGGCAAGCAAGCTACAACTGCATTGTTTCACCGTGCGGGGAAAGCTGGCGACGACGGAATTTCGGAACATTAGAGGAAGGGTCCACTTTAGCGAAGGCGGCCATGGATCAACTTTCTTCACGCTGCTATCACAGATGACGCGCTGTTTCGGGGATTGTGCCGATTCCAGAGGGAGTGGTGCGCCGACGGTCCGACGGGGCGGATGAGCGAGAGTCCGTTCGAGGTCGCCGACTCCAAGTCCCGATCCTACCTCAGTCTCCGACTCCAAGCGTGGTGTTGCACGACGGGTACCGTCTGCAACGCGACGGGCACCAGGAGCAGCAAAGTGTGTACCCAGAGCAGCACGGCGAATATTGCGAGCAGGTCGGCGGATACCTCAGACAATATCAGTGGCACCATGTGCGGCACGACGGGTACCATGAGCACGGCGGGCGCGAACAACAGTATGACGGGCATTATGAACAGCACAACGGGCACCATGCGCAGCACGACGGCAAATACAAGACAAAACGATTCACACAAAACGGTTCTTTCCAAATGTTGTGCTGATGATGTTCTCGCGAGGGTCTTGGAGCCTCACGCGAAGACGGATGGGCAGGCATGTGTCTTTCAAAAAGATCACCCCATCTACATCTCGACGTCAAGACCGTTACTCTTGAAGTCGCCTGTCAGAAGCTACGGGGGCATTCCGTGACACGTCAATCTGCAATGTTTCTTTGCACAGGTCACCACAGACAGCACGACATATACCACGAGCAGCACGACAAGGGCCACATTCGAGGGCAGACGAGGGCGGGCAGAAGATTCCAGGGCTGCGCAGATTCATATTGAAGTGTGAACGTCGCCAAGTTCGAGGGCCCCGAGGGCTGCCTAGGGGGGCCAGCACGGTCGGGGGCTACGCAGATTCGTGTTAGATTGCGCCATCCACGTGCGAAATTGTCGCCACTTTCGGGGGCTGCTGTGGGGGCCAGCACAGCTGGCCGGCTCCTGCGACGATTCGGATAAGACCTCGCCGCCCCGCGGGGCCCGCGAAGTGTGAAGCCGTGGCCATGTTCGAGGGTTGTTGAGGGAGGGCGCAGCACAGTCGGGTTCTTCGCGGAGTCGTATTCGACATCGCCATCCGTGAGAGAGGGGATGCGACATCTGGAATTGTAGACACTTTCGAGAGCTTCTGTGGGGGCCAACGCAGTCGGCTCCTACGCATATCCAGATGAGACCTCTCCATCCCTCGGGGGGCTGCGAAGTGTGAAGCCGTCGCCGATTTCAAGGGCTGCTGGGGGATGGGGGGAGCACGCTCGAGTCCTAGACATATTCAGACTAGACCTCGCCATCCGTGGGGGGCTGCGCCGTGTGAAAGTGTAGCCATGTTCGAGGGTTGTTGCTGCGGGGGGCAGCACTGTCAGGTCTTACGCAAACTGTTTGCGCGATGACGATGTGTTTATGATGCGGGGCCCGCGGCCAGACCTCCTTTTCCGCGGACCGCTTCGCCTTCTCATCGATGTTTGGAAGCCCCGCAACGCGTGCGCCTCCCATGTATCATCCGCGACAGATGGTGGTCTTTGCCATGTCGTCATCCAAGATAGAATTGACCAGCAGTTCTTCTCAATTGTTGTAGATAGGCTGGTGATTATGCGGAGGTTTATCTTTGAAAAGTCTCTTGGGGGGTCGCGAAACCGTTTTTTGGGTGTTTCTTGGAGGTTTCTGGAGGCCTCCTGGGCGCCTTTTGGAGGCGTCAGGGGGCTTCATCGGGCCACTTTCATGCGAACTGGGGTCTCCCACCACGACCAGGTCACGATTTGGAGTGTTTCGGGGGCGTCTTGGGACCATCTTGAGTTGGCACGGGGCTCATGGGGCTCTCTTTCGGAGCAAATTGGGGCCCGCTTGGGCCGTCTTGGGGCTCCCTTGGACTGTCTGCAAGCCCGTTTGGGCCGTTTGAGATCCATGTTCGGTGGCTCTTGGGCGGTACCGGGCGCGCGGAAGACCGAAGAACCGAAGCGTATGAATATATTGTTTTTTGCGTTTGGAGAGCCTCTTGGTGGTGTTCTTTGGGCCGCCTTCGTGCGCCTGGTGGGTGTTTGGGGCCTGTTGAGGCGTTCGCGGGTCAGCTTGGCCACCCTCCTGACCGCTTTCGTCCCGCTGGCTAGGCCCGGCAGGGACGTCCAGGGCCCGGAAGTCCCGGGCGGCCCGTTCCGAGGGCGTACACGGGGCCTTTGGGGCCAGGGATCCCGGTGTGTCCGGTTTGGGGGGGGGGGGGGGGAAAGCACAAACAGGGATGTGGTTTTCTTTGCGCTCAGGTTCAGGGCGACGTGAAATCCTTTGCCGACGTGAGCAAGGTGATCGGGGCTGGCTGCAAAGGCGTCATCGTCTCGCTGGGTGGCAAGAGCGCCGATGTCGGTGAGACGATGCTTACCGACGGCACCAGCAACGTCATCTCCGCCATGAAGGAGGCCGGCACCAAGCGCATCGCCGTGGTGACCAGCATTGGCACCGGCGATTCTGAGAACCAGGCGCCTTTCTTCTTCAAAGTGTTGATGTACACCATGATGAGCAAGATATTCAAGGACAAGAACAACCAAGAGGCTTGGAGACCCTCGCGAGGACCATCAATCCATCTCCACCCCCCTCTCACTCTGGCCTCCTTGCCCCCAAAAGGGAGGAGGAGGAGGAGGCAGGAGGAGGAGGAGGGAGGGAGGAGGAGAGAGGAGAGAGGAGAGAGGAGGGAGGTCGTCGTCCGCCAGCGGGGAGCATGCTCGGCTCGAGGAGGGAGAGGGAAGGGAGGAGGGGGGATGGGGCGGGGAAGGAGAAGGGGGAACGGAGGAGCAGGACGGAGAAGAGGCGGTGGAGGGGGAGGAGGGAGAGGGCGAGGGGTCGTCCTCACCGGCCTGCTCCTCCCCCTCCTCCGCCTCGAACCTCGACCTGCCCCGTCGCCCGCCTGCCGCAACCTCCCCCCCGTCCCCTCCCTGGCAACGAGAACCTGGTCCCCAATGGCTCGACGGCTCTTCTCCAATGGACCTGCCGGGAGCAAGCCAGGCAAATCGATACGAATCGACGTATTACGTGCAGACAGGTCGAGGTAAATTTGCAGGCTCCAGGACAATTCAGGAGCAAACCGTGGAAGCCACAGCCGGCGAGCCGAGGGACCGCGGAGGTCGTTTTTTTTTTCATCGTAGGGCGAACCTGGTACATACCCATCGGTCGTTGAAAGTAGGTATTTTTGGATTCCCAGATTCCAATATACTTTCAGCGCCTTCCTACTTCAAGAGTCAAGTGGTTTTCCCTCTTCCCTCCTCTTCCGGAGGAGGGCGGAAACCTAATATATTTCCAACGCCTTCCTACTTCATGTTTCTACCTACTTCTTCCGACCGATGGGTATCCCGATACGTATCCCGCAGCTTCAGGCTGACGGGCGGGTCGTTTGTCAGCACGTCGCCTCAACGCAAAGAGAGAAGTCGCTCGTCGCGCCTCCGTCCATCTTCCCCCCGCAACCCCTCCAACGTAACGCCTTGCCTCGTTTGTCAGAATGTCGCGCTCCGTCCATCTTCCCCATCAACGTAGAGAGAGAAGTCATGAAGCAATGAACGATCGCTCGATCGCGCCCTGCAGGGGGAGGCGATACCTGTTGCAGAAGGAGGGAGCGAGCGAGGGAGGGAGGAGAAGGCGAAGGCGAAGGGGAAGGGGAAGGAGAAGGAGAAGGAGAAGGAGAAGGAGAAGGAGAAGGAGAAGAAAAGAGGAGGGGGAGGGAGGGAAGCAAGTACCCCGTTCATAGTGTGGGAGGGAGGAGAGAAGTCGTCGAGACCTCGAGGCGATCTGGAGCGGCGGCCGCAGCACAGACATCCGGCTTTTTGTTTTGTCAAGACGGCGCCCTCGGAAGTCCCGACCCTTTCCCCGGGAGCAGCTTCTCGTACCGAGTCGCTGTTTGCAGCCCCGGGGCCCAGCGAAGGCGCCAAAGAGAAGGGGATTCTTCCAGAAGCTCTCCCGCTCCCCCGCTCCCCATCTCGGTGTTGGTGGTAATCCTCGGGCGTTCTAGGTGGCCGAGAGAGACTTACCACCGGCACTACGGTCCCGAACCACCTTTCCCCCCCGGCGAGGCAGTCCCCGTGCGTTTGTTGGTGTTGGTGCCAACGTCCAGGCCCCCCATGTACGGAGACACTCTTCCGGAGGGGGGGGGGCCCAGCTGTAGTGGTGATTGTACAGTCAGGGCGCTGAAATTCGGCGGCGAGCGAGGGGGGGAAGTGAAAAGGAGAAGGCCTTCTCAGAAGGTCGGAAGTCCCTCGGCCTTCTGAGGGAAGTCCTCTGAGCCTTCCCCGAAGACAGGCAAAAAACTGTTCAGAAGGCGCGAGGGCTTCTGAGAAGTCCCGCCGCCTTCTTAGAAGGCCCTCTCCTTCTCATATTTCAGGCGATCGCAAACATGGATCAAGGGGGCGTGGATTAGCGACGGGTCCCGCCCATGGGACATCGCGGATTTCCGCCGCCGAACGAGGCGGCACCAGCCGCATTTTGGGGAGGGCACCTCCCCCGATCCATGGATCTGGCGACCGCGCGACCGCGCGCCAGTCCATGTTTGCGTGCCCCCGGGTATTTCCCCCACCCTCGCCCGCCGCCGAGCAAAGTGGGGGCCACTTCGGGCTCATCGGGGGCGGCAACGAGGGGGGTGATGACTAGGGGGGGGGGGGATTTCGTGGCGCGGGCCATGACTTTTCCCCAGATTTCGTGGCGCCTCTTCTTATTTCGTGACGCCCCTGGCCCCCCCCGCTGGGCCGCGCACGCGCCGCCGGTCATGGTTTGCACCCCCCCTCTCTTGGACACGCCCGTCGTGGCCGCCCTCGAGCTCAGGCTTGGGCGCCGCGTAATGGGGGGGTCATAAATGGGGGGGTGGCGAGCGTGGTCGGAAAAGGTACCCAAACGGTACCTAAACGAGCCCCCTGGGGCTCTGGAGGGGCCCGAAAGGGGCACGAAAGGGGACCTTTTCTGACCCCCCCATTTGTGACCCCCCCATTGAGCCACGCCCAAGGTGCAGCGCCCCACTGCGGTGGCACGATGACGCGCCCAGACCGCCCTGTCAGGGCTCGCTTCGGTTCCTCCGATTCGATTCGGGTCGATTTCGATGGCCTCCGACTCCAAATCGGTTCGACCTGGGAGTCCGACTTGGACTCCGATGTCTCGATGGAGGCCCACCAGCCTGCCGATTTCTGCCGGTTCGACTTCTCCCGACTCGGCTGCCGATTTCCGCCGATCCGATTTATTTCGATCGCCGATCCGACTTATCTCACCACCCACCAAACCACCCCAACCCAACCCGAAGGCTCAGATTTACCCTCGATTTCCAGGGGGGGGGGGGTCGGGAAACATCGAAGAAACACGTGTGGAACCCTTACCCCCCCCAACCCGAAATTCGGGTCTTCGGGTTGGGTTGGGGTGGTCTGGTAGGTAGTCCTTATCGATGCGATTGTGGGCTCTCCTGCCCTGCCACGAGCACCATAACACGTTCGGCCGCTGGGCTTTCACAGTCCTTCCTGCTCTCACGTCGAGCGTCTCGGTGGGGGACTGTCGCGTCGAAGGCAGCTACTCCAGATTTCGTAATAAAGGGAGGGGGTCTCATTTCGGGGGGGGGTCTCTTCCAGGCTATCTTGGAGGGCCTGGGGGGGTCTGGGGACGATGTTTTGGAGGGTTCTCCCACGGGGGGGGTCTAAAACTTCTCGTCTGGGAGGGTTGAGACCCCCTCCCTTTTATTACGAAATCTGGAGTATCTTCACGGTGTCAATGTGTCTGTATTTGCCATGGTGTGCGCGTCCTTGGGGATAAAAGTGGGCGCCGTCTTCCGTAGGGAACAACGATGGCTGTGCACGCCGGTCGTTGAAAGTGGGTGTTGATGGATCCCCAGATCTCAATTTACCTCAAGCGCCTTCCTCAAGCAGATTTCCTATTCCAAGAATCGGCATGCCGTAGCTATGTTTTGCCATTATCTGGGAGGGCCTTAGCCCAATATCTTTTATCCGCCTTCCTACTTCATATTCTTACCTTCAGTCAACCCGCATAGCAAGGATGGGCAACCTTCCCAAGGGTACCCTTGCACCCTTGCCCCTTCGGCCCATCCTGAGCGACTTTCGATGGCCAACCTCGTTCGAGAACGTTGACGTGGGCCTCCAAGGCCCTTGCATCCTTCCCGCGCATCCTTACGATGCGGGCTGACTCTGCTTCTTCCGACCGACGTGTACGGAGACTCTCCCAGAGGCGCTCTTCCAGCCGGGGGGCCCGGGCAGCGACCTCGAGTTCACGGTCGTGCGCCCCGGCGGGCTCACCGTGGAGCCGCCGACGGGGGTCATCCACCGTGGTCGGCCAGCCTGGCCCCGATGGCACAGCCCACACACACACACACACACACACACACACACACACACAAAAAAAAAAAAAAACAAGAAGAGTCACACCTTTTGCGGCAGAAGACCGTGAGCAGCAGCAGAACTCAATCGAAGCAGAAAAAACGCCATAAACATGAAATGTTGGCGCTCCGCGCGGATTTCTTGGATCCCTGGCGGCGCCTCCTGCGCCGCCCCTGGCGCGCTCCGCGCGCCAGGGAGGGGGGCCCGGCGCAGATCCAAGAAATCCGCGCCTAGCGCCAAAAGTTTATATTTACAGCAACTTGTCCTTCTTCTAATACAGGAGACCATGCAGTCAACCTGTATGGTAAAGATGAGCAACTTTCAAAGGTTACCCTTGCATCCTTCCCCTTCGGCCCATCCTTGGCCGCGTTCGCTGGCCGCGCCCCTGGCTATGGCAAAGTTCCGACATGGCCTGTCAAGGCCCTTGCATCCTTATCGCGCGTCCTTACTGTACAGGTAGACTGTACAGGAGACCATTCGGGAAACCCCTGGATCTGGCAGACCCCTCGCTCGCGTCATAGAAGCATCATATAGATGCCTTGCAGACGACGTTAGGGAAACAGGGAGAGTCCCCTGAGGCCAGAATCTAAGATCGATATCCGCGGACTCGCAGACTCCTGGCAGCCTGGGCCGTTTCCTAGCCCCCAGGGGAGCATCTGCAGAGGTAGGGGCATGCAGTGTTTCCTACCCTTCTCAAGAGCGGCCCCCGTGTAATCGAAGGAAAAATACCATGCGACGTGCCCAATCAATCTGCATGTGCATGGACAGCGACAGCGCAAGCATCGGTAGTTGTTGCGCAAGCTACATGGGATGCGCGCGCGTTTTACGCCCCACAGGACAGCGATATAAGGAAGAGGAGCGGGGCCTTCGGGACGAAGAAGGCCGGGGGCGGGAACGCGGGGCAGAAGAAGGACGGAAGGGGGGGGAACGGCTCGAAGAAGAACGGGGGGAACAATGGGCATGAGAAGGCCGGAAGCGGGGCCGAAAAGCCAGCGCGGAAGCAGCAGGGAGACGGCGGAAGGGGGGAGAGAACGACGACGAAAGAAGCGGGATGAGAAAGGAGGGTGACGCTGTTTTTCCAGCGGCACGCTGGACAAGTAGCGCAGCCCGCGCCATGTCGTTCTGGCGGCGCTCCACAGGATCAGCTGTTCGAAAGAGCGCGTTTTGCGGACGATGGGGAGGAAAGGGGGGGGGGCAAACAGGGGGGTTGGGGGGGCCCTTGAATTTAAAGGGGGGCGGTCGATCAGGCCCTCCCCCACTGAACTGCAACAGGGAGAGCTGCACTGGGGGGGCGGGGTGGTTTGAACCTGGGGGGATTTCTCCCTCCCCAACGGCAGCCGACGCCGGCGAGCGCCGGCGCCAGTGCCGACGCGCCGCGACGACGACGATCGAGCCGCAGTTGGATGCTAGCAGCAAGGTTGGATCGAGCCGTCGTAAGATTCGGTTTAAGGTTGGTCGAGCCCTGGTAGGGTTCAATGGTTTTTTTCTAGCGATAGTAGGACTCTACTGGAGTTGGACCGAGCCTTAGTAGGATTGAAATAGAGCTGGATCTAGTCAGTGTAGGATAACTTCAGAGTTGGACCGAGCCGTATGGTGCGATTAAAGCTGGATCAAGCGATACTAGGGCTTTAGTAGAGGTGGGTCCAGCTTCAGTAGGATGAAAACTGGCTCCAGCGATAGTACGGTGCTATCAAAGTTGGACCGAGCCCGACTAGGATGCTATGGAAATTGGATCCAACGATAATGGTATTTTCTTACATCTTCATCGAGCACTAATAGGACTACTACGGGGAGGGAGGGGCCGGTTCGAACCCCACCCTTTCGAGGGAAGGGCCTCCCGCCCACCCCTGGTTAGAGAGTCCCGGAGGGAGGGCGGAGGGACGGGGGGCGTTTTTCCAGGCGCTTCAAGTGTTTAGGGGGGGGCGGTTCCGATAGTGCCAAAGGTTTTTTCCAAGCAAGAGTCCACGAAATTGCGTTCTCTCAGCGGTTCGTAACTGGTAGAAAACGAACAAGGCCTAGCTTGCTCACCCGCAGGGTTCTCCGCCTCCTTCCTGCATGTTTTCAACCCCCCAGCGACAGTTCCACTGTTCGCAGGACCCCACGGATGGCGAGGTCGAGTCGGAATCTGCGTAGGGCGTCATTCAGCTGGACCATCCAGCAGCTTCTAAGTTCACAGCCCCCCAGGGATGGCAAGGTTTCATTGGAATCTGCGCAACGTGTCATTCCGCTGGACCCTCCAGCATCCCTCGAAAGTGAAGACCGCTTCACCGTTCGCAATCCCCCCAGGGATGGCGAGGTCGAATATGGAGCCGCGTGGCGCGTCATTCCGCTGTACCCTCGAGCAGCCCTCCACAGTGGCGACCGTTTCACAGATCGCAGTCCCCCAGGGATAGGCGAGGTTCAATCTGAGTCTGAGTAGCGCGTCGCTCCGCTGGACCCTCCAGCAGCCTTCAAAAGCGGCTACAGTTTCACAGATCGCAGCCCCTGAACCCTCTAGCATCGGGCGAAGAGAACTATGCACATGCACCGATCCTGGCAAGGCCCATCTTTGACCCAGGATCGGTGCATATGCCTTCCTGGCCAAGGTAGGAGGGCGTATGCACCGATCCTGGGCTCAGGATGGGCCTGGCCAGAATCGGTGCATGTGCATAGTTTTTTTTCCTCTATAGCAGCCCTCCAGAGTGGCGACCGTTTCACAGTTCGCAGCCCCCCTGGGATGGCGAGGTCGAATCGGAGCCTGCGCAGCGCGTCGCCCCGCTGGACCCCCCAGCAGGGAGGAGGAGGAGGAGGAGGAGGAGGAGGAGGAGGAGGAGGAGGAGGAGGAGGAGGAGGAGGAGGAGTGGGAGGAGGAGGATGACGCGGAGGAGGAACAGGAGGAGGAGGAGGAGGAGGAGGGGAGGAGGAGGAGGAGGAGGAGGAGGAGGAGGAGGAGGAGGAGGAGGAGGAGGAGGAGGAGGAGGAGAGGAGGAGGAGGAGGAGGAGGAGGAGGAGGAGGAGGAGGAGGAGGAGGAGGAGGAGGAGGAGGAGGAGGAGAGGAGGAGGAGGAGGAGGAGGAGGAGGAGGAGGAGGAGGAGGAGAGGAGGAGGAGGAGGAGGAGGAGGAGGAGGAGGAGGAGGAGGAGGAGGGAGGAGGAGGAGGAGGAGGAGGAGGAGGAGGAAGGAGGAGGAGGAGGAGGAGGAGGAGGAGGAGAGGAGGAGAGGAGGAGGAGGAGAGAGGGGAGGAGGGAGGAGGAGGAGACGAGGAAGAGGAGGAGAGGAGGAGGAGGAGGAGGGGAGCGGCGACAGTTGCGCAGTTCACAGCGCCCCAGGCATGCCGAGGTGTCATCCGAGTCTGCGCAGCGCGTCACTCCGCTGGACCCTCCAGCAGCCCTCGAAAGTGGGGAACGCTTCGCAGCTCGACGTCTAGCAGGAGTCTGCGCAGCGCGTCACTCCGCTGGACCCTCCAGCAGCCCTCGAAAGTGGGGAACGCTTCGCAGCTCGACGTCTAGCAGGAGTCTGCGCAGCGCGTCACTCCGCTGGACCCTCCAGCAGCCCTCGAGAGTGGTGGCCGCTCCACAGTTCGCAATCCCCCCAGGGGTGGCGAGGACTAGTCTGCGTGCGTCGCGCGTCACTCCGCTGGACCCTCCAGCAGCCAGCCAGAGTGGCGACAGCTTCACACATCGCAATCCCCCAGGGATAGCGAGGTCTAATATGAGTCTTCGTAGCGCGTCACTCTGCTGGACCTCCAGCAGCCATCAAGAGCGGCAACAGTTTCACATATCGCAGGCCCCCCCCCCCAGAAATGGCGACGTCTAGCATGAGTCTGCGTAGCGCGACACACTCCGCTGGACCCTCCAGCAGCCCTCGAAAGCAACGAAAATTTCACAGTTCGTAGCCCCCCAGGGATAGCGAGGTCGAATCTGAGTCTGCGTAGCGCGTCACTCCGCTGGACCCTCCAGCAGCCCTGGAAAGCGGGAACAGCTTCAGCCCCCCCAGGGATGGCGAGGTCTAATCTGAGTTTGCATAGCGCGTCTGTCCGCTGGACTTCCAGCAGCCTTCGAAAGTGGGTACTGTTTCACAGTTCGCAGTCCCCCCCAGGGATACCGAGGTCGAATCGGAGCTTGCGCAGCGCGTCACCCCGCCGGGCATCAGCAGTCTTCGACAGCGGGAACAGTTTTATATACATGTCGCCGCCCACCAGGGATGGCGAGGTCTAATCTGAATCTGCGTGGCGCGTCACTCCGCTGGACGCCCCAGCAGCCCTCGAAAGTGGGGACGGGGGCCCTCCTGGGGACACCGCGAGGTGTCCTCGGCACCCTCCCTAGCGCACACGCTGCCGCGGTGGGCCCTCCTGCCTCTGCGGCCACCGCCGCGCCCACGGGCCGCGGGCTTAGCACCGTGCGACCCCGTGCCCCACGCACGCCTTTCGCTCGGGATCCCCACTTGACTCCCGAGCACCTCGATAGCGGATCCCGATCGGTCGATGCGTTCGAGCCGTGGGTCGTCGAGCACACCAGGGTGGTTCCGACCACGCTCTACCGAAGTGGCGCGCTCCTGGCACGAGCGCTAGCCACATTCGGAGTACGGTTCCACGACGCTGGTTTCCCCCATTGCATCCTTGCGCACGCCCTTCTGGGTGCCTAGTCAGCGCGCCCCCACTGGAAGGCGTTCCTTACAGAAGCTTGATGATGATGATGATGATGATGATAATAATACTACTAATAATAATAATAATACTAATAATAATAATAATAATAACACTAATAATAATAATAATAACAATAATAATAATAATATTATTAGTAGCCCACCGTTGCCTCGCGCCCTCTTGCGCGCGACGGCTGGCCTCTGCCCCATCTGGGACTCGCCAGGCATGGCCGCCTTGCTGCCGCTGGGTCTCACGATGCTCCTGCGTTCAGGGGAACTCACGAAGGCTCGGAGGTGCGATCTCTCCTGGCCGTCGGGCCGCCTCGAGCCGACGGGCGACGCCCTTCTGGCCATCGCGGCGCCGAAGACCTCTCGTTCCTACCCCGCTCAGCACGCGAGGTGTTCGGATCGTCGGTCGGTGGACCTGTCTGAACGTGCCAATGGACATCCCGCTTCACAGATCCGCTCGCCCCGTTCGGGGCAAGCGGCTTCCATACTCGGTGGAACCACTTGCTTCCGACGTCGGGCATTCCGCTCGCCAAAGCCGCCGCCGGATTGAATGTGATCCCTAGTTGTCTGCGGGACTCAGGTGCCATTGATTTCTACATTGCTACAGAAGACGTCCTTCGCGTCTTCTGGCGAGGTAAGTAACGCCAAGCGTCGAGTGCTGAGGGCTACCTCCAAGCTGCTGCTGCTTCGACTGTCTGGGCGTCTCTCTCTCTCTCTCTCGCTCTCTTTCTCTCTCTCTCTCTCTCTCTCTGTCTCGCTCTGAGACCGCCAGGGCGCCAGGGTTCAGGTGCTCTCCTTCACCTCCGCCAGCAGTCGCTTGCTTACCCCTATTCTGCTTGTTGGGTCGTCAGCCTGGTCGGTCCAACCCGCCGCCCGCCAAAACCTTGTCATGTCGCAAGGGCTTCGAGCTTCGGCACGGCTGCACCGCCTTTCGGCGGCCAGGCGCCCCGCTCCTGAGCATCAGATGAATTCGCCCGGATAGACTCGCCCAGACGAATCGGCAGATGACATCGTTTTAAAAGGAGGTTCCTCGGACGAAGTGGTCCCCGATGAACCTGCCCAGATGAATTTGTCCAGACGGAGTCGTCTCGGCCAGAAATGGTCGTCGGTCGAGATATTTCGGATGTGGCCCCCCCGCGCCTGGCAGCGGGTCTGCCCCGCCGCCGCGCGCGGAGGCGCGGCGCCGGCACGCGCACGCGGAGACCGCTCGCCAGGGCGGGAGCGAGAGAGCAAGTCGCCCCGAAGCGTTGCAGCGCGCTCCCGGGGCGCTCCGGAGCGTTCTGGGACGGCCGCGGCGCTCGATGCATCTTCCAGAACCGCGGGTTCTTAGAGATCCCTCCTCCCCCCTCCCTCCTCCCTCCTCCTTCTCCTCCTCCTCCTCCTCCTTCTCCTCCTCCTCCTCCTCCTCCTCCTCCTCCTCCTCCTCCTCCTCCTCGGGTCGCCTACGGCCCTGGGTTGTCCCGGCCCGAGGTGGTCCCAGCCCTGGCCCCGTCTCAGCCCGACGAGCCCCCGCGGGCGAGAATCGAGGCAGGGCTCCCGGCTCGATCTTCCTGCCCTCGTCCGTTCCCCTGGGCCCGCGGGGTGCCCGGTCGACCACGGGCCGTCAACGTCATCGACGGCGAGGCCGGCTCCATCGCCCGCGCCGACGTGGCCGACTTCTGCTTGGGGGCCGTGCTGGAGCCCGGCTTCCCGTACCTCGGGAGCCGCGCGGGGGGGGGGGGCGGCCGAAGCCGCGGGAAGGGCAGGCGTGCCCGTCGCGCGCCCGAAGCCCTCCCTTGCCTCGCGGGGCAGGGGGGAGGGGGAGGGGAGGGAGAGAGAGGAGGGAGAGAGGGAGGGAGAGGAGGGCGGGGAGAAGAGCAGGGGAGGGAGAAGAGCAGTTGGGGGAGAGGAGGAGGAGGAGGAGGAGGAGGGAGGAGGAGGAGGAGGAGGAGGAGGAAGGAGGGAAGAGGATAGAGGAGGTGGAAGATGGGGAGGGAGGAGGTGGAAGAGGAGAGGAGAGGTGGAAGAGAGAATGGAGGAGGAGGAGGAGGGGAAGGAGGAAGGAGGAGGAGGAGGGGGAGGAGGGGTGGAGGAGGAGAGGAAGAGGGAGTCCCTCGTCGCATGGGGCAACATGTAGGAGGTGGGGGTGGCCTATGGAAGGTCCAGCCCTGTCGCCATACATCTGACCAGCTTGAACGTTAGGAGGTGGCGGGAGACGGGTGAGGGAAGAAGGGAGGAGGGAGAGAAAGAGGAGGGAGAGGAGGACAAGCTAAGTGCGCTCGCGTCACATCAGATATCCTACCCATCCCTCCCATCCCTTCTCATTGCTCTGATACAGAGGAGGAGGAGGAGGAGGAGGAGGAGGAGGAGGAGGAGGAGCAACAGCAGCAGCAGGAGGAAAAGGAGGAGCAGAGGGACGGACGGAGGACAAGCGGGACGAACAGCAGCGGCAGGAATTGGAGTGGAAGGAGCGGGCAGAGCAGGAGGACCAGGGGAAAGCGGAGGAGGGGAGGATTGAAAAAAAAACCGAAGGATTGCAAAAAAAACGAAGGATTGCAATCCTTCGTTTTTTGCAATCCTTCGGTTTTTTGCAATCCTTCGTTCGAGGACCAGGGGAAAGCGGAGGAGGGGAATGATTGCAAAAAAACCTTCGTTTGAACGAATGATTGCAAAAAAAACTGTTTTGCAATCCTTTTTGCAATCCTTCGTTCGAGGTGGGCGACAACGATGAGGAGGGATTCGGGTACAGGAAAGTGGCCCGCGCGGGGGCGAGAGCGCCACTCAAACACGACGGGCGCAGGGCCGCGATCCTAAAACACGGCCCACGCGGCAGCGGCAGCATCACTTCGGAGGGACAGACCTCCTCCTCCTCCTCCTTCTCCTCCTCCTCCTCCCCCTCCTCCTCCTCCTCCTCCTCTTCCTCCTCCTCCTCTGGGCACTTGTTCGCTCGATGACTTCCCCGAGAAGGGGGCGAGGAGCGCGGCGCTTGAGAGAGAGAGAGAAAGAGAGAGAGACCATCTCGTCCACATCATGTGTGTAAAAAAACCATACGCGGAGGGGGGGCGACCATTCTCAGCACACATCTGGGGGAGAGAGGAGGTAGTGTTTACTATGTTGTGCCACTGTGGAGAGGGAGGAGGAGGAGGAGGAGGAGGAGGAGGAGGAAGAAGAAGTTTAGCTGATTCCTCTTCTCCCTTATGTGGAGCCGGGGGAGGAGCAAGTTTAGCACAGCGGGCCATGTTGCAAGAGTGCACAACGCGGCCCCCGCACACGAGGTTCGGCACAACGGGCCCTGACCAGATCTAAGCATGTACAGATCAGCCCCGCACACACACACACACACACACACACACACACACACACACACACACGCACGCACGCACGCACGCACGCACGCACGCACGCACGCACGCACGCACGCACGCACGCACGCACGCACGCACGCACGCACGCACACACACACACACACACACACACACACACACACACACACACACACACACGCACACGCGCGCGCGCACACTTTCTTTTTGGCGTCGCGGCCCTGCGCGCAGCGACAGGGCGGAGCGCCACTTGGAGCGCCCGAGCCTTCAGAAACCGCTTTGGGTCTCGCAGCCGCCGGCAGGCATAAGTCATCCAGGCATGGATGGCAGGGTGGACGGTGGGTAGACGAAGCTACGGTGCGGTGAAGGTGACATAAGCCAATTGGGACTGGAAGGCGGGGGGGAGCGAGTAAGCATCGTAGAACCACCAGGAGACCGAGTCCGACCTGGAAGCCCAAGAAGAGCACAAACACACACACACACACACACACTTATCCTCGCAGCCGGTTGCCCCAATGCAGCGAGGGCAAATGCGGGACGCGCCAATGGTGAGTACCAATGAAGGTCTGCCGATGGGAGGTCAGACCGACGAGCGGTTGACGGGGGCAGGTAAGAAGTGTCGATGGCCATGCACTCGGAAGAAACGAAGTCTTGCATAGGCATGTATAGATACGCTTTGGCGTCGCGGCCACGCGCGCAGCGACGCGGCGGAGGCAGCCAGCCAGGAGCCGGGAAAGTGCCGCTGGTCAGAGTGCGAGGGTCGGGACGATCGAAATGGTTACGGAAAGGATAGGTACGGTGCCCAACAGCAGTTTCTGTTCATTTTGAACAAGACTTGCTGTCCGTGCCGCCGCGGACGCTGTTCACTGAAGACATGAAGCCGCCTGCCCAACAGCGGCCGCTGTCGCTTCTGGATAAAAGTTGCGGTTGGGCATTGTACCCATCTTTTCCGTTCCCATATCGGGCGTCCAAAGAGGGGGAGGGAGGAATAGTCAGAAAATAGTCGGGGGGCCGTTTTCTATTATTTTTGACCCTTCTTGCATATTTTCGGACTACTCTTCATTTCTATTCCAAAATCCGCCTGTAGGAGGACATGCCCGACCTAAGCGAGCACACACACACACACACATCTCTCCCCCGACGCGCCGCAGGAACGAAAGCGAAAAACGAAAGGGCTGCCCTTAGGAGGAGGGAGGAGGAGGAGGAGGCGAGTCTCGCCACATCGGTAAGCTTTGCTCCCGCCCCAGGGCCTGACGCCCGGAGGTCCCCGGAGGTCCCCGAAGGCCCGAGAAAGGCCAGAAAGGTCCGAGAGCCGCCCGAAAGCGTCCGAAATCATTCCTCGATCCTCGAGGAGGGCCGAGCACTTGACTTGGGACACCCTCGGACGGGGCTAGGACGAGGATGAATCCGTTCCAAAGCGTCCCGGAACGCTCTCAGAACGCTCCAGAACGTTCTGAGGAGGCCGCAGCGCCCGAGACATCCTCCAGAGCCGTCGGGTCCCAGGGAGTCTCGGTTTATTCCGCCCCATCTTAGCCGCGTCCTGGCTTCGTCTTGCACCCTGCATCGAGAAAGATTGGCACCTCTCAGGGGCGGCCTAACCGACCCCTAGCAAACCTTCCCCTACTGTGACGCCCCCCTCGCCTCGCCCCAAGGCGCATGTGTGCGGCCGGAGGGGAGCTCGAAAGGCGAGGATGACTTCACGGAAGGGGATGGTTTGCTAGGGGTCGACGGGCAGGTGGTAAGGGGGGTGACCCAGATGGGGGGTGAAGACACGGGGCCCCAAAGGAGCCCTTCTGGACCCCCTCTGGAGCCGGCGGGGGCTCAAAACGAGGCTTTGGAGGCCTCCTTTGGGGCCCGTCTCCTCGCCCCCCTGCATCCGACTTTCCAGCATCCGACTTTCCACTTCCACGCCCATCTATCCGACCTATCACTCTCACCTCCACCCATTGGACTCCCGAATACACCAGACGTCCAAAAAATTGTACGTTTCACACCACTTTCATCCAGATCGACCGCCAGTCCCAGGCCGACTACTGAGGGCTCCGGCCCCCCCGCGCCGCCCTCCTAGGGCCGGTCCTGCTGGACCGTCATCGCGCGCTCCCCGCTCCCCTCTTCACCCCCCCAGGTGGGCCACCGTCTCTTCACCACCCGCCCGGCGGGGTCGGTCAGGCCGCGCCCGAACCGTCGCCTCGTAATGGGGGGGTCATAAATGGGGGGGTGGCGAGGGTGGTCCGAAAAGGTACCCAAACGATACCTAAACGAGACCCCTGGGGCTCTGGAGGGGCCCGAAAGGGGCACGAAAGGGGACCTTTTCTGACCCACACCGCTCGGGAAACGATATACTACAAGATGGGTATACTATATGTTCGGGTCGGACGCGCGCCTCCAAGGAGGACATATAGTATTAGTATGTCCATGTGCGTCCCAGGTCAGGCCGCGCCCGAACCGTCGCCTCCAGGCCCGCCGCCCGCCGCTGGCGGGCCCCTGCGCCGTGCCGGGTCCGCCGGCCTGCCGCCGAGGGCGGGGCGGTCGCCGGAGGCGAGGCCCTCGGCCCTGAGGCATGTTGGGGTTTGCACTGGTTTGCACTGGTCCTCCTCCTCCTCCCCCTCATCCTCCTCCCCCTCCTCCCTCCTCCTCCTCCTCCCTCCTCCTCTCATCCTCCTCCTCCTCCTTCCTCCTCCTCCTCCTCCTCCTCCTCCTCCTCCCTCCTCCTCCCTCCTCCTCCTCCCCCTCCTCCTCCCCTCTCCTCCTCCTCCTCCTCCTCCTCCTCCCTCCTCCTCCTCTCCTCCTCCTCCTCCTCCTCCTCCTCCTCCTCCTCCTCCTCCTCCTCCTACGAGATGGAGGTCGGCTCGGGGAGGGTGCCCTGATGTTCTTCGTGCTTGTTGGATCCGAAGAAGAAAAAAACGCTTTCAGCATAAACTGTTGGCGCTCCGCACGGATTTCCTGGATCCGCGCTGGGACCCCTGGCAGCGCCTCCGGCGCCGCCCCTGGCGCGCTCCGCGCGCCAGGGAGGGGGGTCTGCCGCAGATCCAAGAAATCCGCGCGGAGCGCCAAAAGTTTTCTACTGATGTTCTTCATCTTTGTTGGATGTTCTTGTGCATCCTGGGGAGGGTACCCTAGGATGTGCTGTGCGTTTCGACTGGCAGAGGGCTTCATGTTCTCGAAGGGCGCTCGTCTGTCCTCAGTCCGGCCGTGCAACATCGTGGAAAATCATAAGGCAAAAGATTGGCACAAGCAAAAAAAACGTCGTGGAAAATCACAAGCTCGGAGGGCACCAACTATACACCTACACCGGTCCTGGCCAGGCAAATCTTGGGCTCAGGATCGGTGCATGTGCTGCCCTGCCCAAGCCAGCAGGGCGTATCCACCGATCCTGGGCCCAGGTTGAGCCTGCCCAGGGTCGGTGCAGGTGTATCGTTGATGCCCTCCTACAGGCAGGACCCCGGAGCCCATCTTTCTGTGACAGGGCGAGGTGCGCCGGATGCGAGCCCTTCCCGGAGATCCGACGTCGCAAACGTGCAACGCCGTGGGAAAGCACAAGCTTTAAGTCGGGCAGGTCCCTCTACGAGAGGAGTACTCGAGAATGGTTAAAAATAGCATGAGGACGATTTTCGATTATCTTAATTATGTTTGAGTTTTGTTTGACTATGTTTGTTTGTCTTGCAAAATCTGCCTGTAGGGGGACACGCCCGACCTAATTCAAGCGGGACCCTGGACGCCCTGGACCCCATCTTTCTGCGCCACCCTTCGAGCTGGATCGATCTCTGCGAGGGCCCCGGGGCCCGAAAACAGTTGGGCGAAGAGACTCCCAGCGTGAGAGAGAGAGAGAGCATTGCGATCTCCTCTGGCTTGAACGCGCCGCCCTGCGGCCCTGGGCCGGCCCAGAGGAAGTTTCCCTGCATCTCTTCCGTGGGCGGCACCGGTTGGACGAAGGACCGCTCGGCCAAGGCCCGCATGGGGGAGGCGGCGGCCTGAGCTCGCACGAGCCGCGCGGCGCGGTCTCGGGAGGGAGAAGGAGGAGGAGGAGCAGCAAGCAGCAGCAGCATCAGCAGGAGAAGGAGGAAGAGGAGGAGCAGCAGCAGCAGCAACAGCAGGAGGCGAAGGGGGGAGGACGAGGACGAGGGACGAGGAGGAAGAGGAGGAGGAGGACGACGACGACGACGGCGACGACGAGGGGAGGATGAAGGGGAAGGGGGAGAGGATGAGGAGGAGGAAGGTGGAGGAAGAGGAAGATGAGGAGGATGGCAAAGAGGGTGAGAAGGACGAGGGCGATTGACGAGAAGGAGGAGGAGGAGGAGGCGCACAAGGATGAGCGGAGTTGTGCCCGATCTTGCGCCCTACAGTTTTGGGGCGTCCTGCAGTTGCGCCCGACGTAGTTGTGGGTAGGTTTTTTTGCCATGGCCAGTTTTCGCCTACAGCAGGTTGGCTTGGGCGGTGTTCCTTATGTGCTTGGTGATCTTCAGTTCCACGCTCTGTGGTGCCGTTCGGTGACCAATGCCGCAACAGAGGGAGGAACAAAATTATTGATCGTTATTCCGCCTTCCTGTATGTGAGTGTCCATGGGTGCGAAGTTCGGTTCCCACTTTGGGAATGCCAGCTATATTAGCCGAAAAAACTCTCGGATCCAATATGGGAACGTTTAAACGAACACGTGAAACCAGAACAAGTTACCCAGGGACGTGCCCAACCCCTGTCAAACACGAGGCGACTACAGACACTACCGTTCAATACAACAGCACACATTGAGGGATTTGCAATACCGTTGAACGCTTCGCTCAAGAATGTCGGACCGCGCTCAAAGTCCAGAGTGGCCACAGTGGTGCAGATGGAAGCCCCCCCGGCAGCCGCGAGGTATCGTGTGCGTCCGCATGTGGCGTCGCTCCGCTGAGCCTCTCAGGAGCTCGCGAAAGCGGCGACAATAACACAGGTGCAGCCCTCCGGAGAGATCTAGTCGGGATGTGCACAGGACACCACTTTGCTGGATATCCCAGGAGCCCGCGAAAGTGTCGACAGTTGCGCTGTTGGCAGCCCCCCGAGGGAACCGCAAGGTTTAGTTTAGGTGCGCGTGCAATTCCACTCCGCTGGACCTCACAGGAGCCCGCGAAAGTGTCGACAGTTGCGCTGTTGGCAGGCCCCCCAGGGAGGGCGAGGTTTAGTCTGGATGCACGTGCAACTCCACTCCGCTGGAGCTCCCAGGAGCCCGCGAAAGCGTCGACAGTTGCGCTGTTGGCAGGCCCCCCAGGGAGGGCGAGGTTTAGTCTGGATGCGCGTGCAACTCCACTCCGCTGGAGCTCCCAGGAGCCCGCGAAAGTGGCGGCAGATGCGCAGTTGGCAGTCCCCCAACGAGGGCGAGGTCTGTCTGGGTGCGCGTGCAAATCCACTCCGCTGGAGCTCCCAGGAGCTCACGAAAGCGGCGACAGTTGCGCAGAAGGGACAGTTGCGCAGATTTGCAGCCCCCTGAAGGGGGCGCTCGAGATGACAGGAGGCAGGGAGAAGGGAGTTGGCGGGACGTTGGAGCAAGCAGCGCTCGATTTCACAGCGAGGACCCAAGCAAAAGGGAGGGCTGGGAAGAAGCAGCCGCGCTCGGTCGTGCTCGCCCGTCGGCGGGGCCACCCGGCCCACCGCAATCGTTCATTGCAACAAAAGCGTGGGGGGCTGTGTGGTCACACGTTTTGGCATTCGCGGCGTTTCCCTTCCACACCATGATTAATGGCGGGAGGAAAAACCACCCGGACCGGACAATCTGCGTTTACGAAACGGCCCTTGGGCGTTTAGACATCTTGGCATGTACGGAACGGCCTTGGGTGTTTACTAAACAGCTCTGCCTTGTTCGATTCTTTCCGTGGGTGTGTTTACGAAATGGCTTCGCTTGTCAGGGTGATTATTATGGGGGTAGGTTGACTACCCTGCACCGCGCTTGACCACCTCCACTGCTCGCGCAAACATCCCACCCACCCACCCGCAACTTGGTTTGCAAAATCTCTTAAGACCGTGACGGTGGGTACCAAATGGCATTTGGCAACGACAGCGACGCCGACGACAGCGACAACGACGACGACGCCGCCGACAACGACTACGACGACACCGACGACGTCTCCAACGACTTCGACGACGCCGACAACGACGACGACGACGACGACGACGACGACGACGACGACGACGACGACGACGACGACGACGACGACGACGACCCGACGCCGACGACGACGACGATGACAACGACGACGACGATGACGACGCGACGACGACGACCGACGACGACGAACGACGTCAACGACGCCGACGACGACGACGACGACGACGACGACGACGACGACGACGACGGCGACGACGACGACGACGACGACGACGGCGGCGACGACGAAGACGCCGACGTCGACGACGAAGACGACGACGACGCCGACGCCGACGTCGACGACGAAGACGACGACGACGTCGCCAACGAAGACGACGACGAGGGAGGAGGGAGGACGACGACGGCGACAACGACGACAACGACGACAACGACGAGGGAGGAGGAAGGACGGCGACGACGCGAACGACGAAGAAGGAGGAAGGACGGCGACGCCGACGACGACAACGACGAGGGAGGAGGGAAGACGACGACGACAACGACGACGACGACGACGACGACGAACTAGGAGGGACGACGACGAGACGCCGACGACGGACGTCGACGACGACGAGGGAGGAGGAGAAAGGACGACCACGGCGACAACGACGACGGAAGCGACCACGACGCCAAAGAGGACAACGACGACGAACACGAGGAAAGACAGAGGACGACGTAGGCGACGAGGACGACGACGACGCGGGAGGAGGGAGGGCGACGACTACGACGACGACGACGCAAGAGCGCGCGCGCACTCTTTTGTTGAAAATCCGTGTTGCGAAACCTTGTGTTTTTGTAGGTATTTTGGACACGCGATTTTGAAATCCTTCCGAAACCGATGGTTTTTGAAGGATTTCGGCATGCGCGCGCGACGACGCGCGCGTCTGCACTTCGTTTTTTCTGTTGCAGAGGATTCTCGCGACGGCACACGCGCAAGGGCGTTCGACAGATTTCGACATGCGCGCGCGAAGCCCGTTTGGTAGCATGTTGTGAAAATATTGAAAAACCTATGGTTTGCTTAAGATTTCGCAAGAGCTCGCTAGTAAGCTTTTTTAGCAAAACAGTGTTACGAAACCATGTGTTTTTGTATGTCTTTTGGAAACTCGATTGCGAAATCCTTCCGACACCGAAGGTTTTTGAAGGATTTCGGCATGCGCGCGCGACGACACGCGCGTGTGCACTTCGTCCCGTTTTTTTGCAAGGGATTCGTGAAAAAAGTGCTATGTTAGAACAAAAGATGTCCCCGCGTATCATTTTTTCCAAGGGAACCTTAGGGGGGCCGATCCCGGTCCCTCTTAGGATAGTGCAAAGTCCATATTTCGAATGAACATGTGGTCAGAAGCATATATAATTTACATCCCGAAAGGGGGGCGGGTAACGCCAGGGGGGCATAGAGTCTATTCTCTTTTAAGTAAGGAGAAGTTTTCACCCTCGAATTAAGTTCACCCCTCTGATACACATCACTCACCCCGGGCTCAGGCGTGCTGACAAATCTTCTGGCACTCTGGCAATGAGGCACGACAGTCGCACCAGCTGCGAGATACCCCAAATTACGGTTGGGAACGTTTGCTTAGCGCGTCGTTCCGCCGGTTCTGGCCCACCCCGCTTCGGCGCGACACGTTATCCACTTCCCGGTCCCCGAGCGTCAATGTCCCGTGCTTTTCCCAGCTCCTCTCCCCGCGGAGCGGGGCGACACGCGATCCACTCGCAAAGCATAGCGTGTCGCCAGGGCCGCCGCCGCGACACGCGATCCAAAAGTTCCTGACCGTACTCCAGATTTCGTAATAAAAGGGACGGGGTCTCAACCCTCCCAGACGAGAAGTTTTAGACCCCCCCCCTGGGAGAACCCTCCAAAACATCGTCCCCAGACCCCCCCAGGCCCTCCAAGATAGCCTGGAAGAGACCCCCCCCGAAATGAGACCCCCCTCCCTTTTATTACGAAATCTGGAGTACTCACCGCCACACCCACCACCAACCCAGAGCGCAACGTGCTGTCCACCACGCTCAGGGGGGGGGGGGGTGCTCTGCACTCGTGCGGGACGTGTCCACCGCTGCGTCGGGTGCGCCGCCCCCGGGCGGGGACGCCGCCCGCGGAGGCCGCGCCTCGTTGGCGCTGGCTGTTGGACACAGGACTGCCCCGCAGTTTCTCTGGGAATGTACAGCCGGGGCTCTGAATAAGGAGCCCTTTTCGTTGGGGAGGGGCTCCGTGCTCCTTCATCGTTTCACATTCTGCCCCAGGTCATCCTTGGGTGTTCGATGGGAAGTCGAGATTGAACTTCTGGAGAGAAGGGGCCTCGTTCCTTATTTCGGGTTCCTTAGGTCAACGCCCCGACGGTACGCGGCGGCAGCCTCTGTGTGATCTCGCCCTGGGAGCGTGGACGCCAACCACCTCATTCGTGCAACAGGCGCGCCGTCAAGAAGCTGATGCAAGGACCGCTCCGTTCCCAGGAGGGGCTATGGTTGTTGGGCCATTCTGTAGATCTTGATCGGGAAACATACTCGTGGCCGAGGTTCGCGACGGAAGATCCCGTTCGTTCCTTGTTGTCGTTCCTTACGGTGGCGCGATGATTGTAGAAACCTACGTGTACGGAGCCCTATGTCATATTGTGTGGGTCACCATGCTTGCATGTGTGTGAAGCTGTATGTGAGTAGGCCCGTGTGCGTGTGTTGTGGAACCCCATGCGTGTGGAACCGCACTCGCGTGGAACTTGACGTGTGTGGAAGGATCTCTTTGCATTGAACCTCACGTGTATGGAACCCTGTGCGTAGAACAAGATGGACTTGGGACTGGAGGGTGTGTTGCAGGTTAAGTTTTGCTCCCGCCCCGGATCCTGACCACCGGAGGTCCCCGGAGGCCCGAAAAGGGCCGAAAAGGGTTGAAAACGTCCAATCACCCTCCGAAAACGTCCGAAATCACTCCTCGATCCTCGAGGAGGGCCAGGGGCAAAACTTAGCATCATCGCTGACCCGTATCAGGTTTGCTCTGGCCCTCCTCCGCCTCGTCCGCGAGAGGCCCTCCCACCCTCGACCTCCCCGCGCTGGTCTTCCCCGCGGCTGCTCGCCCCTACGCCTTCGCCCGCCCTCTTCCGCGCCCCTGCGGGACCACAGCCCCCTCGCCGCCCTGGCCCTGCGGGGAAGGGAGGCGGTGGGGCAGGAGGAGCAGAAGGAGGGGGGAGGATGTGAATGCTACAGCCAGCTCCGTTGCGAAAAGCCCGCCCAACGTCAAAAAATGGGGGGAGGAGGAGGAGGAGGAGGAGGAGGAGGAAGAGGAGGATGAGGAGGAGGAGTAGGAGGAAGATGAGGATGAGGAGAAGGAGGAGGAGGAGGAGTAGGAGGAGGAGGAGGAGGAACAGGAGGAGGAGGAGGAGGAACAGGAGGAGGAGGAGGAGGAGGAGGAGGGGAGGAGGGACAGGAGCAGGGGGGAGGAGGAAGAGGAGGAGGAGGAGGAGCAGACCGAGCGGGTGGGGCGATTGAGACGCGCGCGGCGGGGGTTGCCTAGCCCAGCTGGCGGGCGGCGCTGGAGCGCGGCGCAGTTGCCCGCCGTCTTCGTCGCGACGCCCCACCTACTCACCGCGCCAGAAGGATCCGAGCAAGCCCAGTCTGCATCAACGATTCTGCCGCACACCGTCCCGTCCCGAGGCCCCCTCCTCACAAGACCCTGCTGGGCTTCCCTTTCACGGCAAGAAACCTCTCTTTGAGAGACGAGCACCCACTTGGTCCGCTAGTCAGGCAAGACCCCTGTTTTGAAAAAAAATACGTTGCATCCTTCTAGCGCGGTGGAACGAATGCGAACACGAACACACACACACACGTATATATACATACATGTGAATATAAATATATATATATGTATATATATATATGTGTAATTGTACATACATACCGACCTACCTACCTACCTACCTACCTACCTACCTACCTACCTACCTACCTACCTACCTACCTACCTACCTACCTACATGCATGCATGCATGCATGCATGCATGCATACACACATGAATACATACACACATGCATGCACATACATACGTACGTACGTACGTCCGTACGAACGCACGTACATGCATACATACATGCATGCATGCGTACATACATATAACCGTAACGTCAAGCAACATGTCCAACGCGAGCCCCGTTTTGAAAAGGACGGCCCCGACCCGCGCAATTGCTGCACAAGTTGAACTCTTCTGGCCACCGAGGTTGAACAAGTCACGGGCGTGAGCCTCTTCTTGAGAAGAAGCGGCCCTTATCTCGTGCAGCAGTTCTACAAAGGCAGGCTTCTGGTCGCTACCGTCGAGAATGTGTTTAAGAAACCTCATCCCGAAAAGCTACGCCAGCGTGTCTTGATCAACTTGCCGGAAAGCTGGCCCAGTTTCTTGGGCACGTCCGTCCCAGATCGCCAACGCGAACAAATTGCCCATGCTTGTTGGAAGAAATTTCCGGGAAGGTGGCCCAGGTGTCTTCAATGGTATGTTTCTTGATCAGATATCCAGCTGGAGTTCTGAGGATGCCCCAAGCGATAGCCACATTCTGGAGGGGGGGGGGAACAAAAAAACAAAAACAAAAAAAAAACACAAAAAACGCCCACCATCCGCATTTGCTGTTGATTCAGATCACATTCGCGGCGCTGAGGTAAGAGCCCCACTCTGAAAGGGTACCGCCTTCCGTCCCTGTGGTCATTGCAGGTGTTTGAAAAGGTTGCGCGCGGTGCTGAGGCGCTGAGTGGAGATCCTGATTTTGAAAAGGTATCACCTTCCACCCGAATAACGGTCGCATGCTTTTGAGACACATTTTCACAGCATTAGAACGGGAGCCCCGATTTGAAAATGTATCGCCCTCCCTCTTTGTGTCGGAGAGGCCTCGCGGCTGGTTCTGCCGACGTTGAAGGGGAATTTGGAGGCCCCGAGAAGGCCGCGAGGGAGCCGCGGAGCGCACGAGGGAAGGTCGACGATTACCCCACGACGGTTTGAAGGCCGCGAAGACCGGACGACAGAACAACCATCGTCTGAAAGATTCGGTTGCAGGCCTCTTAGATGGGGTCGGAGTAGATAAGGTCAGAGGATCGCGGCGCATCGCCGATGTATCGACGATGCGGCTCGATGTGGAGCCCGTGTTTCCCAATGCCGACGTCACCGATACATCGCCGACGTCACCGATGCATCGCCGATACATCGGTGATGCATTGGCGATGCGGCGCGGTCCTTTGACCCCACCTACTCGGACCCCATCCAGGAGCCCTCTATAGGCTCTGGAGGCCTCCTCCCAAGCTCTCACGCGCTCCGCCAAAGCTCTCAACCGATCGATGTCGATCAGTCGTCCGTCCGAGGCGGCGGCAGAGGCTGGGAGGGGCAAGAGCACCGTCATGGGAGGTGTTCGAGCAGGGGCAACGGTACCGTCACCCTCACGATTTCTCCTGTAGTGAGGGCGGTGGCCGTCTCCGATCCGCGTCAACGCACTTTCGCCTGAGGCGCTCAGTCGAGAACAAACCTGGCCGAGCAAGTGGCATCGTCTGAGGGTATACGTTCCGCAGACGCAACAGAAAATCAGCAGCCTCCTGGTCTGCCCCGAAACTGCCATACCCAATGTGTGAGACCGCTAACTCTCCGCAACCTCGAGGCGCATCAGTACAGTAGAACGACCCACACATCCATTCATGGGCTGGGTCCCGAGGTCGAACGAAACCAACAAATATTTGCTGCAACGAAATATGATATCCCAAACCCACGCATGCCAGCCGGGCGGGGGCTTCACCCTGGGAAGGCGCTTCCCCTTAGGCGTTCTTTGGAAAACAAGCAAAGGGGGAAGAAAAAATGATCCTGGCGAAGGACCCAACCATATGCAATTGTGAATACTGCAATTGTGAATATCTTCTCGGTGGAGTCCCCTACGGGGCCACGAAACGTACGAGGGGTGTGCCGAAATGGGTGTGCGGGACGCATGCGGGCACACCCACTGGGGCCTTCGGTGGAGCTCCTTATGGGGCCACGAAACGTGTGAGGGGTGGGCCGAAATGGGTGTGCGGGACGCATGCGGGCACACCCACTGGGACCTTCGGCGGAGCTCCCTATGGGGCCACGGAACGCGTGAGGGGCGTGCCGAAATGGGTGTGGCTGACGCATGCGGGCGCGGGCACTGGGGCCTTCGGTGGAGCTCCCTATGGAGCCACGAAACGTGTGAGGGGTGTGCCGAAATGGGTGTGGGTGACGCATGCGGGCGCGGGCACTGGGGCCTTCGGTGGAGCTCCCTATGGAGCCACGAAACGTGTGAGGGGTGTGCCGAAATGGGTGTGGGTGACGCATGCGGGCGCGGGCACTGGGGCCTTCGGTGGAGCTCCCTATGGAGCCACGAAACGTGTGAGGGGTGTGCCGAAATGGGTGTGGGTGACGCATGCGGGCGCGGGCACTGGGGCCTTCGGTGGAGCTCCCTATGGGGCCACGAAACGTGTGAGGGGTGTGCCGAAATGGGTGTGGGTGACGCATGCGGGCGGCAGCACTGGGGCCTTCGGCGGAGCTCCTATGGGGCCACGAAACGTGTGAGGGGTGTGCCGAATTGGATGTGGGTGACGCATGCGGGCGGCAGCACTGGGGCCTTCGGTGGAGCTCCCTATGGGGCCACGAAACGCGTGTGACGCATGATGGGGGGTGCTCGAAGCGTGTGAGGTGTGCCGAATGGTGTGCGTGACGCATGCGGGCGCGGGCACTGGGGCCTTCGGCGAGCCATGAGCCACGAAACGTGTCGGTGTGTGCCGAATGGGTGTGCGTGACGCATGCGGCGCGGGCACTGGGGCCTTCGGAGCCACGAAACGTGAGAGGGTGTGCGTCCCTATGGAGCTCACGAAACGTGTGAGGGGTGTGCCGAAATGGGTGTGGGTGACGCATGCGGGCGCGGGCACTGGGGCCTTCGGTGGAGCTCCCTATGGAGCCACGAAACGTGTGAGGGGTGTGCCGAAATGGGTGTGGGTGACGCATGCGGGCGCGGGCACTGGGGCCTTCGGTGGAGCTCCCTATGGAGCCACGAAACGTGTGAGGGGTGTGCCGAAATGGGTGTGGGTGACGCATGCGGGCGCGGGCACTGGGGCCTTCGGTGGAGCTCCCTATGGAGCCACGAAGCGTGTGAGGGGTGTGCCGAATTGGGTGTGGGTGACGCATGCGGGCGCGGGTACTGGGGCCTTCGGTGGAGCTCCTATGGGGCTACGAAACGCTGTACTGGGTGGGTGAAACGCAGGGAAGAGGGGGGTGATGATGATGATGATGATGATGATGATGATGATGATGATGATGATGATGATGATGATGATGATGATGATGATGATGATGATGATGATGATGATGATGATGATGATGATGATGATGATGATGATGATGATGATGATGATGATGATGATGATGATGATGATGATGATGATGATGATGATGATGATGATGATGATGATGATGATGATGATGATGATGATGATGATGATGATGATGATGATGATGATGATGATGATGGCAGGAGGGAGGGGGCAGCGGGAGGAGGAGGGAACGCGGGGCACCGTCTCTTCAAAACGAGGACCCAACACCACAGGATGGTTGGGAAAAACATGACATCTCCGAACATACGCGCACAAGAGGTGAGGAACGCCACCTGCCTATCCATCTCAGCCAGATCAACAGGTGATGGATGAGGATGTAGCGAGAGCGCGTGGTTAGCCAGGCGATCGGCATCTTGAACGCCTAGCGCAGTACGTTTCTGATCGGGGTGAAGGGCCTGGATCACCTGCTCGGGCCTGTGGGCAGCCGTGTGTGTATAGCTCCCCCCAAGGCGTCACACCCCCAGGCCTGCATAGCATCACGTCTCACTCCAACGATTACTTGCTCGGGCCCGAGCTGGGCCTCATCCGAGGCATTGTGAAAATGCACCGCCCCTCTGCAGTCACTGCAAGGGGTATTCATGCCACTGGGGAAGACGGGCTAGCGCGCCTAAGCCTAAGTGCTCGACTGACTGGGGAGACTTAAGCATGCCAGGCCACACGAGTGCCAAAAGCTTGACCCGAACTTTTTACTCAGGCCTTGACTCCAGATAGACCGCCGCGAAAGCAGCACGGCTGAGATCGCGAATCGCATCTGCGTGGCGGAGACATTTACACACACGCACACACACACACACACACACACATCGCAACTCTCGTTCTTTTCAACGAGCTCCTCGAGGGACTGAGGATTCCCTTCGCTGGCCTGGAGGAGGGGGTCCATCGCCGGCGTAGGAGGGGAAGGAGTCCCCCGAGGGTTGGGCCAGCCTTAGCTGGGACCAGAAGGTGTGCCCAGCCTGCGTGCTCTCTAAGGTCGCAGCAATCGCTTCGGCCTCGACCGCTTCGCCGCGGGCAGTCGAGACATCGGGGGGCTGACAGAGCCACCGGCGGTGAAACAGCGAGCCAGGAGCTCCACACAGCGGGCACCCGCCATCCGAAACATCTCCCGAGGAGTGCAGACTGTCTGACAGGGATCCTGTCGACTCCTCCGAGTCGGTTCGATTGCGATGGACTCCGGTCCCGATTCAAGTCGATTTCGAGTGTCGATCGGGGTTCTGATTTCTCAATGGAGGCCGATTGGCTCGCCGATTTCCGCCGATTCGGCTGCTCAAGATTTGGTTGCCGCTTTCTGCCGGTCCGAGTCATTTCGATTGTCGACCCACCTCATCGATTCGGCTCTGGGCCCGCCCGGGTCTGCCGCCCAGCACCAGCCGGCGAATGGCGCGCAGATCCAAGACTTCCTTCTGGGCGAGGCGCGTTGAGAGCGGAGAGGAGAACGAGGAGGGTCAATCGAGATGCGCTCGCCCTCCAAGTCGGCGGCGCCCACAGCTGGGCGCATCTCCCCAGCTCTAACCAGGTTGGAAGCCATAGCGGGGGAGGTGCACATTCAATCGCTGGCATTGCCTGGATCATGTCGCCACAGGTGGAAATTCCTAGCTTGCCAGCCTACCCTACCGAGGCCCAGGAGCACGCTGCGACCAGGCCCTCTCGATCTGCGCCACTCCTTGGAGCCCAGGGGGGGACCCGTCCTCTCAAGACGTTTCCATATACGCATGTGGCCCCTGAAGGAGAACGGGGAGGTACTGGGCATCGTCAGACTGCGCCACAAGCTCGCCGACCATTTGTCTAGCTAGCGCGCGCCGTCGCCGGAAGCCAACCGGGCAGGCAGGTCTCGGCCGTCAGCGACGCACCTCGACGCGCGGTTGCGAAACCTGACAAGAGCCCACCGCGGAGCTCATTGAGCTCTCGACCGGACACCGCAAGGGTCATTGAACCGTATCCAGCAGCAGGTCTGGCCCCATCAATGCACACCTTGCTCATCCTGGACCGGTCTCGCGGTAGCTTCTCCCGAGATCACTTCCGCACAACAAAAAAAACGCTGTTGTGCCGCATGCGTTTAAAGCGATCTCTCCTCTTGCTCCCACCACCGCCCCAAGCCTTCTGATGTCCTGGAGCCCGGTCGCAGCCCAGGGACATGGCGGCGCTGCGCGCCGCCGAGGGGCAGCAGGGCACCAATGTCTTGCCCGGGCGGGTCGCAGTCCGCTGAATTTGCAAAGGTAGCGGCCTTGTCTTCAGTCGGGCAAACATCGAGACGCCCCTGAAAGATGCGCTCGAGATCCGAAGCGGCTCGAACTCACGTCTCGATCGCAACATTCCTCTTACCTGAAATGAACCGCGTCATCATCCACATGCGACCCCAAGGTAATGCGCGGGCCCCGAACTAGTCAAACTCGAACACTGCCTGAACCTGGACGAATACGCCATTGCATCGATACCCCGAGGGAAGCCCCGCGACAGCGAACTGAGGGAGGAGATTGCGATGGGCACACAGTCTGAGGATCCGAGGGCTCCGCCAGAGTCTACACAAGCTCTTGACCAGGACTCTAGGTATACCAGGATACTCGGCACGATCGCGCAGCCAGCCCAACCTAAAAGACTCGTAATGGTTCTGGCCATCCCAGACGAAGCTCGCCGCGATCTGGCCCTCCGAAGAGGCTGCTTCGGTCAACCAACATTGTTCCCAGACCGTCGCCGAAGACTGCCCAGCACCCACAGACCAATAGAGCCGCTGGGCCGCCGCCGGGAGGTTCCAAGATCCGAACCGGGGCGACAAGCAGAAAAATTGACCGGAGACCGCCCGCGCGTTTCTCCAGCATCGGCAACAGCATCCACAGCAGCTGCATTGGGAACAGACCATGTCGATCGATCGCTTCGAAAAGGATTGCCATCACCTCCAGCGCGGCGTCGTTGAGGTGGTTGAAGTGGCGAACGCGCAGAGCGTCGAAAGATTGAGCAATGCGCGAACTAAACGAACCCGAGACGGCCCCAATAAGCCCGAGGGTTTCACGTTCCAGAAGTTTGGCGAGGCCCGAGCTGTAGATCCCGGGGCCAGCATGCATCGTCGCGGGCTGATTTTTTTCTTCTGGGCGTGAGTGAACCGCCGCATGAGCCTAGCGGAATTTGCAAGTGCCTTCGGTTGCCACTCGTCCGAAGATTGATCCTGGAGTTTGCCCCCCTGGTCAGCGGCATCCACGAGGTCTGCTTGAATGCCGTCAAAAAACAGATTAGTTCTCACGTTCCACTCCAGGGGCTGGGAAGGCCCTGGACTCCATCCTGAGGTCGACTCCCCCGTGATGGCTCTGAGCGCGGCACCCAGTCGCACGCGCGCGCCTCCCCCAGGGCAGACGCATGCCTTCACCAGGGCAGGACTGCAGCAGCGACGCTTGGAGGGTCAGCGGCTGACTCAACTCGCCATCGGCCACGTTCAACACAACCAGCGCAAACTCGGCGCGATTGCGACACAGCCACTTCCACTCTGAGACAATCTGGAGTTAATCATCAGCGAGCATAGTAGGGCATAGCAGACAGGGGCCTGCGACGACTTGATGGACGATCCTCTCTCTTTCTCTCTCTCGTTCTCTCTCTCTCTCTCTCTCTCTATTTCTTTCTCTCTCTCTCTCTCTCCCTCTCCCTCTCTCTCACTCTCTCCTTCTCTCTCTTCCTCTCTCTCTCTCTCTCTCTCTCCCTACCCGTGTGTCTCTCTCTCTCTTTCCCTCTCCCTCTCTCTCTCTCTCTCTCTCCCTCTCTTTCTCCCTCCCATCGCCTTGCCTTCCACTCCTTGAAAACAGGTTAGCCCCAACTCGGCGCAGTCAACGAACGCGGGCCATGCTGCACGGAGAGTCCGCCACGCCCCCACGGCGGGGCTGCGCCGAGCAAGACTGGCGGCACAGGCGGCGAAGTGCAGGGCCCCACCCCAGAAACTCCGATCAGGACATGACCGGGACGGCGTCTCCCGCGGGAGCTTCGGGCAAGATCTGGGCCCGAGCTGCTTCGCCGAGCGAGCATCTGGGCGAACGGCGAGGGGCGCGGGCGCGCGAGGCTCGATCTCCCACGGCACGTCGGCAGTCACCCCCCCTCAACAAGCCAGCCCACGCCAGGCCCAACAACGAAAAAGTCGATGGGTGGACGAGAGGAAGGAGATCGTCAAGTGCGCCCGCTTTGGGGCCATGGTGAACATGCCAAGTTCGCGAGCAAACCCTGTGCTTCCCAAAACTTCGGGGCTCGAATTCCCATCCCCGGCCCCCAGGGCGCATGAGGGGTCGCTGATAGCGGCCCCCATCTTGGCCAGGAGCTGCACATTGAGGGCCCCGAAACTGCCACAGACTCCAGGTAGACCAAGTACTCCGCCATAGTGGGCCACCCTGGGAAATCCACGAGGACCGCACCTAGCCTGCAAGGAGTAACGGGTCGGCAACTATCAGGGGTCCATCGGAGTCCAACATTGAGCCCAGCAAAGACCTCTACCCCCGTAGACATCTTCATCGCGTCGGGGCTGTCGGGGATTAGGGCGAAAAGATCGCGCCACCCGATCCGTGGCCATTTTGGCTCAAGTTCTAACCGCGGGGCCTCGGCTGCTGGAGGTTGGTCGAAGCCCTGGGGTCTGGCTTGAGGCCCCAGGCCATCATGCCCCCTGATCCTTGCACGATCGTTGCTGCGAGTCCTCGTGCGACAGCATGCCTCGTTGCTCCATGCTCTCCTCGCGAACACTTTCGCACCGCGGCCCGCATTACCCCGGTTGCCCCGATGGACAGGAGTTCTGGCCCTAGCAAGACAGTTGTTTAAATGTTGTGATATAAGATATGCTTTATATAAAGAGGGGACAGTTAACAACAACAACAACAACAACAACAACAACAACAACAACAACAACAACAACAACAACAACAACAACAAGAACAAAAGGAGAAGCGCGAGGCTCGCCGAACCAGCCAAGCGTCGCATCCGAGATCCCCACAGACGAGGGTCGAAAGCAACAGCCCCCACGCTCCCCATCGAGATCCTCTGCCAAAGAAAAATACGACATGAGCCGAAGACAATCTCGGAGCCAGCGGCCCCCCAGCTCAGAGTCGGATTTCCCGCACTCAGTCCTCACACGTTCCAGGAGCGACCGGAGTGATACTCCGTCGATGGACATGGCCCCTTCTGATCCGCCCAGTTGGTTGACGCAGCTGACCGCAGGCATCAATGATTTAAACACTCGGATTATCTCTCTTGAGCAGACGTTTGCCCGGGAAGACAAAATCTATTCATTCAGCCAGGTACGCCACAGACTTAACCGCGCAGAAGCTCAACCTCCGCATCGCCAGCGTCGAAACCAGCCAGACCGAACCCATTTAACAATTCAGTTGCCACCGTGCTTGACTTCAAGTTCCAGTGCGTCACCGACGACGTAGCCAAGTTCAGGAGTCACCCAACCCCACCCCAGTTCAATCACCGCGCGCTGCCCCACTCCCCCTTCGGACCTGAGGCTCAGCCCCATGAACCGTTTCTCGCGAACCCTCTCATCAAGACAGGCAGCGACGAAGAGAGAGCTCATCGAGTTATCAGTATTGGATCCCATCGGAAGACGACGCAGGCACCCTTGAAACGGGCAGCTGATACGGCGTCGGTGGCTGGCGCACCACAGGACAGACAGCGACCGATTGTTCGCTCACATGGTTGGATAAGGAAGATCACGATTGGCTTTGCTGACCTGCTTTAGGCTACCGACTTCCTCAACATGGTCAGCTCTCAGGCTCTGGTCGCTTTCCCTGACCTGATCTGCCCAAATCAACTGATCCTGTTGCGCGCCAAGAGATATCTTGAGCCTGGCCATAGGCAAGGTTCGCGGCGCTCTTGCTGCAGCTGCCCAAGGTCTTGGCAAGGAGATTGGACCCAACGGGCTTGGAGGGAAGCGCGCGTCCTACTGGCCTCTGAAGGCCCGGTGCCCCTGCGCCACCTTGAGTCTGCCTCTCCAGAGTCGGCCACGCCAGACAGAGATTGCCACGCCTTTTGCTCCTGGGCAAGTTGACGGGCCCCACGCGGAAGTTCCCCCAAAAGTCGATCGACTCAAGAAGGGGACTGCCCATCTCAATGGCTCACAGCCACGTTAAAGATGACCGCTGCAGGCCGAGGGCTATACCTCAGAGAGCGCGCCCGCGTGTAGCGAGCCCCTTCGGACCCCACAGCTGTCCGCTGACTACTCGTGCCCCTGCGGTCGCCTTGGATTGTTGGTCTGAAGATGCGCCTCTTTGCGTATCCTCTGTCCTCCCGCCGAGTGCCCCCGATCCCGGGGGCGCCCCCTGTCTCGGCCCCTCGGACTTCCCAGGTGGCCACCATGGTCCGCTCGGCGTCGTTCCCGTTGCTGGCGGGGCCCGCCCTTTCCCCCCGCCTCTGCAGATTGGTTATTGGAATACACGTGCTCTCTTCGCTGCTGGTCAGAGTCGAACTACGACAGAATTCCGATCCCCGCCATGCTGGATACCTTACGCTCGCGAAGCAGCTCGCGATATTTTGCGCTCGGGAAACGCACGGACAAATTGCGGATATCAACGAGCAGCGGCGAGAGTTTCGTCATTTCGACATCGGTCATTCTTTGTTTTCCATTGCTCTTCCCACGAAGGGGGGCGTGATTACCTATATCCAGCCTGGCGCTGCTACGCATTCTCTTCCATCGCCCACGCCAATACCATCGAGGGCCGCATCCCAAATCGCATTTAGATGGGCCGCATGGGGCCGCGTGCATCATCAACGCCCACACGCCTAGCACGAATGACCTCATCAGCATACATGCGCATGCTTTTCGCGAAATCCCACGTCCTCTCCCTGATTCCGCGGTGCGTTTATTGCATCGACAAGCGGTTGGAAGTCTGCATTGTTTTCGGACGGCAGATCTCGCGCGGACGGCAATGGGCGGTCCCGCGGAGATGACCGCCACGCGTTTTGGTTTTGTTGTCTTCATAGGTTTGCGTGCCGCGGCTTGAACCCTACCAGTCGGACGACACGAGAGGGGGGGCGAGGGCGGGCGACGGCGCGCGCGTCTAGGCTCGACCGCGCGCACAGCACGACCCCGCCCGCGATGGTGACTGGCTTGACGATACAAAGCGAAGTCCTAGGACAGCTCAAGGCTGACCTGGTCTTGGATCACCCACCGACTGTCATTTCCAGCAGCGCCACATGACTTCAGGATGCCCCTGAACGCATCGCGCCCCAGATCATGCGTCACCCGTTTTCCATTGAGATTTTAGAAGATGCGATTCTGGTTGTTCTTGGAGGTGACCCGCGGTCCGTCTTACCGAAGCCAAGGGGCTGATGTTCGAAGTTTTTGAAGTGGCGAAGCGGCTCGTTCCCCGGCAGCAATCTGACTCCACCGAACTCGGGCACTGGAGGGCCCTTCAGACCCTTCGGGCCTGGAAGGTGGGGGGGCGCCTTTGAGCTCGACAAGGCGATGTCCGCCGACCCGATCCTCGCCCAGAATTTCCCCGACGTCCTTCATGACGCTCAGATTGCCGCCCTCTGCCGACATGCCCAGAGCCTGCACGACACCCCCCCTGGCGGTTGCGGAGGGGCTGAGATTGTAAAAGCCCGCGGCAGTGACTCTCCTGAGGCTTAGGAGAAAGCGAGGCGGAACCTGGCGGCGTGGAAGGAATTTGCTCGTAAAATGAAGCGCCGGGGCCTTCTCGGCCTCTGTGGAACCAGGCAACACAGAGGCAGAGGAGGAGGCGGCACAGGCCCTAGTGTACCACTGAAGTTCAGTGTTCGCTGCTACGGATGGCGACGAGACCCTAGCTCTTGCCTTCCGTGCGACAGGTGGCCGATGTTGCCGACGAGCTATATGGACATAATGTCATGGAGAATGGTTAGACGATGGCGGCCGGGGAGATGGGTCACGACGATCAAGAGGAGGGTGGATAGCACGCCTGGGAAAGATGGGGCCCAGCATTGCGCATGGGGAGCCCGTGCCGCCAGGTTCCTACTCTCCGATTGCGACCGCGCTTTTCTGAAGACCCGCATGCCGGCATCCACGAAGACATGTGGCTTTGCGCCACGGTCATCCCCCCCAAGGAGATAGCGGATAACGAAGTGGGGCAAAGGGGTACCTCGAGCACCCGCGATTACCAGACCCCTTAGCATGACGAGTACGGATGCCAAGCTGTTCTCAGCCTCGACGGCCATGACCTCGACGAAGGAGGTTGCCACGCACGGGCTCCTTCGGCCTCCTCAGAAGTGGTTTCGCGGGCGCGACATGCTCGCCAAAGTCATCGCAGCGGGGGGCTTCCTTTTAAACCAGCACCCTAGAGATAGATACACGAGCGGCCTCGTTCTGACTGATGTCGAGTCCGCCTTCCTTTTTATCGAGGTTCAATGGGTTCTCAAAACTTTGGCCCCCATGGGGCTTCCCAAAGCTATCGTCGAGTCCTACGGGGCCCTGCATGAGAACAGCACTGCGACAGTATACATATTCGGGCGGCCGTTCGGGCCCTTCACCGTTGGGCACGGCATTCGACAGGGGCGCCCCATTCTCCATGCTCCGATTATCGTAGCAGTGGAGCCCGTGATTGCCTGGCTTCAGGCGCGGCTTCCTGAGCATGTCTCGCGGACGCTGGCCTATGCAGATGACTTCTGTTTTGGGCTCAGGTGCCAATTCGACGGGGTTGAGCCCCTCTTTCAGTTTCTAAGTCAGTTGGACAAAAATAGTGGGCTCTCGCTCAATGTCCCGAAATGCCAGGTTATCTTGGTTTATGATCGTCTCCGCGGTCCCCTGGCTCAACTTATTCTGGAGGGCGGGCCCTTGAGTGGCTTGGTAATTGTCACTAGCTCGACGTATCTCGGGGCCTGGATCGGCAGGGGCGCGGAGGAGGAGGCCTTTGGAGGGGATTCCACAAAGCTGGGGAAGAGGGCGAGGGGCTTCAGGGATCGGGGGCTTGGGCTGGCGCAGTCGATCGCGCTGCTCAAGACGTCACATGTCTCGCTGCTGTATTTCGCGCTCAGACTTCACAGTCCTCCTGCTTACGCGATCACAAGAGCACCAGTCGTGCGTGCGACTTCTCTCTGCAGGTCCGAATAATGCCCTCTCATATGACAAACGTACCAACCTCAAGATGTTCCGTCTCTGGATTGAGTTCCCTCAATTCTCACTCGTTGCACACGCCACCCGTGCCAGATACATTGTAGGGTATGATGACCTGTCGAGACTCCGGGCTGTGCTCAGCTTGGCGTTTGAAGGTGACGATTGGTGCCTTTCGCGCAAAGTCTCGGGGTAGTATGTCTCAATTTGATTTGCCCACCTTTGTCAGTACCAGACATGCTTGGGGCGTGCCATTTCGATGTCAGCTTTGAAAGATCAGATGCGCAGAAACAACATACGTGTGTTCCGAATGTGGTCCTTTCCGCGTCTGATCCCCCATGGGCTGCTCTACTCCGTCGCGCCCGCAATTGAATTCCTGGGGTCGAGCTCCTGGCTCTTGGGCGGGTCTTCGCCCGTGTAAAAGAGGTCGCGCGGAGGTCCAGCGTGTATATTCCGTTGGCCGTTATCCGAATGTTTGCCAGATGTGTCTGTGCAAGCTCCAGGTTCCACGCACTCTCCCGCGTATGCATCCTTGGCTGCGCATCCCCTGTGCCCCCAATGGTGGATTTCGATGACATGAATCACCATCTTGTCTGTCCCAGGCTTTATCAGTTGTTCAATTCCTGGATGGGTCTTTGGGCTCCGTGGTCGCCCAGGACTCCTGAAGGCTTGCCTTGGCTGCATCATTTCCATTGTTTCACGGGGTGGGCCCTGACCGGTATCTTCTAAGCTGCATGTTATGCGATGTTTTCTTAAGTATGTACAATTCAGTCAAACTTTCTCTTGCTGGCACTCCACGGCAGCAGTTTGAAGCACGTCTCCGCACAGCCGCCAGGAGACACCGAGCTTGCCGAAATGTCTGGGCCAGGCTCACACGCGAAACATACAGTCGCGGGGATGGGGGTCCTCGAAAAATGCCACCCGAGCTTGTGCGCCTTCTCCGTGGCCGTGCCGACAAACTTGGGTCTGGCGCCGACTTCTTGGGCACAAAGTAGCACAGCGCAGTTCTCTCGGAGGCGTACCTTGAGAGACTCCAGCACGAGCCGCTGAAATTTTCAATGAAATATTGATCGCCTGCCTCTGATCTAGCGGGCTTCCCTTTCAAAGAGGGCATTGGAGCACTTGTTCTAGACTGCGGTATCCCACAACACTTGGGAGCTGAACCGCCGAACAGGGTGTCACCCATGCTTTCGCTTCTGGGTCCCAATGCCCAAAGATTTAACAAGGTCCTGGAGCTGCCGTTCGTTATCTTGTCCGCCACCCGTGGCAACCACGAGGAGCTGTTCGACCCCTTCTTCAGGATGCTCATCCATCTCCTCATCCTCTGGAATTGGTGTTCTTTCCCGTGCTGGTAGCGTGGGGCCCGCACTGGAGCCCTAGGAGACAGGGGGTTGTGTAGATGTGCGCCCTTGCCTGCTGTTCGGCCAGAAGCTTTTGGTAATGACCGCAGACAGGCATGGCCTTGAGCGCCTAGATCTCGGGCATCGACTCCGCCACCGCCGCGTCCAGCACAATGCTGGGCACTGCCGGCGGAACCACCTCGGCCATCGTGGTGCGCATCTCCAGTTTGGTGGCGTCGGTATCCACCTGAGCCAGACAAGCCTTCTCTTGCATGCTGGCCAGCTCCTTCTGCGCATCTTGGACGAGACACTCTTGGACCTTGATGTCAAGCTTCTGGGTGGACCGCGCCAATTTGTTCCCCAGCGACGTGTGGCGAGACAGGCACGGCTTGGTACTGTTGAGTTCTCTCCTGGCGTCCTGGGGCTCCTTCTCGACTGAGTCCTCGATCGCCTGGGGAAAGTAGTCATGTCGCATTCCGCTGTGAGCGCTCTTCCTTCGTCATCGGCAGCACCGTCACCACCCTCTTCCCCATCTGGCGGCGAAGGTTTTGAAGCATTCCCGCCCATCTGCTTGGCGAATCGTTGCGCTTGCTCCTGGAGGTGGGCCAGCTGGCGAGCAACAGGGCTGGACATATCAGCAGGGGGGCCACGACCCCAGACCTCTGACAGGCTGCGCTGCCGACGACCTTCTGGCTCGCGCACCTCCCCGGCACGCTGCTTGGCCTTGTCGACGACTGAAGGCGGCGCCTCCTTCCCGGAATGGTACCTTTCATAGGCTTCGTGGGGTGGGTGCTCATCGAGGGGTTCTTGGAGCCATGGTTGAAGCCTCTTGGGGGCGCGTTGCGGGTCTCAGGAGGCGTTGGGGGGCCCGCTGAGGAGCGGTTGGAGGTCCAGGAGAGGCACCATGGCCGCCCAGAACAGTGCAGAGGCCGTCGTGGGACTTGTTAGACGCATGCTGGCATGTTGAAAAAGCACTGCACTCCATCCTTGGTGTGCGATGCCAAGCTTAAAACGAATGTGCGCGACCCTAGGGCGAGAGCCCCACTGTTAAAAGGCACCCGTCTCCATCTCTGCAATTGTTTAGAATTTCACGCTTCAGGATCATGGTGGGGCAGTCTCAGGCGAAACGGCCGAGCCGCTCTACTGACACGTCTGGGAGTCTGGGGGTGCGACTGGGACAAGTTGCCGATAGAGAAATTAATGGAGGGGGAGAACGACGACGAAGAGGAGGCGAAAGGGTAAGGGGACGAGGGACAGGGGAAAGGGGACAGAACAGGGAGGCTGCACGACTTGTGCCTCCAGAGGCATTCCCCTGGAAGTCGCCATCCAGGCATCCCCCGCCCATCCGTAGACGTTTGGGCTCGGGGTCAAGCGGCCTCGGGTGGGGTGTGGGGGCGGGACCAGCGCATGGCTCCGTTGGGCGAGTGCCCGCCAGGTGGCTGCTGGCCAGACTTCGATCCCAGATGGAGACCGCCAGTGGCCACGGGCCCGTCGGTGTCATGTCAATGCAGGTCGCCATGGATGCAGGGAGCCAATCCCCAATGAGCTGTCAGTACCAGGGACGCTGGCGCTCTCGTCAGCAGGCGCACGAGCATGCCCGCCGCGTGGTCGCAGCATCGCGAATAGTGATGACGGCGCGGCCACTCCCAGGGAGCAAGAAGCTTTCTGCGCGGGTACCGTACAGTTGCACGCTAAAGCCGCAGATGGGCACCGACGCGTGCAGTACCCAGGCTGCGCTCACCCCCCGCTCGGCGCTGGGCCACCTCCTGCGCCACCGCGCTTCGCGAGAGGAGGCCCACGACGACCTCTGCGCCTCCCCGCTCTGCGTGCGGATCGTGCCGCGGCCCTCGGAGAGCGCTGCGCTCAGCCCCAGCTCGGCGGAGTGTGCGCCGCCCTCGGCCGAGCCGGGCACGCCGCCGCGGCTGCCGCGGGCGGCAGCGCCGCCGCCGCAGTGGCGGAGGCTGCTCCCCGAGGGTGCACCCAGGCCGGCGGCCGAGGCCGAGTGCGGCGGCCCGGCGGGCGTGCTGCCGCGCGCCCCGAGCGCCCCGCGCGGCCGCGGCGCCGCCCCGGCGAGGAGGTCCACCATCGAGCAGGAGTCCTCCTCCTCCTCCTCCTCCTCCTCCTCCTCCTCCTCCTCCTCCCCTCCTCCTCCTCCCCCTCCTCCTCCTCCTCCTCCTCCTCCCTCTCCTCCTCCTCCTCCTCGTCCTCCTCGTAGGAGCAGCCCGCGGGCGTGGAGTCCATCTGCCTCGAGGGCTCGAGGGCGACCTGCACCCTGCTGCCCCGGGCCGGCAGCGACGGCGCGGGCGAGAGGCAGAGGTCGCCGCCCCAGACGACGCCTCCCGGGCCCAGGAGGAGCTCGCGCGGAGCAGCCGCGCCGGCCTCCGCGCGGCCTCCGCCGGCGGCACTGGCCAAGGTCGAGAAGCCCTCCGCCAGGGCGCTGCCGCACACAGACAAGATGGTGAGGGCTGGTAGGTTCAGGAGCAGCGCGAGGGCAACCAAAGAGGAGGACAGGCGCTTAGTGCTCCCGTTCTCTTACTGTGACGAGGATCCCAGAGTCGCGCACTTGGAGGCCATCGCAGGGCTTGAGCTCCCGCAGTTCCGGGCCTCAAGTGCAGCGTGATTGCGAGGTTCCCAGGGCCTAGGATATGTCGGAGAGGAGGTGGGAAGAGAAGGCTGAGGAAGATCAGACCAGGAGCAGAAAGCAGCAGTGCAGTATTGGGAAGATCGCTCATCTCGCGAGCCCTCCGCAGGCTCGCCGCCGTCTCTGACGGCGTACCGGGTGTCCGGTAACAAAGTGCTCACACCTAGGATATGTCGGGCACTTTCTTGCCGACTGGGCATGTCTTTTTGCGTTGCACGTGGGCGCTGGCGCCGAAGTGTCTCACCACCCACCAAACCACCCCAACCCAACTCGAAGGCCTCAATTTGCCCTCCATTTCCAGTTGGGGGGGGTGAGGGAACATCGAAAAAACACATGTGGAACCCTTACCCCCCCCAACCCGAAATTCGGGTCTTCGGGTTGGGTTGGGGTGGTCTGGTAGGTAGTCAGTGTCGTTCGATCGAAGTCAAGCTGATGCGTCGCGGTCGGCGTTTCGGGGGAACGCGCTTGCTTCGGCCAGGTCTGGGGTCCCCGAGGGGCCCCAAAAAACCCTCGAGTTGTTCCCGCGCTCGCCTCTGCGAACAGCGCCGAGGTTGAGGATTTAGGCCCGCGCACCCCTGACCCTTGGACTGAAATCCAGTCGCCACGGCTTTGCAGATTCAAATGCGTCGTCCCCCGCCCCGTTTGGGAGCGTGGGTGCTACCTCGTTTCGCGCTGCATGTTTTCATGTACGTCCCACTGCGTTCGAAGTGCGCCCGGTCACCTCGATGAAGTCGAGACCCTTTTTAAGGCGCCTTGAGATGTTGTTGCTCGATCAGAGTGCGTATTTAAGGCACCGCGTTGCCTTCATTCTTGCTAGATCAGGTGCGTGTCCTCTCCGTAGCTTGACGCGCAATCGCTTGCATCTGGCCGCATGCGGCCCCCCAACTCTCCTCTGCAAGACCTCGCTTCTCCTCAGCCAGTGCTTGCGATCAGAGGCTCGTGTTCTCTCTACCAGGTGGCTGACTGGCGTTCCCAAGGCTCAGCCTGGTCGCCGCCCCGCCGCCGCCGCGCCGCTGCCACAAATGCGGTGCAGCCTGCACGGTGGAAGCGCTGTGGTGCAAACCGTGCGGTGGCGCCGACGAGAGCAGCGCCGAGCCGCCGCCGCTGCGCTCGATCGCGCGCGCGCGCCGCGGGGCTCTGATTCGCAAGAAGCGGTGGGAGCAGGCAGAGAGGCAGGGAGGCGGCCACGGGCGGCCGCACCAGGCACCGCCGCCCGGCGCACGAGGCGGCGCCGAGGCGGCCAGGGACGGCCACGGGCGACGGCCCGGCGAGGCCCCAGAGGCGCCAGCCGCGGCACACGAGGTGGCGGCGCGACGCCCAGCGCACGAGGCGGCGACGGGGCGAGGCCCCGGAAGCGCCAGCCAGAGCACGAGGTGGCCACAGCTCGCTCCACATGGCTTCCACCACATGGCCCCCACCGCGCAGAGGGCTCCCACCATGTCGATTGCACCACAGGTGCTCCTACTGCACAGCGTGCACCACACTGCATCACACTGTCTGCACAGGCTCACTGCTTGGGGTCCGCGCTGGCAAACATGTTCCAGAATTTGCAGATCGAGCTGCTTCGTGATGTGGCCTGCTCCGCTCAGACCGTGCGCGCGAGGTCTCGCGAGCGCGCTCCCGGGGCCATATCCCCGCAGGCGAGAGCGGCGCGCGCACGTCCCAATGCAGCCTCTCCAGGCTCTCAGACGGCGATTCGGAACATCATGATGATGAGGGCATCAGTCGGCGGCACGCCCAGGGAATCAGGCAAAGGGGGCGGGCCTTCTCTCTCGGAAGGCTCAGAACGTCTCCAGCCATCTGAGAAGTTTTCTGAGCCTTCTCCACCGACAGAGGCGGCTTCTCATAAGGCCCCGAGAAGGCTTTCCCCCTCTCAGTTCCCCCCTGGTCGCGCCGACGAGACGATGAGGTCATGAGGGGTAGGAGGGACTCGTCGTCGTCCCCTTGCTCGCGGGCGCTGCGGCTGTTGCAGCACAACTCGGCAGAGCGGTCCTCTTAGCCTCCCCTTCCCCCTCTACCTCCCCCCTCTCCTCGTCCTCTGTCTCACCTCCCCTTCTTCCTCCTCCTCCTCGTCCTCGTCCTCCTCCTCCTCCTCCTCCTCCTCCTCCTCCTCCTCCTCCTCCTCCTCCCTCTCCTAACAGTACCTGTCGTAGTTCGTCCGCCTTGCTTGAGAGGCTTTAGTAGGGGGAGGGGGTGGGCGTCGTCCGATGGTCGGGATCGGGTGTGGGGGGGTCAGGGAAGGAGGGAAGACTCGTCCCTCTCCTATTCCTCCTCCTCCTCCTCCTCCCTCCTCCCCTCCTCCTCCCCTCCTCCTCCTCCTCCTCCTCCTCCTCCTCCTCCTCCTCCTCCTCCTCCTCCTCCTCCTCCGTGCCTGAGAGCCCACCCAGCAGGGCTGCGGGGCCCGAGTGCTGGTGTGAGGCCGGGGCCAGTGCTGCTCGGCAGAGAGCGGTGCCGGGGCTGATCGTCGGGTATTGGCATACAGTGCGACTCAGAATCCCTGCGAATGCTCGGCAGCGGTGCTTGCGAAGTCAGGCCCGGTTGGCTGAGAGACCAGTTGGATTCCCAGAGTTCTAGTCCAGTCTAGTCCTCCTCCTCCTCCTCCGCCGGTCGCTCTTGCATTGACGTACCGCTCGCCACCACTGACGTTGTGGGGTTGCTTGAAAGCGAGCCGAAGCGAAGGTCCTCCTCTTCCTCCTCCTCCTCCTCCTCCGCCCTCCTCGCCTTCCCCCTTCTCCTGCTACTCGTTTTCCCGCTCCTAAAGAACCCCTCGTTCATCATCCTCCTTCCTCCTTTTCCTCCTCTATCCTCCATCTCGCTTCACCTTCCTCTCCCTGCCCCTCCCTCATACCATCAGCATCACAATCATCATCATAAGCATCAGCATCATCACCATCATCATCAGACTCAGCGCCGTCATCGGGATTGTCCTCGCCACCATCAGCAGCAGCAGCAGCAGCATCATCCTCATCTGCAGCAGAAGCAACAGACCCATCCGCGTGCGCATGTGATGAACAGTATCGTCATCTGCATCCTCTTCATCAGCAGCATCATCGCCATCATCATGACCAGTATCATGTTCATCATCGCCGTCATAATTTCGCGATGGCCTTCGTCTTAGTCATCATTGCCCCTGTAGTCGTTAGTTATCGCTCCCTATCCCCCCATCATCTCTCATCCTCCTCGCCCCTTCCTCCCTCCTCCCTCTCCCTGCTTTCTTCCCCTCAAGCTGCCCCGTCGTTCCTCATCGTCCTCCCCCTGTCGCCGTCTGCATCGGAGTTCGGATCTAACGTTGCCTCCCCCCCCCTAGGGACGGTCGCCCCTTGGAGGGGGGGGCGGTCAAACTAGTGTTGTAGAAGCAGGTTGAAAAAAAGGACCGCGACCACCGTGGGACCCCCCCTGACCCGCGGGCCCCCCCGACCACCGTGGGCCCCCGCTGCCGTTTGCAAGGGGGAGCTTTCCTGCCTCGGCCTTGGCCTTTGCTCTCTCCCCTCGTCCTCTTTGTCCGGCGCCCTCTTGGGCGGAGACGGCACAGCCAGGAGGAGGAGGGGGAGGAGGAGCCCCCAGGGGGGCCGAGTAGCGAGGTCCCCCACCACCAGGAGGGGGGGCAGCCGCTGCAGGGAGGAGGCCGTCCCTCTCGTTGCTCCTTCGCCTGCCAGCTCTGGGGCGCAGTGGCAGGCACATGGAGCCTAGATGGTTCCTGCGGGGTCTCTCGCTCTCTCTCTCTCTCTCTCTCCCACTCTCTCTCTCTCTCTCTCTCTCTCGTTCCCCTTATACGCGTATGCATTTGCAAATATACATATGTGTATGCAAGATTGTGTGGGGCTCGCTGCGCTACGCTTTCTAATGTTGCTCCCTGCACCGACATGTCTTATTGAATTTGCGGTCAGCATGTTGATGTAGCCGCAGTGTTGCTACGACCCATTCCCGAACCTGCGGTGGGGGGGTTAACCTGGCGCGGCCCCGATTGGCAACAGACCCGACGCGTTCCGTCCAAACCGAACGCCAGGTTCAGCACTCGCCCAGCACGAAGGGACGGCAGGCGCCGGAGATGGCGCTCGCAAAAGACAGATGTAGCCGAGGCTCAAACGAGAGTACCAGTCTCACACGCGGATGCGGCCAGCGCTGGAGCGGTAGCACAAATCTTGGAAGTGGATGTGGCTGGCGCTTGGGCGAAGCACCGTTTTCCGATGAGGGCTGTGGGAACCGTACGAGTGGAGCGGCATCACAATACGTACTCCAGATTTCGTAATAAAAGGGAGGGGGTCTGGACCCTCCAAGACAAGACATTTCAGACCCCCCCCGTGGGAGAGCCCTCCAAAACATCGTCCCCAGACCCCCCCAGGCCCTCCAAGATAGCCTGGAAGAGACCCCCCCCGAAATGAGACCCCCCTCCCTTTATTACGAAATCTGGAGCAGTCGAGAAGGGGCGTGGCCGGCGCTGAGAAGTGAGTGCCGCGTCCCATGAAGGATTTGCCCAGCGCGCAGACGGCAGCATGACTCCCAGACATCAAGGGCAGAAAAAACGCCCCTACCCTGGTTTACGAGGCGCTGTGCGCTGAAACTCCTGTGGGCTGACAGGGCAAACCCTGCGTGATGTACCGCGTCCTGGCGACTCTAGGCTTTGGGGGTTCCCAGGAGGTTTACAGACCGCGCACTTGTAACCCAGGGTAGGGTCGTTTTTTCATCCCTCAAAGACAAGGGTGTGACCAGCGCTCGGGCGAGAGCGCCAATCCCATCCAAGAATAGGGCTTTGTGCGCGACCGGCAGCATCATCTGCAACGAGGGCTGTCGGCCAGCTCTGAGGCGACAGTACCGCTTGTATTGGAGAGTGTGGTCAGTGCTGGGGTGGTTGCGCTAATCTTGGATCAGGATGCGGTCACGGATGGGCGAGAACACCATTGCCGAAGTATTGCAAACCGCGCGAGCGAAGCGAACGAGGAGGTGAAGGAGAAGGAGGAGAAGGAGGAGGAGAAGGAGGAAGGGGAGGAGGTGGAGGAGGAGGAGGAGGAGGAGAAGAAGAAGGAAGAGGAGGAAGAGGAGGTTGAAGAGGAGGAGGAGGAGGAGGGGGGGAGGAAGGGAGGAGGAGAAGTGGGCAGTGGGAAAGCTGAGAAAAAGTGCAAGCGATGATCCTACGGCCCCTTAGGCAGGGTTCACATAGCGTCCCCCCAGGAGCCCCACTTGCGGGTCCAGTGCCAAAGTTCGCCCCGCGACGTTCCGCCCGTCTCGGCACACCCATCACATGGATCGTGTCTCAGAGGGATGTGCTTCACGTGCGGCCATAGTCAGAGGATTCGCGTAACGTCACGTTCCACCGCGTATGTCGACTGTCTCGTTGCACGGACGGCCACAGAGCCAAGGTTCGCATCCCGCCGCCTCGACCATGCTGGCACAACCCTGACATGGATCGTGAGTCCGGAGCGTTTGCAGTTCTTCTCGGGGCTTGGCGGCGCTTGTTTGTGGGGCCTCTTGAAGACTTGAGATGAATCGTGAATCGGGGGCCTCTTGGAGCCTTGGGAAGCTTCCTGTGAGCCTTTTGGAAGCATTCTGGAAGCTCTGGGGGCCTCTTAGGCTTCATGGGGTCCTTTGTAGGCTCTTTTGGGCCGACTGTGTGCCCTCTTGGGCTGTCCCGGGCCCTCTTGGGCAGTCCTAGGGGGCTGGGGCTGTCTTGGAGCCTTCTGGGGACCCTCTTCGGCCGTTCAGGGGGCCTCCTATGGCCCTCTTGGAGCTCCCTTGGGGCCCCTGTGGGACCCTCTGGGGCCCCTCTTGGCCGTCTTGGGGCTCTATTGGGCCGTCTCGGAGCCCTCTTGGGCCGTCCTGGGACTTCCTTGGGGGCCTCTTGGGCCATTGGGTGCCTCGTGGGGCTATCTCAGGCGCGCCCCTGGGCGTCTGTGTGGCATGCTGCACGACGTCTTTGTGTATAAATTTGCATACATATATAGATATATACAAATACACTTGCATATACATGTACACATACATGTACATGCATAATCGCAAACATACTTTATAGATATATAACTATGTATATACGCATTCGTATTCGTACACGTATACATGTACATATGTACATATACATGTGCATATATGCATGTACAGATACACATACATATATATATATATATATATACAAATACAATACCGATGCATATACGTATACGTATACATACACATGTGAATACATATATATGTGTGTGTGTTGCGTGCGTGCGTGCGCATGTTCGTGTGAGTGTGTGGGTATGTGCGCTTGTGTGTGAGTGCGTGCGTGTGTGCGCGTGTGTGTGCGCGTGTGTGTGTGTGTGTCTATGTGTGCGCGTGCGTCCGGCAACGGGCGGCAACGTGGCGATCACCCAGCGCACGAAGCGGCCACGACGCGGCCACGGGCGGCAACATGGCGAACCCTCGCTGGACACATCCAGCGTAAGAGGCAGCCACGAGGCGGCCACGGGTGGCACCATGGAAATTCCTCGACACCCAGCCAATGTGTTATAGAGATGTTGTTGGGCTGTGGATGTGTACGCTAGCAAGTTCTGTGGTGGAAGTCGTGTTGCGCAGTCTACGTGGTGCAGGCTACGTGGTGGAACGCACGTGCTACAAGCTAGGAGGTGCAAGCTCCAGCTACGTGGTGCAAGTCCCGTGGTGCAATTTACGTGTTGTACTCTACGCGGTGAAATCTACGTCATTTAAGATATGTGATACAGGCTACGGCGGGCGGCTGCAATCCCGCAGTAAAATGTTAGCCAACGTGGACCCAACAAGCGTATTTCTAGCAATCCATGTAGTTCCACCGACGTGGAGCAATACATGTGGCGCAATCTACGTGGTGCAGTTCATTTGTAAAACTTGCAGTTGTCAATTCCACTGCTCGCGCAATCACCCCACCCACCCACCCGCAATTTGTTTTGCACAACGCGTGCGGCGGCGATTGCGATGAGTGGTTGGTGTTGGTTGGTGCATGGCTGCGGCTGCGCTAGCCCGCGCATGCTCGCGAGCGCAGCGGCAAGCTAGTTCGGCGCGACCGACGAGGCCGCGGTGGCGCTGACATCTGGGCACTTCCCAGCGGGCACTTAAGCGCGAGTCGGCGACTTGGGCGGGCGCGGTATCATGGCGACGTCGACAAGGGTAGGCACAATGATGACAGTAGCGACGCTGGTGACGATGATGACAACGGCGACGGCACGGCCAGTGACGGCGCCGATGCTGATCACGCCGACGATGATGACGGCGTCCTCGCGTCGGTGATGAAGGTGTTCGAAGGAGTTCGACACGCGCGCGCGGCCGACGCGCGCGAGTGGCCCGCATGGTATCATTCGACACGGACCGTGCCCTGCCCCCCAGCACGCGCAAGGCGTTCGTTCGAATGAAGTCGACATGCGGCGCGAAAGGCCCGTTTGGCAGAAATTGCCGGACATGTCGAAAACCGATAGTTGTCTTGCGAATTCGCAGGAGCGCGAGCGCAGTTTTTTTCCCCCCAAACTGATGTCGCGAGTGTTCGGGGTGCCGGTTTTTAAATCTTAACGAAACCGAACGTTGTTGAAGGACTCTGGCATGCGCGCGACGACGCGCGCGCTTGGATTTCGCCCCGTCTTGTGCAAGGGACTCTTGCGACAGCACGCGCGCAAAGGCGTTCGAACGATTTCGACATGAGCGCGCGAGAAGCACGTTTGGTAGCATGTCGTGAACATGCTGAACAGTCTTGGCTTTCTAAAGAATGTCCAAGAGCATGAGCGCAAACTGTTGTTGAAAATATTGTTCGAAGCCGCATGTGTTTTATATGTTTCGGAGCAATCGACTTTACAAAATTGCGAAACCTTCGGTTTTCTGAGTTTTCGCAATGCGCGCGCAACGACGGGCGCGCGTGTACTTCGTCTTTCTTTTGCAAGGCATTTTGAAAGCACATAGGTTGTGATAAACGAGTGTTCGCGCATTGTAATCTTTGCAGAGGATGAGGGGGAGCCGTTACTGGCCTGCTTGGGATGATACGAGTTCATACTTAGAATGGACGATGAGGCAGAATCGTATGTCAAAGACAATACGCAAAAAATGAGAGGAACAAAAAAAAATGACGTTAAATCTGGGGGCGCCGATTTTTATGTTTATATATATAACAGAATACACATAACAAAAAAGTTTGAATAATTTGGAGTTGACAACTCCGCTGCTCGCGCAACCATTCCGCCCACCCACCCGCAACTTGCATTGTAAAGCCCATGCGGCGGCGATTGCGATGAGTGCTTGGTGTTGGCTGGTGCATCTTTGTGGTCGCGCTAGCCCGCGCATGCTCGCGCGCACAGCGGCCAGCTATCTGGGCCCGACCGACGCGGCCGAGGTGGCGCTAACCGCACGGCACTTCCCAGCGAGCACTTCAGTGCGGGTCGGTGACTTGGGCGGGCGCGGTATCATGGCGACGTCGACAACGGTAGACACGATGATGGCAGCAGCGATGATGGTAACGATGATGACGATGACGATTGCAAAGCCAATGACGGTGCCGATGCTGATCACGCCTATGACGATGACGGTGCTTTCGCGTCGGTGATGAAGGTGTTCGAAGGAGTTCGATATGCGCGCGCAGCCGGCGAGCGCGAGTGGCTCGCATGGTTTTTTCGACACGGATCGCGCCCCGTCCCCCACCACCACCACCGCCCCAGCACGCGCGCAAGGGCGTTCGAACGAGTTCGTCATGCGGCGGGAGAGGCCCTGTTGGTAATATGCGATAACATGTTGGGGGGAGATATTTACGGTTTGCCGAAGAACTCGCAAGAGCGAGCGCGCAAGCTCTTCTTGAACAGTGATGTTCCAAAACCATTTTTCATTGTTTCGGGGAAGCCATTTCCGGAGATGGTTCCGCCAGCCGTGGGGGAGGCGGAAACCAGAACCGGACAACGGAAAGCGGAAGGCGGAAAGCGGAAACCTGAAAATGAATGGCGGGAGGCCGCCCGCGCAGGGACTGAGAACGCAAATCGGAAACCCGAGAACGTAAATCGGAAACCGGAAACCGGAAAAATGCAAAGCGAGAGATTCCTTGGGCAGGGACCGGAATCGGAAACCAGAATCGGAAAGCGGAATTGGAACAGCGGGGGGGTCCCCAGACGGGGGCCCGAACCGGAAACCGGAAAACGGAAAGCAGGAGCCACAGGAGTTTTTTGGGAAGAGACCGGAACCGGAAAAGGCAAACCGGAAACCGGAAATCCGAAACCGCAAATTGGAAAGCGGAAGCCAGAGGACGGAAACCGGATATTGGAAACCAGAAACCGGAAAGCGGAAAACAGAAACCGGAAACCAACAAACGGAAACCCGAATCTGGAAAATGGAAACAGGAAAGCGGAAACCGCAAATTGAGAACCAAAAGCCCGAAAACGGAAACCAGAATTCGGAAGCAGAACGGGACTTGTGGAGTCCGATTTACCTTCGAAACAAAAACAATTATATTATTTGTTCCCCTCTTCTTTTGTCTCCTCATAAGCAAACCCCCCCTCCTCATTCTCCTCAGCCTTCCATCCTTCTCTTCATCCTCCTCCTCTTCCTCCTCCTCCTTCTTCTCCTCCTCCTCCTCCATGTCCTCCTCCATGTCCTCCTCCTCCTCCTCCTCCTCCTCCTCCTCCTCCTCCTCCTCCTCCTCCTCTTCCTCCGTAGCCATTTTGGCTCAAGATGTCGTTGGGGCGAGGGGTGGAGTTGGTCCAGGCTGCCCACACCCGGTCCCCACGGCACAAATTGAGCCTCTCTTGCTACACTATCGTGCTTTCAATCGGGCCTCTGGCCCCACTTCTTACATCTTCTGTTGCAGCCCAGGGCTGCCCTTCCCTGGGCCTGCTGCTTCCGCCGCGCAGCCATGGCAGCCCGTGGCAGCGGACCTGAGGTGCACCACCTCGACGACGGCAGCTCGGCGTCGGAGGACTCCTTGGACGGCAGGCAGCGTGCTTCGAAGTCCGCCCCTCGGCATGGCAGTGCGAGTGCAGAGCGGGCGCGTCGCAAGCGTCGCTCGCGCAGGGAGGCTGCGGCGGCCACCCTTGCGCAGCTCGACGCCATGCCCACCTTCCCGTCGCAGGAGCCAGTGGGTGATGCAGCGCTGGCAGCGGCGCTTCACCTCGCGCCGACGCTGCCATCGCAGGAGGTTCGAGCAGTTGCCCGTGCTGCTGGTGAGCTTCCTCCAACAGCTGGAGCTGCCGCCTTGGGGGCTAGCAGCAGTGCCGCCGCGCCTGGCCTCGCCAGTGACGCCGCCGCCGCCTCCCAGCGAGGCCGTGCTGCAGGCCCCCCCAGCGGTGGTCCCAGGGACCCATGGCATGAGGGAGGTGGAGACCCATGGGATGGACGCATCCCTACGACTGATGAGTTTGATAAGAGAATGCAGGACCTCTTCAATACGCAGATTGATGCTGCTTCCACCAAGCTGCAGGCTGTCTGCAATGAGACGCTCAAGAAGGCTCAGGACGACTTCCAGTCGAGCATGCGGATGTGCTTCAAGCAGATTCTCGCCACCAAGCGAGGGTCGGCCAGCACAGCCACACCATCGCCGACATTCAGCGTCGACAGGACGCCCAAGAGCGCGAGCAGGACAAGATTCGTGACACTGTTGCGCGCATGGAGAGGACGCTCGCGATGGCTGGGTCCCAGGCCTCCGCGTTCGACACGGCGAAGTTGGCTCAGCGGGAGAGGCAGGCGGAGCCGACCCTCTTCACGATCGGTGCACCGTCGGCCATCGCGCCGATGGAGGTGCGCAGGGCCGTCCAGGCATGGGTCACCGAGTCGGGCCTCGCCATGGACCAGGTCGAGCTCGACGGGCAGGTCCCCTCGCGCAAGTTCTTCCTGCGCACGATCGGCGGTGACGAGGTCGCTCGACCACGGGCGCTGGCGTTGGCACAAGGTCTCAGGACCTCGGCTGGCCGGCGCAACTTCGTGGCGCAGAACACCCAGGGAGCGCAGACCCCGATCTACATCAGTCCTGATAAGGCCCCTCGCCAAGTACGATTGGAGCTCCACACGAAGAAGGCACAGCGCGTGCTGGCTGAGCGACACCCTCAGCTGGACATCTCGTGCCAGAGGACCAAGGGCGTGGTCATGGTGGACCGCGTCCCCGTCGTGGTCCTCGAGGTTGCTGGTGCTGATGATCCCACGAAGTTCATCTGGCATGGCCCCACGGTTGAGAAGTATACCATTGACAAGTCTGCCATCGTCGAGGCCTTCAAGCACCTGGCCAACACGGTGGACACCACTGGCGATGGATGGAGTCTTTAACAGCCGCTGGTGCCCATGGGAATGGGCACCTGTGCGACATGGAGGTCGCATCATATCGTGGAACGCTCGTGGGCTCGCTTGTCTTGACCATCGGCGTCGTCGTCGTAAATTTCAAAGACTGTTCCCGCACATGAAAGATCGCGCTGTCATCCTTATCCAAGAGACGCATGGCACGACCGAGTTGCTTCGTACGCTGCTCAATGCCACTCCCTTCGACTATCAGCTCATTCACTCCAGCACTGGCCGCCCTGGCGCGGGTGGTGTTGCCATACTGGTTCCTCTACCTCCTCGGATGATCGCGCAATCGGTACCCTTCGAAGATCAGCCAACTATCACTCCTGAAGTTCTTGCTGATGGGCGCGCTCAACTTGTCAGCATCCTCAATCCCAAGACAAAGTTTGCAATGAAGATCATGAATGTCCACAATTATGAGTTGGAACCTCACACGCTCCCTCACATTCGAGAAGTATGGCAGCAGTCGCTGGCATGGTGCAAGGAGGAGCCGCTGCAGAGGACCTTCGTCGCGCTGGGGGGACTTCAACATTGCTGCGGGCGCCCCTGTGAGCTACCAGAATCCTGAGCCTTGCAGTGCCCGTCTAGCTGTCGATACGCATATGGCTCCTCTGGAAGGTTTCTGGAGACCGCTCATGCATGCAGCCGCGGAGGTATGCACAGATCTTCCGACTAGATTTAACCGCCAGCATTTCACAGCGAACACTCTTGATCGTGTCTTCTTGGGGATTCCCTCGGAATACATGCTTGAGATTGACGCGGTGATGGAAGTTCATGTTGACCCAAGCCAAATGTCCGACGCTCGTTTGAGCGATCACGCGTTGGTTTCGCTTTCATTTCAGAATCGTGGCACGGGTCAGCATAATGAGCTGCGTATCCCTGACTTTATTTTCCAAGATCCGCGCTATCGCGCGAAACTTGCCGCCCTGGTCTCTGCTGTAGACATATCGCATGTGCCAGCGGATGTGCGCTGGCGATATATGAAGCAATACATGTGGGAAGCCGCCCGTGAGACCCGTAATGAGCTCCAGGGCCTCCCGTTAGTCTCACAGGACCCTAATGCCTTGGAGGCCCGTTTGGTCACTTTGAGAGCCATCGCGAGGGCCATTTGGAGGCAGGATCTTCGGGTCGGGGCTACCCTGCAGGCCACCACGCTTCTTGGGGCTCGCTTCCTCTCCCTCTCGGCCACCTCTCTCACTCTTCTTGAGCCTGATAACTTTAGTGCCCTTTTTCGCGACACCAGCGCTGCCGCGCTCGAACGCCGCCAATCCCGAGCTGCCGCCTTAGCTCAGCAAGCTGCCGCGTCAGGTGATCGTCTCTCGGCTGACGCTGCGCGTCGGCTCCAGGGTTCGCTACAGCGTAAGGCCCGACTCTGGCGCCCGAAAGGCAGCTCGCTCGTCCTGCAGGGCGTGCGTCCAGAGACGCTTGCACCAGCTTCGCCACCCACCGACGCTTCACCAGTGGCGCGTTCTGCAGAAGATATCCGCGCTGCGCTCTCCAGCCACTGGGGGGATGTGTTTAAGGCCAAGGTGGTGGACCCTGTCAAGCTCCGCGCTTACGTGGACCGCCTCGGTTGCCCCATGGATGGCTCCGGCCTCGCTGGTCTCCCCGTGCCGTCGCGTGCGGGCCTCGAGAAGGCCATGCTTCGCGCTCGTATCTCTGCCCCAGGGCCTGATGGGTTCACTTACCGCGCGTGGGCTGCGATCCCCGAGCAGCTGGATGTCTTGCATGATCTTGCCCTTCACCTTTTTCGTGGAGATTATGGGCCACACGATCTAAATGATTCTGTTTTCGCCTTCTTGCCGAAGGGGTCGTTGCCAGAAGATCACTTCGACTGTGTTAGGCAAGCCAGCAAGGTGCGCCCTCTGTCGCTGCGCAACACTGATACCAAAATCATCGCCAGTGCCTCGAACTTTGTGCTGCGCCAAGCGGTTGCCAAAAAAAGTGCACCCTAATCAGAGAGGCTTTGTGATTGGAAGGAATTTCGCTCGCAACATCATCTTTATGGACGCCTCCGCCAGAGCTTTCAGCGTGTCAGAAAATTCTGCACAGCTATGGCCATGCTTCGTGTCTTTTGATATTGCTGCTGCGTTCCCCTCTGTGGGGCACCAGTGGTTGTTCGAGATTCTCCACCGTCACGGAGTCCCCCAAGGGTATCTCAACCTTCTCCACTCGCTCTACTTCTGCCCTAGGGGCTTCGGGCGGTTCGGAGGTGAACTGCACTTTCTCTTCCATCTCTGCAGTGGCGTCCTCCAGGGATGCCCTCTCTCGGGGTCTGTCTGGGCGCTCATTTTCGATCCCGTGATTCGTTTGCTCTCCCAGGCTGTCGAACACCCCGCAGAGCAGAGTCAGATCCCAGGCCAGGTAGGTGGTTGTGCTGATGATGTAGGCACAGTGCTCCCACAATTGTGCACTTTGAAAGCAATGATGCCTCACTTTAATGATGTTGCTGAGCACGCGTTCTTGCGTCTCCAGCCTGCCAAATGCTGCATCGTGCCGTTGTGGGCCCCATGCGCTCAGGAGCTCGCACATAGCATCCGAAGTTGGCTCGTCCGTGAATTGCCTGAGTGCCAGGAGTTCGATATCCAGGGATCGACGGCGCACCTGGGGTTTCAGTTTGGGCCCGAGGGGGATCTCGGACTCCAGTGGCATCAAGCGGCACAGAAATGGTGGCACCGCACTATTGAGTTGCCATCCTCACGCGCTGTTGCTGCGCTATCGATCTCCCAATATAACATGTATGCGGTCAGCACTCTCGGCTATCTCGCTCAATTCTTTCCCATGTCTCCCAGTGCCATCGCGCGTGAGGGTCTTGCCCTGCACAAGTTGCTCCGTCTCCCTCCTAACTCCTTCTCCCTCGCCGATTTGCTTTCTGCCTCGTGGATTGGGTCGTCGCCCCGATCGCTCATCGCCCTGGGCTTAGCATCAGCCTGGAGAATGGCGTCGTTCACGGTCTCGGACTGGCGGGACGCCTACGAGGCGCTCCAGCAGGCCGCCGACGCCGCCTGCGGCACCCCAGCCCTCTCTGCCCAGCGATGGGCGTCGGGAGCATGGTGCGCGCCGTGCTGGAGGCGGGCGGAATCCATCGTCCAGTTCTTTCACTCCCTCCTCACCTCTTCCCCGTCGGTCGTCGTCAGGCGTCGTGACTCCTCGCTTCGCTCCGCTCACCCCCTTTCTCTGAGAGCTTGGGAGACGGCTAAAGCGGAGGGGCGAGCTGAGACGAGAGCGGCTGAGGCTGACCAGCGCAAACCGAAAATCCAGCGCGTTGTCGGTTTGGCTGTGTCGTGCGCCTTGTACCCCGAGCGGTTTCACCTAACGCTCAGCCGCCGTCTGAGAGCCTGGGATATCCCACCCCCGCCCGATCTCGAAGCTCGTTGGTCCTTGCTGCGTGCCGAGCTTGCCTCAGTCCGCCCCTCGTGGAGGTGGGCTGTGTGGAAATCCTTGGCTGGAGGATGGACCACCTCGTGTCGGATGCACGTCTCGCGTCACTCTCGGGACTGCATTTTTGGATGCGGAGGCTCTGACAGCATCAGCCACTACTTCCGCTGCCTTCGAATGAGGCACCACGTCGCCATGAGCTGGATGCGGCTTGTCTTTCCTGTGGAGCCCCTGCTTTGGCTTGGCCTCGGGAGTCCCTCGGAGTATGGCACGGAAGACTGTGAGCTGAGTCGAGCCCAGACGCTAGAGGCAACGGCCTTAGCGTTTCATATCTACCACAAAGCCAAAGATACCGTGCCTCCTGAGGCACACCTCACCTTTACAGAAGCCGAGCGGATTGCTGGTGCTGCGCGTTTGGCGCTTCGCGTCTAGTGCGGTCATCGGGAGTCCGCCTTCAGGGTACGTCCACTCCTCCTCCTCTTCCTCCTCCTCCTCAACCTCCTCCTCCTCCTCCTCCTCCTCCTCCTCCTCCTCCTCCTCCTCCTCCTCCTCCTCCTCCTCCTCCTCCTCGCTTCCCTCCCAACGTTCGCTCCTGCTCCTTCCTGCTCCTGATGCTACTGCTGCTGCTTCTGTTGTTGCTGCTGCTGATGCTGCTGCTGCTGCTGCTGCTGCTTTTCCTCCTCCTACTCCTCCTACTCCTCCTCCTCCTCCACTCACGTCCTTCCTCCTCCTTCCCCCTTCAAGTAGATCGCATCCGTGCCACGGCCCCAGGACCCTCGAAAAGGCACAAGACGAAACCAAACAGACCAGCCGCTTCGGAAGGGTAAGACGAGTGAGCGGAGGAGAATACGCCGAGACCCGTGACAGCACCCAGGGCGCCCTGCAAAGAGAAGGAAGAGTCCTCCAAGACGCCCAGGATGGCCGCCAATGCGCCCCCAAGACTCGACCAAGATGGCACCAAGACGGCCCGACATTGCCCCAAGATGGCATGCCGGGCCCAGGGGTCCGCAAGAGGATTCCAAATTTGCCCAAGAGGCGTCCGAAGGAGCCCAAAAACACACAAGCGGCGACCAGTGGAATCTTTTTTACGGCAGAAATGAGTGAACAGACTTGGTGCGTGCCAAGCCCTGCGGGGCAAAGTTTGTCCACCATTTCCTGCGCAATATCTATGTGTATATATATATACAGAGAGAGAGAGAGAGAGACATATGAAAAATCAAAAGTTTGGCTGGCCGCATGGGGACCGCCGTGCGGCTCTCTCGGGGCCCTCTTGGGCCAAGATGGCCGCCAATGCGCTTCCAAGACAGTCGAGATGGCACCAAAACGGCCCGGTATTTCCCCAGAGCTCTTCCCCAAAACGGCCCGGTATTTCCCCAGAGCTTCCCCAGAGCTTTCCCCAGAGCTTTCCCCGGAGTTCCCCCCAAAAGGACCCCGAATCGGCCCGAAGAGACCAAAAAGCAAACAAGCGGCGACCGGAGGATTTGCCGAAACGCACACTTTCTCACGGCAAAAGTGGGTGAGCAGATTCGGCTCGTGTCAAGCATTGCGAGGCACAGTTCGTTCACCCATGTCCTGCGTAGAAAACATACAGTTTAGAAGCCTGATGGGCCGTGTATGGGGCCCACCTTGGGGCCCTCCTGGGGCCCTCTTGGGGCGTCTCCGGGCTCGCTTGGGCGCCTACCCGGACGCAACGCAAAGCAATGCAATGCAACGCAACGCAATGCAATTCAATGCAATGCAATGCAATACAAAGCAATGCAAAGCAACGCAATGTAAAGCAATGCACAGCATCCTGCTGGTTTCAAATGCCCCCGAAATATCATCGCCCGCTGGCTTAAAACAGCCCCCCTGAAATATTCTCACCCGCAGGCTTAACACTGCCCCGAAACATCCTCACCCCCCCGCCTTAAGAACTGCCCCCTTGAAGTATGCTCACCCTCCCCGTGGCTTAAAAACTGGCCTAAAATTGCCCCCAAAAGGTCCTCACACACCCCTGGCTTAAAACTATCCCCTCAATTCAGTGCACCTCGCGAGAAGCAAATTACGAACTGCGCCCGCAAGTCACAGCAAAGTTGTTTCCGCAACAGCACAGGAGACAGCGAGTAAAGTGTCCTCAGGTTTCTTATACGTCTCAGTATGTGGTGTTGTAGATGCTGGGTACTCTGTCAGTCTGTAAGTGGCAGAGACCCATGCCTGGATTCCTGGGACTCTCGACGTGGTAGAGTCTTTTATTGACCTTCCCGCACGATTTGTTTTTCGACCTGTCTGGACATCCTCGGAACCTCTTTGGAGGCCTCTCGGGGTTTTTTGAAGGTCACTCGGGGGCGTGCTGGCCATTTCGGGGGTCGTTTCTGGGCAGGAAGCTCGAAGTGTCTGTCTGCGTTCCCCTCGCGGGCGCCACTTGGAATTCTCTTGAAGAGCTCTCGGGCTGGCGTGGGGGCCTTCGACGGCTGTCAGAAACTGGAAACTGGGAACCGGAAATCGGAAACCAGAAAACGGAAACCAGAAATTGGAAAACGGAAGACCGGAACCAGAAAGAGGCAGCGGGAGTTGGAAACCGGAAAGCAGACACCGGAAATTGGAAAACGGAAGCCAGAAATTGGAAAACGGAAACCGGAAATTGGAACACAGGAAACGAAGAACGGAAAATGGAAGAAGGGAAACGGACACCGGAAACCAGAAAACGGCAGCCAGAAACCAGAAAACGGCAATTAGAAAACAAAAAAACAGAAAACGGAGACCGGATTCCAGAAAGCGGAATTTTGTTTTCCGATCGAGTGTTCTGTTTTCCGTTTCTGTTCCAGTCGAGCGCTTTTGTTGGCCGGAAGCATTTGCGGAAGAGTTCTGGTTTCGGGACACTCGGTGTTGAAACGCGTACGACACCTAAGGATTTCGAACGATTCCGACATGCGCCCGCGACGACGCGCGCGTGCGCATTTCGTCCCATTTGTTGCGTTGGGCTTTTGCGACAGCACGCTCGCGAAGGCACCCGAACGAGATCAACATGCGCGCGCGAGAAGCACGTTTGGTAGCAGCTGATGGTAATGTTGAACAATACGCATGGGTATCTTAGAAACTCGCAGCAGCGCAAACGCATGCTGTTTTGAAGAATTCCTGTTGCGAAACCGCTTGTTTCTTACATTTGTTCGAGACACTCGATTTTGAAATCGTGACGAAACCGACGGTTTTTTAACGAGTTCGGCATGCGCGCGCGGCGACGCGCGCGTGTGCACTCCGTCCTATCTGTTGCAAGGGGTTCTTGGCAACTGATGATTGTAGATAAACGCGTGCGCACGCAAAGAATTTCTTGCAGAGAATGGCGGGGTCGATGCTTGTCTGTCTGGGATGGTGCGAGTTCATCTTTCAGACGGATAATGTGGCAGAGTCATGTGCAAATTACAATGCGAAGAAGTGGGGCGATCAGTCCGCGAGGGAGGTCGGTCCTAACATTTTTGGGAAAGGAGACTATACGCGGTGCCGTCGACGTTGTGCAATATAAGTCGTGCGATGTAGGTTGTGCAACCTATGTGGTGCAACATAGAGTGGGCACAATACGTGGAGCAATATATGTGGTGCAGTTATGTGGTGCAAGCTATGTTGTGCAATAGATGTGTGTGTCGCTCTATGTTATGCAGTAGATGTGGTGCAATATATGTTGTGCAGTATGGCTGGTGCAATCAATGTGGTGCAACATACGCGGTACAATTTACATCGTGCAATATATCGAATGGCCTCCGGACCGCCCCGCCACCGTGCCTGGGCCGCGGGTCAGAGTTTTCAGGGATGCTTCTTCGGGTCTCTTCGTAATGCTTTCGGGTGCCTCTTGGGAGCAGTTTTGAGGCGTCCTGGGGGCGTCTGGGGGGCCTCTTGGGAGCCTCTTGGGGCATCTTGGACCATCTTGGGGCCTCCTGGGGGCCCCCCGGGGCCGAGGGCTCGAAATGTCCGTTCGGGTTCCCCATGTGCACCCCCTATTGGGGGCTGTTTTTGAGCCTTCCTGGGCCGTCTTAGGCGCCTTTTGGGCCGTCTTGGGGCCCTTGTGGTTGTCTCTGGGGCCGTTTGGGGGCGATTTGGGGGCCTCGCGAGCCGTCCTGGAGCGTCGAGAAGCCGAAAAGGCGAGAACACCTAAATCTTTCAAAACTTTAAGAAAATCAGTGAGTGTTGCCTCTTGCGGCCCTCTGGGGAAGCCTCTTGGGGCGTCCTGGATGCCTCTTTGGCCGCGTTGGCGCCATCTTGGACGTCTTGGACGATCTTCCGGCAATTCGGGAGCCTCTTGGGGAAATCTTGGCCCGTCTTGGGGCCCTCTTGTGCCCAAAAACGTCACGCGACAACGCTTCCCGGAGCCAAAGAAAACCGCGGCAAGCCCAAGAAGGTTTTGGAATGTGGGGTCCAGGCCCTTAAGAGACTCTTCTGGACTGAGGACTGCGGCTCAGGGGATTAGGCAAAGGACCCGAGGAAATGCCCACTCCGTGCCCAGCGGCGCATGGGCGGATGCTGTATGTACAATCTATGCGGTGCTATCTAATTACGCGGTGCAATATACGCGAGGCGTTGAGGAGCCCAGCCCCCCACCCCACCCCTCCACCACCCGCCCTTAAAAGCGATTTTGAAATTTGGAGGATGGGGAAGGGGGAGGGGAACCGCCAAATGTCTCACACGCCTTATCTCCCCCAGCAAGCAGGGGTCGGCGGATCGTCATGTTATACCCAAATTTCTACCCCTATATCCTTACCCCTATCCACATACCTATCCCGATCCCCCCATCGCGACCCCCCATCGTGGCCCCCATCGTAATAGTGTAAAGTGGTTGATGGTCTCTTGCAGCGAGGGCGCCATATGTTCAGGGCATCAGGGTTAAAGTTATGTTGTTCACGTGAGCTTGCGCAGATCAATCCCCCTCCCCCTAAACCTTTCCCATAAGATCGACCATTCCTCTTATCGCGTCAACGCGGTCTCGCAACCTCTGCACCTGCGGAGCACAGCTGGGCCGTCTCGGGCCGATCTTCGGGCTTGCCTGGGTCTTGCTTCTATCCCTTCCCATAAGGTCGACCTCCTGAACAGTCTTAACGCGTCATCGCGATCTGATTCATCTGCTCTTTGACGCCTCCTGCGACGACGAATACGGTGAGTATGAGGATGTAGCTGCTGCTGCTGCTGCTGCTGCTGCTGCTGCTGCTGCTGGTGACGACGGCGAGCTTTGGAAGCGATTGGAGCGTCTGGGAGCGCCTGGGAACATCTGGGAGACCTAGGAGCGCGATGTGAAGAACAGCAGATGCGTACCGAATTTAGTTTTTTGTGCAGGATGATGCGTGTTGTGTCGCTGTGAGGATCAGCCGGTGTCCACCAACGGTGTTTGTGTTGCCAGGGGTCGTGATGGCTGGATGGGTGCGACGATCCGCAGATGTGCACCGAGTTATGTTGGTTGCACAGGCTGGTGAGTGTTGGGCCGATGTGGAGATCGACCGATGTTCACCAAAGGCATGGTTTGCCATGGGCGGTCGGAATCGTAGGAGGCCAAAAAAGTGTAACATAAACTTTTCCGCCACCAGGGAAAAGTGTATGTTATACCGTCTTTTGCCCCCTAACAAGTAGAGGTTCGCAAAGGTCAAGATGACAAGATCTTACGGTCAGCCGACGTGCACCGCAGGGAGGGAGGGCGGGATCGGGTCCGTGGGGTAGTTTGGGCGACTGGTCCAGGTCCGGTTTTTGTTGCATGGAGTCGGGGCTCGATATCACTATAGGAGCGTAAGTTTGGTTGACGCTTGTGTGTTCACGGACAGGGCTTGGGTGTTGTATTGTGATGGGTATTGTGATGGGGTTTCGGTGGATGTGGGTTGATTTTTAGGGTCTGGTTTGGTGTATTCGAATTGGGGTGTTGGGGCTTGGGGCTAGGATTTGTGTGTGATAGTTCGGTTTACTGATGAATGTGTGGTGTCGGGTTTTTAAGGTCGGGGTGTTGGCGTTGGTATTTCGGGTTCGGGTTAGGATTTGGGCGTTTCGGGTTGGATAGTTCGGGTTCGGGCGTGAGGGTGCAGCAAGTACGGCTTCGATATTGTGCAAGGATTTTGGTTCGATGTTGTGTAAGGGCTTCGGTGATAGGGTTTGGACGTTAGGGTTAAATCATTGGTTTGGGTTAGGGCCATGATTGGGTTTATGAGAGAGGGTTCGGGTGGTAGGGCTTGGGTATTCTGTTGCAGGCTTCGGATCGAAAGGGGGCGAGAGGGGAGGGGGCCCAGCATCGCACCCAGCCCCAGAGGAGCGAGGGACGGGTTTTCACCCCCCGCCCCCGCACCTTGGAAACGGAATGCCCTCACGACGGATCGGAAAGGACGGAGGGGTCCCCGACGGCGAACAGGAGAAAGGGTGGTGTCCACCCCCCCCCCTTGGGGGAACCAGCGGCGCGCCTCTATCAAGCCCTTGCCTGCTTCAAAGAAGCGACGTCGACGCTTGGGCTACCATGGCCTCGTCTGGATGGCTCGGCCGAACTTGTGGCACACAGCCTACCGACCAGCACGCAGTCCGTCACCCGATCTTTAGGTTTTTCGATACGTGGCCCGGACCTTTCGACACCTTCCCCAGGGCATGCCTTCCGCTCTTGTTGGGTGCCCCCGGGTTCGAGACCGATTTCCCGATCCCGAGAGGTCAAAAAAGTACCGTCCGCAGGTTTCCGAGCATTCACGGGATTGTACATGCCGCAGCCTCTGAGAATGAAGCCCACGACATATAGGCGGTCTTCCTCGAAGACCGTGCCACCTGGGGCGGAGCCCCCCTTCCACCTCCGACACCTCCTCCTCCTTGCCCTCGTCGTCCTCAACCTCCTCCTCCTCCCGCAGGCTATGACGCAGACCTCTGGTGGAAAATTGGGCAAGAAATTCATAGAAAGGCCACTCTCACATGCACTGTTGTGATTGTAGATTCACATGTTGAGGCCAAAGATATGGTGATCCCTCATGCCCCCCCCCGCTTGCTCAGCATAGGCAACGCTATTGCCGACTGCTTCGCGTCCGCTGGAGCCGAGATAGCACGCCCTTGTCAGGGCACGCACACTAGGGTACAGCAGTGTGAGCACCTTGCTTTCGTAGTTCGCAGGCGCATACTTCAGAGCACCCTTGAGGCCATGTGTGCCGAGGAGGGACTTGCAGCTCTCGCAGGAACCCGACGACGTCAGAGGAGACAGTCCCAGGTTGCTCGAGGTGTCAAGGATCAGCACCCCTGTCGACTACAAAGCAAGTGTTCGTTGACCCGTGGTTCGACTTAGGTACTCCAGATTTCGTAATAAAGGGAGGGGGTCTCATTTCGGGGGGGGTCTCTTCCAGGCTATCTTGGAGGGCCTCGGGGGATCTGGGGACGATGTTTTGGAGGGTTCTCCCACGGGGGGGGGGTCTGAAATGGCTTGTCTTGGAGGGTCCAGACCCCCTCCCTTTTATTACGAGATCTGGAGTAGTGCAGAGGGTGCTGCCATGAGGCCTCCTCCTGGGCGGTGCACGTCTCGCGGAGGTAAAGCTCACGAGATATGGAGGAGGAGGAGGAGGAGGAGGAGGAGGAGGGAGGAGGATCGAGGAGACGAGGAGGAGTCGAGCATGCGGGGGGCCGCGAGAGGATTGGGCGGAGGTCGAGCAGCGGTGGGGCGCGCGGGAGCGCAGCGAGGCACAGGGCAGAGGGAACACGTGAGGCGGGGAAGGCCGGAGAGGCCGAAAGGACTCCTCCTCCTCCTCCTCCTCCTCCTCCTCCTCCTCCTCCTCCTCCTCCTCCTCCTCCTCCTCCTCCTCCTCCTCCTCCTCGGAGAAGATGCCAGACCTCAGGAAGTCTTGCCAGCCGCGGACTAGCGGTATCCACTTGTTCCCCTGCGGAACTCATCATCTTGAGCCAAAATGGCTACGGTAAACAAAATGGCTACGGTACACCTCACCAGCGCTCGGGTCGGCGGGTAAACGGAGGCCTTTCCCGTTCCTGCCGGCCCGAGCGCATCCAGACTCGAGGCCATGGGCCTTGTGCGGGATGGCACGCAGGCTGGCGATGGCTGTGCTGCTGGCGCTGCTGGGCGGACTGGTGGCAGTGACAGGTCGTCGAGTCGGAGCGATGCATCGGACGCCGAGCGGTCTGCATCTCGTAGTGGAGAAGGAGCTCGGCGCCGCCGTCGCAGACAGCATAGAGACCGCGATCGTGGGCGGGATCATCTACAAGAACGGGACCCCTGGCGTCAAGGGAGTGGTCGTGGAGGCAGGAGCAGCACGGAGGGGGTACGCCCACCTGGAGCAGATGCGGCTGCCCCTGCTGCGGCCGCGCCTGCGGGGGGAGGAGCTCCTGCACTGGCTTCCGCCGCAGGGCTGCCCGCCAGCGTGGCGCAAGAGCTGGAGCGGATCCTGGCCGAGGCGACGGCCAACCTCAACGCGACGACGTCGGCGGCCCAGGCACAGATGGCCACGGTCGTCGCCACCCATGCTCAGGAGTGCTCGGCTCGATTCGCGGTGGTCGACGCGGACGTCGCCCGCTTGCGGGAACGACAGCACAGGCTCGAGGCGTCCAACGAGGAGCTGCGCGTGGCTGTCCAGAGCATCACGGAGGCCCTGGAGCGCGCGGAGGCCCAGGTCCCACTGTTTCAGGCAGCGAGGCAGGAGATGTGGGACAGGCCTGCGGCTCCGAACCTCTTCCAGATCCAGGTCGAGTCGGGCGTCACGAGCGCGGAGATCATCGTCGGTCTTGAGGAATGGTTCAAGGCTGCCATGGTGTCGAGTGGTCAGTACTCGCTCCACTCCCTCCCGTCTGGGAAACATTACGTGCTGGAGCTCACGGGCGGCGTGGTGGGCTACGAGCGCGCCAAGAGGCTGGCCACGCACCTCCGCACGCCGAGCGGATGGAGGAGCTTCACGGCCGGCGGCCGCAGGATGTACATCAACATGGACAAGTCCAAGCGCTCCCTGCGGGTGGAGCTGCACACCAAGCGCCTTGGCCAGGCTCTGGAGGAAGTGCGCGGAGGAGCTGGGCGCTGGTGGCCAAACAAAGCGAAGGGGGAGGTCAAGTTTGACAACGTGGAGGTGGCCAGCGTCCTGGTCACGGAGGAGGATGCCCCGACGGAGCTGCGCTGGAACAACCCGATGGTGGCAAACTTGGGCATCGACAAGAGCAAAGTGCAGGAGGTGTTCAATCGCATGGTCGGCAGTGGGTCCAGAGAAGTACAGTGGTGTCCCTAACACTTGCTCGGCGCGTTGGCGCCCGTGGCAGTACCAATATGAGGAAGTGTTCAACAGTCCCCTGAAGGTCATCTCGTGGAATGCGCGCGGTCTGCTTCTACGGGATCCTCTGCGTAGACGACGCAAGCTAGCAATTTTGCGGTCATATATGGCGAAGAAGTATGTGATTATGGTGCAGGAGACGCATGGTGCGGCGGTCATATTGGAGGCGTTCGTGCGCTCGCAGCCCTTCTCCTACAAGACCCACTTCTCTGCTCTTCACGATGGGCGTGGCGGCGGTGTGGCCACGCTGATCCCATCATCAGAGCTGCATGAATGGGAGGAGTTGCATCCATCGTGGCACCCAGTCTCGACGACTACGGAACTGGTCCCTGGACGAGTGTTAATGGTGAAGATCAGTGTGGTGGCGCGGAAGCCCGACTCGGTGACGCACCTGCCTGCAGAGGCTGACGAGTGCCGCGTCGGGGTCACCCTCATCAACGTGCACAACCACGACCTCAGCGCTGAGGACAAATCGAGAGCGGCGACAGCATGGCGTAGGGCAATGAGGGAGGCGCGCAGGTCCCCGCTGCCGGAGCTCTGTGTTGCTGGCGGCGACTTCAATCTACCAGTGGGTGATCGGCGCTACTACCGCATGCCGACGCCGACGGCGATGAGGTCCCCCGTGCGCGACCACCAGGCCAGATCCTTCTGGCGGGACCTCTTCGACGAGAGCGTGGAGATCAACGGCAAGGATGCCACGCACTACGACAGGCACTCGGACTCCGCCTCCACGCTGGACCGCTTCTTCACCAGCCTGCCGAGGGACGCGTACCCCTGCCTCCGTGCTACCCGCACGGTCGACGCGGACCCTGCGACGCTGTCGCTGCGCAGGTTGAGTGATCACGGGGTAGTGGGGCTCGTACTGGGTCTCCGCAAGGAAAGGCCGATGGCGGAGAGGAAGATCCCCGCCTTCGTCTTCAAGTCGCAACAGTATCCAAAGTATTTCAAGGATTTGCATGCTGCCGAACAGGATATGCTTCGCAGTCGGGGAACTGACGGAGACGTTCATGAGGAGTGGGCTGCTGCCAAGCGGGCCATGGTCTCAGCGGCGAAGGCCACGAGGAACCACATGATTGCGCTCGCCGACCTGCAGAACGTCTCGCAGGGCGCGGAGCTCAACGCCCTGGTGATGCGCTCGGCGGCCAGGACGGTCTGGACGAACGACGGCACCACGGCGCGCTTGCTGATCCAGTCCTCCCCTCTGGCTCGGAGGCACCTGCGCATCCAAGATGGCAAGGTGCTGGCGAACGACACCCTGGTTTTCGGGGAAGTCGTGCGCGCCACCACGGAGCGCATGCTGGATGAGCGGCGCCAGGACGCTGCGAGACGTGGCCGCCGCGCCTCTGCGACGGCGCAGGCTCAGGAGGGTGAGTACTGGAAGCGGAAGCAGGGCAGCATAGTGAAGAAGGCCCAGCTGTGGCTCCGCAAGCTGCCCGTTTGGCAGCTGAGCGGCGTCAAGGTGTGCGTGACGGAAGAGCTCCCTGCCCCGCCTGCGTTGGAGAGCGTTTCCGAGCGGCCATCTGATGTCACGGTGAAGAACGCCGACGCTATGCTGGCCGCGGTGCGCGAGTACTGGGGCCCCATCTTCAGGAAGAAAGATATCGACGAGGAGGCGGCGAGGGAGCACATCGAGCGATGGTTCGCGCCCGCTAGTGCACGCGAGGACTTTGCCTTCAGCGAGGAGGATCTACTACGAGCAGCTCAGCGTGGACGCGACGTGGCCCCTGGACCTGACAGGCTGCCCTACGTCGCCTGGGCGCGGTCGCCTGCAGCGGTGGCCTGGCTGTACCGGCTTTGCCAGGAGGCGCTCGCGGGGCTGGGCTTCCCCGACGACTTCAACCACGGACTGCTGGTCCTGATCCCGAAGAGTGGGGAGGCGTTCAGCGCGTCGGAGGTGGTGCGTCGGCCTGGTGCGCTAAGGCCGCTCATGCTGCTCAACACGGACAGGAAGATGATCGCGACCGTGGTCAACCATGAACTTGCAGGGGCGGCGAGGAAGGAGGCCTCGGCGGTCCAGCATGGGTTCGTCCGTGGCAGGACGTTCATCCCGAACATCATCAAGCTGGACCTGATGGCGCGCACATTCAGCGCGCTCAGTGAGACGAAGGGAGGGCACCCCGCGCTGATCACGTTCGACGTGAAGGCGGCGTTCCCCAGCGTCAGCCGTTTCTGGATGGCGCTGGTCCTGGACAAGTGCGGCCTCTGCGATTCCGTGAGGACCCTGATCGGCGCCATGCACGACAAACAGATGGCATGGCTGCGGGTAGGCGAGGACTTGCTGGAGGCCTTCACTGTCACGGCGGGTGTGGCGCAAGGCTGTCCGATGTCGGGCTCGCTATGGGCGTTGCTCTTCTCGCCCTTCCTAGAGCACATGGCCTTCGTCCTGGACATGCCGCGGCGGTGGGAGTCCTGGAAGCCAGAGCTGCCCATAGTGCAACGCAAGGGCGACGTGGAGGGCTGCGCGGATGACGTGGGGATGGTGCTCCGCGACCTGGCCCTGCTGCCGCGGATCGGCCCGATCTTCATGGCGATGCAGACGCTGGCGCGCCTGGAGCTCAACCTGTCCAAGTGCTTCCTGGTGCCGCTCTGGGCGCCGATTACGGAGGCGATCGTGGTCTACGTGAAGAGCGTGCTCGAGGCGAGCACCGCGGGCTGGTCAGGCTTCTCGGTCGCCTCCATGACGAAGTACTTGGGCTGCTGGCTGGGGCCTGGCGCCGACCTCGCCAGACAGTGGCACGACCCTGCGGCCAAGTACGCGGCGAGGACGAGGGCGCTGGGCGCCAGTGCCCTCTCCAACGATGCAGTGGTCCAGGCGCACAACGGGCTGGCGATCCCGCGCCTGCTCTATGTAGCCATGCTCTTCCCGATCCCCGACGGTCTCGTGGACAAGGAGCTGGACTTGCTGCACGTGCTGCTGCGCGTACCGCCGAAGTCGTTCAGGAAGGACTGCCTCCTGGCGCTGGGCTCCTCCCTGGGCGTCACGGCGCCGCTCTCCCTCTTCGCCTCGGCGATGGCTGCGAGGATGAGGGCGGCGATCAAGCTGCCGACGGAGTGGCTCGCCCTCCTCGAGGGCGTCGAGAACTTCTTCAAAGACGTGCGGGGCGAGGCGCTGTGCAGGCTAGCGGACCTGCCGACCGACCTCTTCACGCCGGCGTGGTGGCAGGACCGCCGTGGGCCTGCGCGTCATCTCAGGGACGCCCTGGTGTGCTGCACGCCGACCAGCAGGCCCAGGAACCGCCGTCGGACGGAGGCCTGCCTGCGCGCCGCGAAGAGGCGCTCGCAGGCAGTGGAGGCTGCGTGGCTGGCGCAGCCCCATCGTGAGAGGAGGAAAAAGCGTTTTTCCTTCCAGTCCACCTTCCGCTCCATCCTCTCGTCTCTCCTCTATCTTGACTCCTTTCCTGTCACATTCAGGAAGAGGTTGGCTGCGTGGCAGGTGCGTGCGCCCGCCACCCGTGTGTTGGCGCAGAGATGGGAGGCGCTTAAGAGCGTCCTTCGTAATAAAGGGAGGGGGGTGAGGTGGGCGGTGATCAAAGTAATGTGTGGAGCACGGCCCACAGCGGCCAGAATGCATGTCACGAACGTCCGTTCGGCCCCTTGTAAATTCGGTTGTGAGAATGGATCTGACAATATGTCCCACTATCTGAGGTGTCGGCACCTGTGGTGGGCTGCCTGTTTTCCTCGGGATTTTTGTTCCAACTCTGTATTAATGAAGCTTTGTCTTGGGTCCCCTCGGGACCATGCCTCGACCCCCGATGATTCGCTCGATTGGTCGGTCTTGAGGCTTAGCCTGACGCACCAGTTGCACGCTATCGTATCAGCGCATCCTGGTTCTGGGCCACAGCACTTACTTCGTTGCCTAGAAGCTGCACGTGCACGCACGGGTAGGTAGGCGACTCTTCCTCTGGAGCGACGTTCGCTCCTCCTCCTCCTCCTCCTCCTCCTCCTCCTCCTCCTCTTCCCGTCTTCTCCTCCTCTTCCTCCACCTCCTCCTCCTCCTCCGAGGGAGCAACGTTCAGGCCATGTAAGTCTTGGTGTCCGTGCCGAGATGCAAGTTCTTAAGGTGCGTGGCGAGCATAACGGCGGGGCCGCACATGGAGCCGTAGGTAAGCCCGGCAATTGTGAGGGACGCACACCGGCGTCGATCCACCAAAGCTCACGAAACACACCGTCTTCAATTTCACACGGGTATGGGTTTGCGGTTCTGCACGTCTTGTGGTCGGTATGTTTCCCAAGAGTTGCGGAAGTTGGCACAGAGGTGCGAGGATGTTATCACAGGCAGTCGAGTTGTCTATGTAGATCGCATATCAAGGGAGTTGCGCGCAAAGGTCTACAGCAAGCGTGCAAAAGCGAAAACGTCGCAACAGTTCTAAGGTGGTTACACCCAAGTAACTTGCACAATCGCCATGACCAGAACTCCCAGAACTCCAGCCCTCCTCCTCCTCCCCCTCCTTCCCCTTACCTGCTTACCGACGTCCTCGAGCCGCCAAACGTCAGGGTGCTGCTGCTGCTGCTGCTGCTGCTGCTGCTGCTGCTGCTGCTGCTGCTGCTCGTCTCCGCGCTAAGGCCGCACCGCAGCCCCCGCGTTCCCGCCAAGCCCCACGGCCGCCCTCCCCCCTGGGGCGGCCCCGCCAGGTCGCGCAGAGGTCGCCGGTGACGCCTCGGTGGCAGGAGGCGCGCGCGCGCCTCCCCCCCGGCAGCAAGCGGCAAGGGGGGACAGCGGCACGCCGAGATCTCCGACGACACGATCTTCCACCCGCGCTTGTCCAGCCAGGGTAGGGGAGGGGGAGGAGGGAGGGCGCTGGGAGGCGGGGCAAAGGGGAGAGAGCGCAGGAGGGACGAAGGGCGAGGAGGCGGAGGCCCCAAGCCCTCAGGGGAGGGGAGGGGGGAGTTACCAAGGGTCTGGGTGCTTCTGTTGGCAGTAGGCCACATGGTCCCTGTCCACAGTTCTCCGCTAGGGGCCTCCAGGGGCCCGTTCTCGGCCCCTGGGATCATCGAAAATGGAGCCGGGGTGATCGATGCCAGGTCGCCTGGGATGGTATATTTTCATATTAGGGGGCCACATGCGAACCCTACCCCTACCCCCCACGATTTTTGAGGGGAAGGGTGGGGTTCACTTTGTTCGAGAGCTCCCGAGCGAAGTGAACCCCACCCTCCCCCTCAAAAATCGGGGGGGGTAGGGGTAGGGTTCGCATGTGGTCCCCTAATATGCAACATGAACGGTGGGGCAGAATCATATGTGAATTGCAACACACCAGAGGGGGGTCGTCAACTCCAGGGGGAGAGGGTGGTAGAGCTTATGTTTCTCTTCAACGGAAGATCTACTCATGAGTTCGTCCATTCCACTGCTCGCGCAAGCACCTCACCCTCCCACCCAGAACTTGGTTTGCAAAACCCATGCGGCGGCGATTCTCGATGGCGAGGACGTGATAAGGCGGCGCTGATGAGGGTGATGGTGAGGAAGTGCGCGCTTGGAAACCCAAGAACCCTGGCGAACCTGGTGTTGAAAAACATGTGTTCGTTCACCTGTTTGTAAGAGCTCCATTTTGAAACGCTTCGAAAACCAAGTGTTCCTGTCAGGATTTCGACACGCTCGCGTGGCTGCGCGCGCGTGTGACCCGCATGGACTTATGTGATTCGGATTCGTGCGCTGTGTGCATGCTGGATCAACGCGGATGCACCGCATGGTGAGATGAAATGTGGGTGGTGGAAGACAGTTTTCTATGATGTCAGAAAATGCGCGCGGGCAGCAACTCGTCAATAGTGATGGACAAACTCCGGATTGTCCATGTAATCATGTTGAAAATATGTGCTAGCTTGGTGTGTTTGATCTGATTTCGACATGTGCGCGCGCGCGAGTGTGTAGACTCTTGCTTTTTTGCTTCAAGGGGTTATTGAAAATTGCTCTTTTCCGATGAGCGAGTGTGCGCGCATAGTGTTAGTTGACGGGGATGAGGGGAGCAATACCAGTTCGGCTGGAATGGTGTGAATTCATGTGGAACATGAACGACGGGGAAGAATCGTGTGTAGTTTGCAGCGCCCCAGGTGTGGAGGAGAGGGTGGTAGAGTCTATTTTTTTTCGAAAAGAGAATCTACGCGTGCACCCTGCGCACAGGGCGCCCACGAGGCGCCTACGGGTGGGAATCATGCGAAACCCCGCCACACCTACTCAGCGCACGGAATACCCGTGGGGTTCCCACGGGCGGACACCAAGCGAAACCGCGCCACACCCACCCAGCGCACAGAGCTACCACGGACGGGCACCAGGCGAAACTTCGCCACACACATCCAATTAGTTTGGTAAGCGAAGTAAGAACACCTAGTGCAAGCATTTTTCGGGGAACGCCACCTTGTGGATGGCAGGAACGTCTCCGCCCAGCCCCCCTTCCGGAAAGAGAGCTTCGCTGACACCCACCCAAACCACTGATAGACCCTTCTCGACCCTTCTTTCTGAACGAAGTTTTGCCGCAACCCTCTGCTGAACCAAGCTCTACCCCGCAATCTTTCCTTGGTCAAAGTACTGGCCAGCCCTCCGAACCACCTCCGTCCTTGGAAACGGCTTGGGGCTTGCGAGGGCAGAGGAAAGCCAGAAAGTAAGCACTCGAAGCGCCCCACCAGATAGGTCGGGCCAGGAGGGTCAGGCATTTGCGCATGGAGCCAGGCTCTTGGTCGGAGAGGTGGCGGCGTGCTTCGCGGCTCGCCCGGTCGCTCACAGTGCCGCCCCCGTTGCCGCCAGGAGGAACGTAACAAGTTGGCGATGATGCAATGGAGGCAGCGGGGGGAACTCTTCGTCCCTCTGTCTGTCTGTCTCTCTCTCTCTCTCTCTTTCTCTCTCTCTCTCTCTCTCTCTCTCTCTCTCTCTCTCTATATATATATATATGTCCCCCCCCTCTTTCTCTCTCTGTCTCTCTCTCTGTGTACCTTTGCAATCTGTACACAAGCATTAGCACATCGATGTAGTTCTATGAACAGACCCGTTGTGCACTATACATGCGTGTGCTCCGTCACATATATATATATGCACATGCTAATACCTACAGAATCAGTATATCCCGAAGTGCATATAGCTATGTGAACTTGCATAGATGTGCATGCATATTCATATGCGAGCAGGTGTCTTGTATGTATACATATATATATATAAATATATATATATATATACATGTGTAGGTAGGTGGGTAGGTAGGTAGGTAGGTAGGTAGGTAGGTAGGTAGGTAGGTAGGTGGGTAGGTAGGTAGGTAGGTAGGTAGGTAGGTAGGTAGGTAGGTAGGTGTGTGCGTATTCATGTTCGTCTCGCCGTCTCTCTCTCTCTCTCTCCCTTTCTCTCTCTCATGCTCCCTCTCTCTCTCTTTCTTTCCGTAGTCAATTTGGCTCAACTATCGGCTCGATGGCCCTTCAGACCTAGCGCGAGCCCCGCCTCTAGCCCCCTGGCACCCTCCCAGCCCTGGCGACTCTGGCGCCCCTCACCCCGGTGCACACTGATGGTTGCCCCGTCCCTCTCGCCCGCGGCCGCCATGGCCGGCGCCCGCCACGCCCCGCTGCCACCGAGGCTGTTCCTCGCGGTCCCGGCCGCGGACCCAGCCGCCGCCCCAGGCCACCGGCTCAGGTTCATCGGCGGCAGCGCCGACGACGACCACGCCTGCGGCCATCGACTTCGGCACGCCGGTGGCTGCGCCTCCAGCGCGCCGCCCCTCGGCCGGCGGCCACTGCCGGAGCTGCGCTCGAAGGCCCACGCCCGCGGCCAGCGGCACCCATGCAAGGCGAGGGGGCGCGGCGGTTGCTCAAGGCGGCGGCCGCCAGGCTGGCCGTGCTCACCTCGGGGGCGAGGGCAGCAAGCGTCAGGCAGTCCCTCCGTTCGAGGGCCCCCGCCCGCCGCCGGGAAGGAGAGCGGGCGCGGCGGATGCGACGCGGCAGCCGCCGGGCCAACCGTTCTCGCCGTGGGGCCGCGGGCGACAGCCATCGGGCAGGCCGCCCCTCGCGAAGTCCCGGGCCCGCGCCCCCCCATGGGCCACATCAGCGGGTGAGCTGCTCTGATGCGCCCGTGCTGGAGCGCAGCACGTAGCGTGTTCCGAATTCCAGGTTCCTGACGTTGCGTGTTGGTTCCGCACGTGTTGGCCCACGTTTTGGCGAACGTATCGCACCAGACATACGTCTTCAATCTATGGGTTGAGCTCCATGTCAGCACGCTACAGCTTGCGTGTTGTGTATCGGGGCAGCTAAGATCAGCGGGCACCTTCACCCTACGCGTGGTGGTGGTCCGCCACGGGGTTCTCCCGGCCGTAGCAGGGCACCCCAGAGGCAGCCCCTGCCACCGTCGACCAGCCCCCGCGCGAGGCAGCCGCGACGCGGCACCTGCTGGCCCGCCATGGCAGGCTCGGGACCCTGTCCCCGCCCGCCAGAGTCGGCGGAACCTGCTGATCCGGAGCAGTCTGCCCACCCGTCAGGCGCTGGCATCGGTGCGACGCGTGCGGTCCACCCCCACACCGGCAGGGCCCAGGGCGCGCGGCCGAGTGCCTGGATTCGCCCACGGACGACGAGGCCGTCGGCGCGCCGCCCACCCAGCCGCTGCCCAGGCCACGTCGCTGTCACGTCCCTCCTTCTCGCTCTCCGTGCGTCCGCCGCGCCAGCCAGCAAGCCACCCCGCAAGCTGGCCACGCCGCGAGCCAGAAGCTGCTCCGCGGGGCCGGACAACAGCGACAGGAAGTCTGGGGCCACAAACTTGCCAGCGTGCCAGAGACTGATTCTGGCACCGACACCGACAGCGACTCTTCGGACCCGGCGGACGCCGAGCTTGCGGAGGATGTGGACCCTCCGGTCGCGTCGCCGATCTGTGCTTGGACTCTCACTCCCGACACGCATATCACATTGTGTACCGTGGTCTCGCTGGCAAGTACCGTTGCCAGTATCGTTTGCACCTTCGGCGAGCGTGTGGCGGACGCGGCAACGGACCCCTGCGACACGGACAGTTTACACGGGGGCGGCGGCGACCACGCCGACGCGGCGTCTTTTCCCCCCAACGGTTCCACAGCGGACCGCTCCCTTCCCTGTCGGGCAGCCCGCCAAGGTCGGTCGGCAAGCACAGGCAGATGACGACGACGACGACGATGATGACGCAGGCGATGAGGACGCTGCCGCCCGCCAAGCCTCTGCTTTCTGGCAGCCGACCAGAGTTGCTTTCGGTTCCACAGCGGACCGCCCCCTCGCCTCCTGGCAGCCCGCCAGGGCCACTCGACGAGCGCATGCGGGCGTCGAGGACGGCGACGCGGGCGACGGCGACGACGCACACGCTGTCGCGGCGTCCCTCTTCTGCGTCTCACCGAGCGCGCTCCACTCCTCGCAGAGCGTCTGCTTGCAGACGTCCGACACCAAAAAAGCACACGCGCTCGCCCCGATGCCATGGATCGCAGATCCCCCGCGGCGGACCCAGGCCACTTGCGACCAGTTGCTCTGCGAGCAGTGCAGCGCGCATGTCTGGCCTCTGTCAGGAGGGAAAAAAAAACACAGACACAATTAATCGGCGATCCCCCAGAAAATATGGGAAAATATGGGAAGCGGAGGGGAAGACAAAAACCCAGAAGATATGGGAAAATATGGGGAATCATTTTATTTGTGTGTATATATTTGTGTGTCCTGGGGCCCCTTCACTCTGGCTCCCCAGACCCCCGACGTCATGATTTTTCATGACGCGACCCCCAGAGGTCCGGACCCCTTCCCCGGGACCAGCTTTTCATCCCGAGTCGTTTTTTGACGGTCCTGAGGGCCGGTAAGGGCCCCCGGAGGCCGGAAATGAAGGAAAACCTTCCGTCGTGATTTTTTCATGACTCGAGGGGGTCTGGGTCCGCCGCGGGCCGGGTCCCTGCCCCTGCGCAGCCCAAAAGGGGCCGCCTCGTGCCGGCGCGGGCGAGGCGCCTCGGCGGGGGCCGGGGGCGCCCACGCCTCCGAGCTCGCCGCGCGGCCAGGGCTGTGCTGTTCCGACCGACTTTTCGCCTTGACCACCAGAGAGCAGTTCGAGCACCAAGAGAGTGCCAGAGCGGGAGGGCTTTCACGCGTCGGGCCCTGGGGGGCGATGCTCGTTCGACACCGCTTCGACACGTTGCAGCGCGTTCGAGATGATTTCTGGGATGCGGCGCCTCGGCCCCCACGCGGCCGAAACCCGTAGGCTTCCAGAGAGCCTCCTGGGATCGCTATTCTCGTCGCCCTCATCGGAGCAGGAGGTTCTGCAGTAGTTCAAAGAAGCCCCAACACAGGGGCCTCCACGAGGGCTCCCACGCTGGCGCGCTTTCGGGCTCCCGCAGGATCTTCCGCGGACCTGATGGTCGTCGCCCGTCATCGGAGCAGGGAGTTCTCCAGCGTTTCTTTGCGTTGCCTTTGAGAGACCTCTGCAGAAATGATACTGTCAGCCAGTCCGGGGAAGACACGACGAGAGGGGGGAGAATGAGGAGGAGGAGGAGGGACCGACTGCTCCAATGCGCTTCCGTCTCCTGCACCTCCCGCTCAAGAACACCGTCAAATGAAAAGAAGACGATCAGTGTGTGTTAGGGGGAAGCTGCGCACACACACACACACACACACACACACACACACACACACACATACACACACACACACACATGTGTGTGTATGTATATATGCACACACGAGTGTGGACCCGTGGATTCAATCCACGGAGTTGCGTGAGTCGAAGTTTGCCGACGCGCGCTTCTGTCTCTGGCGCGCAAATGCCAGCAGTCTGCGGTGTGCGATCGACAACCAACGTGAACTCGACGATTTTCGCCTCTTCAGGCCCTCTCGGGGGTCCTCCTGGGACTCTTTTGGGGCGTCTTGGGTCCTCTGAGGCCGTCTTGACAGCATCTTCGGCCGTCTTGGGGTCCTCGTTGGCAGACTCGGGTCCCTCTTGGCCTGTCTTGGAGGCCTCTTGGGGGCTCGTCGGGCCATCTTGGGGGCCTCTTTGGGGTTTATTGGGCCATCTTGGGGGCCTCTTGGGCCCTCCGTGGGCGCCACCTGGGCTGTCTTGGGGCTCCCTGGGCGCCTCTTGGGCCGTCTCGGGGCGATCCTGGAGGCCTCTTGGGCCGTCTTGGGGATTCAGACGGTCGAGAGCGCGAGAAGCTCAGAACCCGTAGGAAACCAATAAGAAATCTACGATTTCGGCCTCTTGGGAGCCTCGAGGGTGTCCCCTCGGAGCGGTCTCGGGGCGTCTTGGCGGGTTATGGGGCCGCCTTGGGAGCATCTTGGGTCGTCGGAGGGCCGTCTTGGGTCAAGTCGGGGCCGTCTTTGGTTGTCTCGGTGCCTCCTTGGGCCGTCTCGGGGCTATTCTGGGGAGCTCCGGTGCCGTTTCGGGGCCCTCTGGGGGCCCTCTGGTGCCGCTTCGGGCTCCCCAGGGCGCTCGGGGAACCGGTGGTCCCCTCCAACCCGCCAGGCTTCCTTCGGATTCATTTGTGTGTATATAAAGATAGATGTGCGTGTGTGTATGTATGTATGTGTATACATATATATATATATATATATATATATATATGTGTGTGTGTGTGTAAAAATGCAAATGCATATACATCTATATGTATATATACATATATATACATACATAAACACAAGCACTGATACAAATGCGAATACAAATGTATGTATGCATCTATACACGCATATACAGACATACGTACATACATACATACATACGTACGTACATACATACATACAGACAAACGCATGCATCCATATATGTACATCGTATAACCATACATACCTACATACATGCATGTATGTATGCATACATAGATAAATACATACAAACATGCATGCATGCATGGATGCATGCATACATATATACATGTACATCTACACATACATAGAGAGATTCAGGAAAGGGCGCGTTCCGTGGTCGCTTCGGGGGGGGGGGGGAACCGGACCCCCCCCTCCCCTATTTCTCCTCTCTCCCTCTCCTCGGGCCGCCGGCGCCGGCGTCGGCGGCGGCTGGCGGCGGCGGCGGCGGGGGTGCTGGTGGTGGTGGTTATGACAGTGGTGGTGGTGGTTGTGAGGTGGTTTGTAGTGGTTGTGGTGGTGGTGGTGGGTTGTGCTGCTGCTAGTAGTAGTGGTGGTGGTTGTGGCGGTGGTGGTGGTGTGGTAGATTGTGGTGATGGTGGTGATAATGGTGGTGGGTTGTTGTATAGGTGGTGGTGGTGGTGGTGAGCTGTTGTGGTGGTGGTGGTGGTGGCTGTGGTGGTGGTGGTTGTGTGGTGGTTTGCTGGTGGTGGTGGTGGGTTGAGGTGGTGATGGTGGTGGTCGTGGTGGTGTCGGTGGTGGTGGTGTGGTGGTTTGTGGTGGTGGTGGTGGGCTGTGGTGTTGGTGGTGGTGGTGGTGGTGCTGCTGGTAGTGGTGCTGGTGGTGGTGGTGGGTGGTGGGTGGTGGGTGGTGGTTGTTGTGGTGGTGGTGGTTTGTGGTGGTGGTGGTGTGGTGGTTTGTGGTGGTGGTGTTGGTGGTGGGTTGTGGTGATGGTGGTGGTTGTGGCGGTGGTGGTGATGGTGGCGGTAATGGTGTGGTGGTTTGTGGTCGTGGTGGTGGTTGTGGTGGGTTGTGATGGGTTGTGGTGGTGCTGGTGGTGGTGGCGTTTGTGGTGGCGGTGGTGGTGAGGTGGTTTGTGGTGACGGTGGTGATTGTGATGATAGTGGGTTGTGGTGGTTGTGGTGGTGGTTGTGGTGGTGTCGGTGATGGTGGTGGTATGGTGGTCTGTGGTGGCGGTGGTGGTGGTGGTGGTGTGGCCTTCGGCTCTTCCCGCCACTGTGTTTTGGCAAAGGGTCAGAGTTCTAATGGATGCCTCTTGAGGTCTTGTCGGAAGGGTCTCGGGGGCGTCTGAGGAGCATGCGAGGGCTCGATATAGCGATTTGTGTGTTCCCTCTGCGGCTTCTGGGCCCTCTCTGTTCATCGTCGCTGCGTCCCCGCCGTCGACGCTGCTGGCCGCCGCCAGCGCCGGCGCCGGCGCCGGCGCGGGGGGGAAGGGGGGGGGAGGGGAGCTTGACACCCCCCCCTCCCCCTCCTGGGCCCTCTCTGGTCATCGTCGCTGCGTTGGTCGCCAGCGCCAGCGCCGGCGCCGGGGGGGGGTTTTGGATTACCCCCCCCCCCTTAAGAGGGGGCGGGGGTTCGGGAGGGGGGGGGGGGCGTTAGAGGGGAGGGGAGTCACCCTGGTTCTGATCGACAGCGCCGAGTGTTGGGGGGGGCCCACCCCCCGGTTCGAAACGCGCCGCCGAATGTTCCCAAGGCAAGCGCCCGTGAAACGCGCTCTCTCATTTACAGATACACATACATATGCATATGCATACACGTGTACATATACATATACATAAACATATACAGCTGCATACATGTACGCATCTACAAATTCATCTGCATCTACATGTGTATCTATATACACAGAGATACAGGTACAGGTCCAGATGTGTATATATATAGAGAGAGAGAGAGGATAAAAAAAAAATTATCCTGGCGAAAGACCCAACCATAAGCAATTGTTGGTAACGCGTTGTGGGTGCCGCTTTCGGTGGGGCTCCATATGGGGCCACGAAGCGCTGCCTTGGATAGGGGGAACCGCATGCGGACTGCGCCACCGGGGCGGGCCTTCGGTGGAGCTCCCTATGGGGCTACGAAACGCTGCCCTGGGTGGGGGAACCGCATGCGAACTGCGCCACTGGGGCCTTCGGTGGAGCTCCCTATGGTGCCACGAAACGCTGCCCTGGGTGGGGGAAGCGCATGCGAACTGCGCCACGGGGGCTTTCGGTGGAGCTCCCCATGGGCCACGAAACGCTGCCCTGGGTGGGGGAACCGCATGCGGGCACCCCCACTGGGGCCTTCGGTGGAGCTCCCTATGGGGCCACGAAACGCTGCCCTGGGTGGGGGAACCGCATGCGGGCACCCCAACTGGGGCCTTCGGTGGAGCTCCCTATGGGGCTACGAAACGCTGCCCTGGGTGGGGGAACCGCATGTGAACACCCCCACTGGGGCCTTCGGTGGAGCTCCCTATGGGGCCACGAAACGCTGCCCTGGGTGGGGGAACCGCATGTGGACACCCCCACTGGGGCCTTCGGTGGAGCTCCCTATGGGGCCACGAAACGCTGCCCTGGGTGGGGGAACCGCATGTGGACACCCCCACTGGGGCCTTCGGTGGAGCTCCCTATGGGGCCACGAAACGCTGCCCTGGGTGGGGGAACCGCATGTGGACACCCCCACTGGGGCCTTCGGTGGAGCTCCCTATGGGGCCACGAAACGCTGCCCTGGGTGGGGGAACCGCATGTGGACACCCCCACTGGGGCCTTCGGTGGAGCTCCCTATGGGGCCACGAAACGCTGCCCTGGGTGGGGGAACCGCATGTGGACACCCCCACTGGGGCCTTCGGTGGAGCTCCCTATGGGGCCACGAAACGCTGCCCTGGGTGGGGGAACCGCATGTGGACACCCCCACTGGGGCCTTCGGTGGAGCTCCCTATGGGGCCACGAAACGCGTGAGAGGTGTGCCGAGAGCAGAGGCAAGGAGGGGGAGGAGGGAGGAGGAGGGAGGAGAGGAGAGAGGACGCGGGCACCGTCTCTTCAAAACGAGGACCCAACACCACAGGATGGTTGGGAAAAAAAAAAAAAAAAAAAAAAAAAAAAAAAAAATCCTGGCGAAAGACCCAACCATAAGCAATTGTTGGTAACGCGTTGTGGGTGCCGCTTTCGGTGGGGCTCCATATGGGGCCACGAAGCGCTGCCTTGGATGGGGGAACCGCATGCGGACTGCGCCACCGGGGCGGGCCTTCGGTGGACGCTCCCTATGGGGCTGGGGCCTTCGGTGGAGCTCCCTATGAAAACGCTGCCCTGGGTGGGGGAACCGCATGCGAACCGCCACTGGGGCCTTCGGTGGAGCTCCCTATGGGGCCACGAAACGCTGCCCTGGGTGGGGGAACGCATGCGAACTGCGCCACGGGGGCCTTCGGTGGAGCTCCCTATGGGGCCACGAAACGCTGCCCTGGGTGGGGGAACCGCATGCGAACACCCCCACTGGGGCCTTCGGTGGAGCTCCCTATGGGGCCACGAAACGCTGCCCTGGGTGGGGGAACCGCATGCGAACACCCCCACTGGGGCCTTCGGTGGAGCTCCCTATGGGGCTACGAAACGCTGCCCTGGGTGGGGGAACCGCATGCGAACTGCGCCACTGGGGCCTTCGGTGGAGCTCCCTATGGTGCCACGAAACGCTGCCCTGGGTGGGGGAAGCGCATGCGAACTGCGCCACGGGGGCTTCGGTGGAGCTCCCCATGGGGCCACGAAACGCTGCCCTGGGTGGGGGAACCGCATGCGAACACCCCCACTGGGGCCTTCGGTGGAGCTCCCTATGGGGCTACGAAACGCTGCCCTGGGTGGGGGAACCGCATGCGAACACCCCCACTGGGGCCTTCGGTGGAGCTCCCTATGGGGCCACGAAACGCTGCCCTGGGTGGGGGAACCGCATGCGAACACCCCCACTGGGGCCTTCGGTGGAGCTCCCTATGGGGCTACGAAACGCTGCCCTGGGTGGGGGAACCGCATGCGAACACCCCCACTGGGGCCTTCGGTGGAGCTCCCTATGGGGCCACGAAACGCTGCCCTGGGTGGGGGAACCGCATGTGGACACCCCCACTGGGGCCTTCGGTGGAGCTCCCTATGGGGCCACGAAACGCTGCCCTGGGTGGGGGAACCGCATGTGGACACCCCCACTGGGGCCTTCGGTGGAGCTCCCTATGGGGCTACGAAACGCTGCCCTGGGTGGGGGAACCGCATGCGAACACCCCCACTGGGGCCTTCGGTGGAGCTCCCTATGGGGCCACGAAACGCTGCCCTGGGTGGGGGAACCGCATGCGGACACCCCCACTGGGGCCTTCGGTGGAGCTCCCTATGGGGCTACGAAACGCTGCCCTGGGTGGGGGAACCGCATGCGAACACCCCCACTGGGGCCTTCGGTGGAGCTCCCTATGGGGCCACGAAACGCTGCCCTGGGTGGGGGAACCGCATGCGAACACCCCCACTGGGGCCTTCGGTGGAGCTCCCTATGGGGCCACGAAACGCTGCCCTGGGTGGGGGAACCGCATGTGGACACCCCCACTGGGGCCTTCGGTGGAGCTCCCTATGGGGCTACGAAACGCTGCCCTGGGTGGGGGAACCGCATGTGGACACCCCCACTGGGGCCTTCGGTGGAGCTCCCTATGGGGCCACGAAACGCTGCCCTGGGTGGGGGAACCGCATGTGGACACCCCCACTGGGGCCTTCGGTGGAGCTCCCTGAACCGAGGAGCTCGGGGCTACGAAACGCGTGAGAGGTGTGCGAGAGCAGAGGCAAGGAGGGGGAGGAGGGAGGAGGGGAAGAGAGGAGAGAGAGGACGCGGGCACCGTCTCTTCAAAACGAGGACCCAACACCACAGGATGGTTGGGAAAAAAAAAAAAAAAAAAAAAAAAAAAAAAAAAAAAAAAAAAAAAAACGCCCCCTCCCCCCAGGGCTCCGTCAAGTTCGCTACCATCGGCGGAAAATCTTTGGTACCACCCTCCCAGGCGTCCAAGGGAGCACCCGAGGGCCTGAAGACGGCCCAGGACGCCCCCGAGACAGCCGAAGAGTGCTCCAAGGCTGTCCAAGCCAGCCCCCCGACGGTCTGGAAGCCCCCAAGAGCATTCAAGATCACCCTAAGAGGCGCCCAAGCGTCCCCCAAGAGCTCCGCGGAAGCCCTCGAGAGGCCACAATCATTGAGAAACAAACGAAAATTCCATGACTTACAGTTTTCTCGCACGTCCGCCTCCGACACGCTTCGGAGGCCTGCGCATGCTCCCCAAGAGAGCTCCAAGAGGCCCCCAGGAGGCGCCCCGAGCGGCGCGAAGTGACCCCAAGAGGCCGCAAGAGGTGCCCATGACGCCCGAAGGGGCACCTCCAGGCCCCCAAAACGTTCCCAGCAGGCCCCCACGAGTTCCCAGGAGCCGCCCCAGAGGTACCCAGCGCCGAGGAGCCGAAGAGGGCCCCGAGAAGGCCTGAGGAGCCCCCAGGAGGCCCCCAGGAGAGCACCAAGACGCCCCCCAGAGGCGTCCCGAGCGGCTCTTGGGGGCATGCGCAAGCCTCGGAAGCGCATTGGTGGCGGAAACGCGAGAACACAAGAATCAAAAATGCCCCTGGGGTTTTACAATCAGTCTGGCCTCTCGAGGGCTTCCCCGGAGCTCTTGGGAGATTCTTGGAGGCCGCTTGGGGCGATTTTGGGTGCTCTTGCTTGGGGGTCTCTAGAGCCAACTTGAAAAAAGGGGATTCCCTCAAATCATTTTTTTTTCGAGGTCGGACCCCACCCCATCCGTTCCCTCTTGTCCCAGGCTTCGGCGTGCCCCGGAGTGCATCTACGTGTTCCCCATCCGACGTTGTCCTTTCTCTTTGATCTATCTTTCCTGCTCCCGTTCCACATCCTTCACTTTGTTGTCCTCCTCCCTTCTTCCCGCTTTTTTCATGTTCCTTCCTCACTCCTCCTCGTTTCACCTTCACACCTTCCTCTCTCCGCCTCCCTTATGCCTTTTCGGATACCCAAAGCTCCAAGACGGCCCAAGAGGTCCCGAGGCAGCACCAAGACAGCCCAAGAGGTTTCCGCGACGATCCGAAGACGACCCAAGAGAGCGCCAAGACTGCCCAAGAGGCCGCCAAGATGGCCCAAGAGGCCTTCAAGACGGCCCCAAGACAGGGGCAAGAGCTGGGATCCAAGCCGACACCTCGAGCGCAGACGCCTAGAGCCCCGGGGAGGCACCCGAGACGCCCGCAAAAAGTCCCAAGAGGTCACCAGGAGACCTCCTACAAAAACGGGAGAGGCACCACCCCCCAGAAACCCCCAAGAGACCTCCAAGAACGTCCTCCAAAGGCGTCCAAGGAGACTCCCAGCATGATGTTGCCAGGCTCTTAGGAGCTCTCGGGCATCCTCCCTTAGGCTGCCCTGGGTCCTCCTCGTGGCTACCTCGCGCGACTTCCTGGAGCCTTATTCAGCGACTCTTGAAGCGTCCATCAGGAAGCACGTTCCCATATGTTGGCCCTTGCGGGATGATGTCCATCCTCATTCGATATTGTGAGGCTGTCTTGGACTGCGCTAGAATCTAAGCGCGCGCGAAACACGCCCGTGTGTTATAGTATCTATATATATATATATATACATACATACATGAATGTATACATACCGCTCTCTCACAATATCTCTCTCTCTCTCTCTGTTCCTCTCTCTCTCTCTCTCTCTCTCCCTCCCTCTCTCTCTCTCTGTCGTTATCTCTCTCTCTCTTGCTCTTTCTATCCCCCTCTCTCTCTCTCTCTCTCTCTCTCTCTCTCTCTTTCTCTGTATATATACGTGTCTCTCCATGCTGACGTGCCAAACTTATAATTACAACCAAAGCTTCACATGTGTAGATGTACATACCATACCATATCATGTCATGTCAGATGCGCCCAGTGATACATCTGTCTCTTTCTCTCTCTCTCTCTCTCTCTCTCTCTTTCTCTCTCTCTCTCTCTCTCTCTCTCTCTCTCTCTCTATATATCCTTCTTGTTATGTCATATTTCCTCCGCCTGTCCCTCACCTCGTGTTTGGCAATGTCCAACATTGGAAAGTTTGTCTGTACTGGCTCGTTGCGCTTTGAGAATCGGACGACACATCACAATGTTGATCGAGATGGGTGCTGCTATGATGCCTGGACGGAAAGTCGACGACGTGTTGAGGCCAGTATGAAAAGATCCACATGGTAGCTAGTATGTGGCCATGGGACAGTGCCAAGGCAGTTCTGGGGCATAGTGCCAGTATGATGGACGGCCTGTGACCTGTCCGCAGTGCAGTTGTACATCGGGCTCGGGAAGGGAACGGAAGGGCTACCGTGGAAGAGCCCAGAGCATCGTGTGCTCATGCAGTGGTCGCCTCGCCGCTGCCGGGCCCACCCCCCGGCGCCGCCGCCGCCTGGCCCCGTTGTGAGCGGGCCCAGCCTCCTCCTGCCTCCCGCCGTCGCCCGGCGCCTCCCCCCCTTTCCCTCTCTGCACGATGGCCCAATTCGCACTAGTTCGTCTCTCAACGCTCCCTCGCCAGCGCCGTCACGCCGCCCAGCCGTCGACGCAGGATGTGTGCATGCAGTTGTGCAGAGCGCCGACGCTCAGCTCCGCGTGCGGGCGCGGTGAGGCCATGCTGCACAGGCGTCTCTAGAGGAGGCCTGCTGCTGCGGCGCGGGAGCCGTGGAGTCGCGGTGCCTCTCGGGAGCCCGCATTTGGACCTCCAGGGGCCTCCCACAGAGGCCTCGCAGGGGCACATCCCTGGACCTCCTCTGAGGCTGCTGGTGCGGCGTCCGCGGCCGAGGTTTTGGGGATGTTGAGCGGGGCAGAGAGCGATGACGAGATGGGAGGGGACGTTGAGCGGTATTTGGGGATGTTGAGATGGGGCGAGACTTGGGGATGTTGAGGCTGAGCGATGACGAGATGGATGGCGATGTTTGGGGAAGTTGAGCGATGACGAGATGGAATGAGGAGAAGGAGGGGGTGAAGCGTCGCGCGATTCTCTAGATGTGCCCTTCTGGTTGGGCCGGCGTCCTTGCACCTGAGAGGTGCTGGCAGTTCGAGCATCCACACGCTGGCCCTAAGATCCGTTTCGGTGCCATCACTCCTCCTTGCCGTCTGTGTTCTTCGCGGAGTGAGGTTCCTGGACGGGGGCATTAAGACGTGCATTGTCCGCAAGGTGGCTTCGAGCTTTTGGAGGCGTCACGCACCCGCACGATTCTAGCTAGGAGGGTCCGCAGAACAAAGTAGGAGGTGGAGGCAGAGGAAGCCCATCACTTTTGCCGCCACAGATACACGAAGCGAGCACTTCAAGTCGTTGGCCCCTTTTGCTCACCAGCCTCATTTCTCTCTCCCTCTCTCTCTCTCTCTCTCTTTCTCTTTCTCAGCCGATGCCAAACACTTCAACGCAAAATCGTGTCACACTTCTTCGCAGCAGCCGTCTGAAACCGCCTGATCATGTGGCCCGCAGCAGTTCTGGTTGAAGCGCGGACTCCTGCGCTTCGTCACTCCGCCGGAATGGCGAGGTGTAGGGCCAATTGGTCCGAGCCCGACGCCGCAGCTGCACTCGCATGTCTCATCTTGGACGAGGAGAAGGGGAACCCGCATCGGCAGCATCCTCTGCCGCGACCGCTGTACAGTGATTCGATTGCTTCATTTCTGCACTTCGATGATCCGGTTCCCAACCAGCTCTACGTCATAGGCGGGCGCAACAGGGACCATGGGCCATTGGACACGGTCGAGATGTTTGACACGTGGAATGGTTGCTGGGTGCAGTGCCCCAGCATGTCTGCGCGACGTGCCGGGTGTGCGGCAGCTGTGCTGCGGGACCAAAGGATTCTTTGCATGGGCGGCTACGACGTCAATGGAATCGTTCAAGGCCTTCTGGCCACATGTGAGGCATTCGACCCCATACAGGAGGCCTGGGATGCGAGCGTCGCAGACATGGAGCGTGCCCGCTGGGGCCACGGCTGCGCCGCCATGGACGGCCTCGTGTACGTGGTGGGGGGGTGCTCGCTGCAGCCTGGAGCACCTCCGGAGGAGACCTTCATGGAGACACTGCGGAGCTGCGAAGTCTACGACCCAGGGGCGAACACCTGGCGACCCACCGCCGACCTCCAGTTCGCCAGGGCAGGCTCGAGGGTGGTGGCGATTGGCACGAAGTACCTGGCGGCGGTCGGCGGCTGCGACGACGTCTTCGGGCGCGCGCAGACGCTCTCCTCCGTGGAGCTGTTCGACATCACAGCCTGCAGGTGGACACTGCTGGACGTGCACCTGACGACACCGAGGACCACCGCTGCGGTCGCGTCGGTGGAGGGCAGGGGCATCCTGGTCATCGGGGGCGCCCCGTCGCTGTCCACGTCGGAGGTGTGCCGTCTACGCGTCCCCGCCGACACAGGAGAAGTGGGCGGTGAGCAGACCAGCGCCCTGGCGGAGCCAGAAGCCACGGGCGCTCTGCCCGCCCTGCACGTGGGAGACATTTCAGAGGGCCGTATGGGTTGCCAGGCGGCGGTCCTTCAGCTACCGGCCCCTGGCGCCAACTACCCCCTTTGCAGCAGGACTTGCGTCGTGGTCGTCGGCGGCGAGAACGGCGAGGAGGAGCTGGAGCAGGCAGACGTGCGGCAGTTCGACAGCGTCCTTGTCTACGATGCGGAGGAGTGCGTGTGGCTGCCAGGGGAGGTCGTCCCGCCGATGCTGGCGCCCCGCACAGCCATGGCCGTATGCGTCGGGTGCGGCTACGTGAGAGGCTACCCCTCCAGGGGGCGTAAGGACGCCTCCGAGCCCGTTGTGACCTCAAGAGGCGGCAGCTAGCTTGGCGGCGCAGCGCGAGCGGCCAGGCCATCCTGGCCCCGCGCGCGCGGCGCTTGCGGCGCCTTCTTCGTAGATGCCATTGCCCCGGCAAACTTCTCGCTCAGTACAGCAGTCGCCAGGCACTGGCGCTTCTTCTCCGAAACAAAATCCGCAACAGCACCCAGCGCACAGCACTGCGGGTTTTCGAGGCATCCGCTTTGCGGGGGCACGGACAGACAAACCGTCAATTCTAGACCTTCGTGCAACCCCACCAGCCCATCCAAAAACGATGCCCAGGCGAGTTGCCTTGATCAGGGATGTGGAGGAGCATGCAGTGGAATAGGAAGCTGGGGAAGTCATGATACCCCAAGAGGGGGAGCGCAAGAAGGAGGAGGAATAGTCGGAGGAGGAGGAGGAGGAAAAGGAGGAGGAGGAGGAGGAGGAGGGCGAGCAGAAGGGCAAGAGGCCTCTTGGGGAGTCTTGGGGGACTCTTAGCGGTCCCAGGGGCCTCTTCGGGCGTCTTGGGCGACTCTGGGGGGCCTCTTGGGGCCTCTTGGGGGCCGCTCGGGCGCCTCTTGGGGGCGTCTTCGGGGCATCTCGGGGCCGCCTGGGCGCCTCTTGGGGCCCTCTTGGGGGCCATGGAGGCCTTCTTGGGAACATCTTGGAGGATATCGATCAAAGAGGGGGGTCCTCAATTGATCTGGCCCCTCTGGAGCTCCCAAAGTCGCCTCTTGGGGCCCTCTCGGAGCGCTCTTGGGGCACTATTCGGCGCTCTTGGGGCCGTCTTGGGGCCATCTGGGGCCCCTCTTGGAGCCCTCTTGGGCCCTCTTGGAGCTATCTTGAGACCTCGGAAAGCCATCGGAAGCGAAAGGGCGAGAAGGTCACAAGCATTGCTTTCTATTAGTTGTTGGACGAATTTGGGCCACTTGGGGGCCTCCTTGGGAGTCTCCGCGGCCACTTGGAGCCATCTTGGGGCCATAATGGGGCCTCTTGGAGGCATCTCGGAGGACATCTTGAGCCAGCTTGGACCATCTTGCGCCATCTTGGACGCCATCTTACAGCATCTGGGGCCCTCTCGGAGCCATCTTGGGGCAAAGGCCTCCCACAGATGCCACTGGAAAGCCAAAGTCCTTCAAAACCCGTGTGTTTTGTCGGGTCATCGTGGATGTCATTTTGGGCTCTCGGAGGTCCTCATGGAGCCATCTTGAGCCCAAAACCACCCTCTGACACCTCGCCGCGCCCCCTCCCCTCCAGGTCCCAGGAAAGGGTGGGGGGGAGGAGTAAGCCACTCCCCGAAGGGAATGGAGGGTGTGTTGGAAGAGGAAACTCCCTAGACCACTTACGCCCTAAAGGGCTGGTGGGATTTCGGACACATGGTCGGCGATCTTGGGCATGCGGCGGTTGGTCACCAGACGCCCCCTTCATCGCTCGGGACCTCCTGATCCTTCGTCTTCCCCTGTCTCGTCGTTTCGTTCTTTTCTTCCATCATCGTCTTCCCTCATCCCTCCTCTTTATTGAGGGCCGTAGTGGTGCCTTGTTGGGAGCCATCTTCGTCCATATTGGGAGTCTAGTGGAAGCTTGTCAACTGTGCCTCGTGAGGCCGTCTTGAATTCCCCTTGGGTTGCTTGGGTCTCTCCGGGACAGTCTTGGGCTCCTCTGGATGCCGTCTTGAGGAGTTGTTTGGATGGTTTCTCGGGGCCGTCTTGGCCCTTCCGGGGTACATATCGAGACCCGTCTGGGTTCCCGAGCCATCTAGAGCCGAAAAGCTTGGAAGCCCAAAATCGCTGAAAACCGAACGGTGTGTCCAATGCGTTGGCTGTCTGGGGACCCTCTCATGGCCCCCTTCGGGATGAGGGGGCCTTGCCCTAAAGGCCTATTGGGGTTGGGGTATTATCGGAATCTCCTGGGGCTGCCTGCAGGGCTCATTTCGATTCCTCCGACTCGATTCGATTCGATTTCGAAAGATTCCGATTCCGATTCGATTCGACCTCGGAGTTCGATGTAGATTCCAGCGTTTCAACGGAATCCTTACTAGCCTGCCGAGTTCCGCCGATTCGGCTTCTCCCAACTTGGCTGCCGATTTCCGACGATCCGATTCATTTCGATCGCCGATCCGATTTATCAATTCGCTTATGGGCTCTCCTGCCTGGAGCCCTCGCGGGCTTCTATTAGAGCTTCCGAAGCACATTGGGGGCCAAATCTTGGGTCGGATGGTTCAGGAAGAGAAGCAATGAGAGGTGTGTTGTTTTCGATGGTTTCGATTGATTGGAGTATATCGAAGACGCCTACGGCGAATCACCGCCGCCCCTTGCCTTCCAGGATACGCCTATGTGGCCAAACGTTTGGGCAAAGTGTTTCCAAGCTATTGGACCATATGTTCCCCCAGCCGTTATGGAAACCCTTCGGGGAACACGTGGGGGAGGAAGAGGAGGATGAGGAGAAGGAGGTAGTAAAAGGAGGATGAGAGGAAGGACGAGGAGACCTCTTGGGAGCTTCTTAGGTCTTGGGGTCTCCTGGGAGCTCCCTGGGAGCCTCTTGGAGGTCTCTAGGGGTCCTCCTTAGGTCTCTTGGAGGCCCTTTGGGGCTCCTTGGGGGCCTCTTTGGGCGTCTTGGGGCGTTCCTGGCCCGTCTGACGCCGTCGGCAGCCGTCTTGGGGGCCTCTCTGAGCCGACTTGCAGCCCTCTTGGGGCGCTTCAGGGCCATCTTGGAAGCCATCATGGGCGTCTTGGAGGCCTCTTGGGCCGTCTTGAGGCCCTCTTGGGACCGTCTTGGAGGCTTCTTGGGCCGTCATCGTTTCATCTTGGAGGCCTTTGGGGCCATCTTGAGGCGATTTGGGGGCCCTCTTTGGAACATCAATGATTTTGGCCTCTTCGGACCCTCCTGCAGGACCTCTTGGAGGCCTCTTGAGCCGCCTTGAAGGCGTTTGGGTGACCTCTTGGGCCGTCTCGGAGGCTTTTCGGGCGAACTTTGAGGCATATTGGACTCTCTTGGGCCGCCTTGGAGGCCATCTTGGAGCCATAAGGAACGGAAAAACCCTGGCCAACCACCGTGCCCGAGCTTTCCTGGTGGCCGGCGCAATGAGCCGAAACCTTAGGGGGAGTTTCCAAAAGAACCGAACAGCTCTAAGAGATCTGGCACGCCAGGCACCCCTGTGATAAATCAACAGGAGGCGGCGGGTCTAACTTCGGCAGATCCCGCCACCATGCCTGGGTTGTGGGTCAGAGTTCTCAGGGATGCGTCTTGGGGTCTCTTCGGAGCGCTCTCGGGGGGCTCTTGGGGCAGTTTTGGGAACTCTTGGGAGCCTCTGGGGGCCTCTGGGGGGCCTCTGCGAGCCTCTTGGGGGACTCCTGGGGCCTCCTGGGGGCCCCTCGGGGCCGAGAGCTCGAAATGTCCGTTCGGGTCCTCCGTTTGAGCCTTGTCTTTGGGGCTGTCTTGGGCGCCTCTTGGGTCGTCTTGGGGCCCTCTTGGAGGCCTCCTGAGTCGAGCTAGGGGGCCTCGACGGCCGTCTGGGAGCGTCGGAAATCGGATCGAAAGGGCGAGAACGCCAAAAATCGTCAAAAACCTGGGGAACGAAAATCCATGGTTTGGACATCATGGGGTCCTCTTGAGAGGCCTCTTGGGGCGTCTTGGAGGCCTCTTGGGCCGTTTGGGAGCCATCTTGGGCGTCTTGGAGCGATCGTTCGGCGACTCGGGGCCCGCTTGGACCGTCTTGGAGGCTTCTTGCGGCCCTCTTGGGCCCGTCCTGGGGCCCTCTTGGGCCCGAAAAGTCATGCGGGAAGCCGCGGCAAGCCCAAAGAGGTTTGTGAATACGGGGTCCGGGCCCCTTCAGAGCTTTCAGGATCGAGGAGTGAGACTCAGGGGATGAGGCAATAGACTTGAGGCCACGCCCACTCCGTGCCCAGCGGCACGGTGGCGGATTAGGGGAGGCCTCTCGTGCATTTCTGGGGCCTCTCGGGGTCGTCGTTGGGGGCATCCTGGCCCGCCATGGAAGCATCTTGGCGCCGTCATGGGCATGCCGTACCCAAGGAGCGGGCGAATCGATGTTATAGTTGTCACGCAGGACCTCGGGGCATCGCAAAATAACGTGTTCTCAGACTGCGCGCTTGAAGCCGACACGAAGCGAGTTGGCCCAACCCCTCGTCTCGCACCACATGACATCCTAAGACTTGCATCACACATCTTCCATCCACCTATGCCACTGGACGTTCGCATTTTTGGAATGGACCTAGAGGGCCGTTCTTGATTTAACACATGGAGTTGATGTGTCAGACGTTACGAGGAAGACACGGCTCGCCTGGCATGGCAAACGCCATTCTTGGCAACCACGTAGTTCGCCGCAATGTTGATGAAGAGCTTCAGCATTGCGATGCGCGTAGGGCGCGCCACACATCAGTCATCTGCCTCCGTATCATATGAATGTTATCTGCTCCCTTATGCCTAAGCTGACTGGTACTACAGACAGTCCTCCACGATTATATTGGGAAGCCTTAAGGCTGGTGCCGCCGACCCTGTGTGCGGGACCTCTCCCGGGACCCTTCCCCGGGACGCCTCCTGGCGACCCCCTCTCTTGGGCCCCCCCCCCCGGCGGGGAAGGGATCCCCAAGGGAAGGGGCGTCCCTTGGAAATATAGCTGAGCTGTTCGGAGCGGGGACGGGGCCACGACTTCTCCCCGGGACCCATCCCGGGGACCCCACGGGACCCGGGGTGGGCGGCATTCTGACCCCGGACCTCTTTCCCCCTATAGGACCCCCCCCTCACCACCAGTGGGGGAGGGATCGAAGGGAAGGGGATTCCCTTCGACTGATTTACGACGTTCCTCAGTTCCGAGCAGCGACGGCAACGACGACGACGACGACGGCGACGACGACGACGACGACGAGTCAAACGGAACAGCGCCTCCCGCACGCCGACAGGGCCAAGCTGACTTGTGTTCCCCAGACAGGCCTCCACGACTGTATTCTTGCACGCCCTATCGCGCAGCTTTTTTGTGGCCTGTCGCAGCTTTTGCCCTGCCAGGGTCCAGAGAAAAGGTGAAAAGGGTGCTGATCATGGCATTGTCTTGAACTCGCGCCAGATCGATCTGCGATGGTCCCAGGACCCAGAATCGGGCGACAGCGCCCAGTGTGAAAACATTGAAACACCAGGATTTCAGGGGAGGGGGAGGAGGAAAAAGAGAAGGAGGAGGAGGAGCAGGAAGAGGAGGAGGAGGAAGACCAGTGCAAACCTGAGACGCACCAACGATATTGCAATAGTCCCTTCCTCCTAGTTCCCTCTTCGCAGGCCCCTACAAGGCTTGTAAGAATCACTGAAACTGCTGCAAACTCTTAAGACGAATGTGCGCGGCGCTAAAGCGGAAGCCACATTTTGGAAACCACCCGCCCTCCATCCGTGTGGTTGTTGCCAATGTTTAAGGCGAGTGTGCGCGGCGCTACGGCCAGAGCCACATGTTGAAAACCACCCGCCCTCCATCCGTGAGGCTCTTGCGAATGTTTAAGGCGAGTGTGCGCGGCGCTAAGCAAGAGGCACATGTTGAAAACCACCCGCCTTCCATCCGTGAGGTTTTTGCAAACTATTCAAACGAATGAGTGCGGCGCCAGGGCGATCACCACAGTTTAAAAACGGCCATCCATCCATCCATGAAGCTGCTGCAAATTTCAAGCTTCAGGATCATGAGCGGTGAGGGAGTACCAGGCGAAACGCACGGCCCGCCCTACCGACACGTTGCGGGGTCCACAGGAAGAATTTACTTAGCCCTCCGCAGTTGCGGATAAGATTGAGGAGGCGGCAAGAACGTCGGCAGTCTGCGAAGCTCTGAAGAAGCCCACCCCAGGCGTTCGAATCTTTCAAAGTATGCAGTCAGCCCGCCGCAGGCGCCGTTTTCCTAGTTAAAGCAGTGCGGGTGGGTCCCAGGGTGGGTCCCAGGGTGGGTCGTGGGTGGGTCGCGGGTGGGTCGCGGGTGGGTCGCGGGGTGGGTGGCGGGTGGGTCGCGGGTGGGTCGCAGGGGTCGCGGGGTGGGTTGCGGGTGGGGGCGGGGTGGGTCGCGGGTGGGCGCGGGGTGGGTCACGGGTGGGTCGCGGGTGGGTCGCGGGTGGGTCGCGGGGTGGGTCGCGGGGGGGATCGCGGGGTGGGTCGCGGGGGGGAAGACGCCACACAACAATAACAACAACATTCATTTTATTTTCATGCGCGATGTTTCCACACGAAGCATGCGACCATCATGATAAGCATTTCCATCATGGGGGACTTTTGTTCTTTAGCGGGGTCCGTTATTCCCATTCCCAGATCTCCCGCCCAATGAGGTCTTGCAAACACCTCCTCCGAGGAATTTCAACATATCCCGCCTCGAACACAAATGCCCGCGCCTTGCTGCGCCGATGCGAGACCGCCAGTGGAGCCCCAGGCACCGCCTTGAGTTAAAAAGGGAGGAAGCCTCGAACGGGAGCCGTGGTTTTGTCGGGACGGGGGCTGTCGGCGGCGAGGAACAGCACCGTTCCGAGGAGAAAGAGAGGAAGCCTCGAGCGGGAGCGTTGTTCTTGTTGGGAGCGGCGCAAATTCAAAAGAGAATAGGGCGCCAGTGCAAGGTAAAACGGGAGGAAGTCTCGGGCGGGAGCATTGGTTTTGTCGGGACGGCGGCTTTCGGCGGCGAGGAGGAGCGCCGCCTTGAGTAAAAAGGGGAGGAAATCTCGAGCGGGAGCGTTATTGTTGCTGGGGGCGGCGCCGATGAGAGAAAGAGTAGCGCGCCAGTCCAAGGTAAAACGGGGGGACGTCTCGAGCGGGAACGCTGGTTTTGTTGGAACGGCGGCTTTCGGCGGCGAGCAGAAGCACCGGCTTTGAGCAAAAACTGAAGAAGTCTCGAGCGGGAGCGATGTTGCTTTTCGGGAGCCAGTTTGGGCGCCCCCCCAAACCGCTCGAGCGTGAGCCTCATTTTCAATGAAAATGTAGCCGGCGTTGGGGCGAGAGCGCCAGGGCGCCTGGGGGGGTCCAACAATAATAATTGTTTAGTAATTAACAACAACAACAACAACAACAACAACAACAACAACAACAACAACAACAACAACAACAACAATAATAATTTAAAGACCGTTCGCCCTTATATGCTCCAGTGTCCAATAACGCGTATTTCCCAAACCCTCGATACCCGCCCTCTTCGTCTTCGATCGAACCCCTTTTAGGGGGTATACCTTTCTTCCCTGCAGGCCGAGCCCCGGCAAGCGGCGGGGCGGCCGCGGACCGTCGGCCTGGCCAGCGGCAGCGCTGATCGACGGGGCGGCCGCGGACCGTCGACCCGACCCCAAGAGGGACGGACAGGGGACCGACCACGACGACGGCGACGACGACGACGACGACGATGACGACGACGACGACGTCGAAGACGACGGCGACGACGACGACGGCGACAACGAGCGAAAGCGAGAGCGACAGAGAACGACAGCAGGGCCACGAAGGGCACGAAGTATGCCACGAAGGGCGACAGCGGGGACACGAAGGGAATGCGTATGGGGCCACGAAGAGCGCGAACGAGCGGGGGCCACGAAGTGCAGATAATGCGGGGCCACAGAAGGCAACTATGGGGCCACTGAAGGTGGCAACTGGGCCACGTAGGACAGTGAGGAGGACACAAATGGCGACAGCGGGGCCACGAAGGGCACGCACATGGGGCCACAACGGGCGCGACTCCTGGGTGCCTGGGTGTCAGGAGCGCGGCGCTTGGGCAAATTGCAAGAAATTCCAACGCAAGGCCATTCTTCAGTAAGTTGCAAGCAAGTCTCCAGCGAGAGCGCGACTCCAGAGCGCCGGGGGAACGATTCCTGAATAAATTGTAAGAAAGTCCCAAGCGAGAGCGCGATTACTGAATAAAATGCGAGGAAGTCTCGGGCGGGAGCGGGGGTAAGGAAGTCTCAGGCGGGAGCCGTTGTTGTTGTAACCCGGGGGCCAGGGGCCCAGTTTGAGCAGGAAGACTTTCTTTGTCAAAAAACAGGGTGCGAGCGTCGAGGGGCACACTTTGATTGAGAAAAACAGTATGCACCGGTGGGGAGGATCAACAATCATTATTCTTCAGAAATGAGAATCCAACAACAACAACAACAACAAACACAGTAAACCAACCAACAACCAAAACAATAACCAAACAACAAGCAACCAACAACTAAACAACAACCGAACAACAACTGAACAACAACCAAACAACAACAGCAGCAACAACAACAATAACAGTATCAACAACAACAACAACAACAACAACAACAACAACCGAACAGCAACCACAACCACAATCACAACAACAACAACAACAACAACAACAACAACAACAACAACAATCCGCATCGCGGAATCCCACTTCAGCCACGCACCCAGGGACAGTGGATGACCGTTCGGTACCCTCACTCTGATTTATGAAGGAGGGGGATGGAGAAGGAGGAGGAGGAGGAGGAAGAGGAAGAGGAAGAGGAGGAGGAGGAGGAAGAGGAGGAGGAGGAGGAGGAGGAGGGGGGCCCCATCCCCGTTTCTTCGTGCCGCGGCCGAACTGCGGGGGCAGGGCTGCTGTTTCGGGCCGCGTGTAGTGGTGCGGGGTCTCCGCTCGTGACACGAGGAGGAGCGGTAAGTGCTGCTGCCCCGGAGCCTGACTCCCTTGGAGGTCCACTTGTGGAGGCCCCGGGGCGCCTGGCCAGGACCAAAAAGCGTCCAAGAGGCTCCCCCCTCGGCGCTCGAGGGTCGAGGGCAGAACGCGGCAAGAGGAGAGCGACGTCGCCACGGCGAGCGATGCGGTCGGGAAGTTTGGGGACAGTCTGTGGCTCCGCTGGTTCTGGCCCATCACTCTTCGGCGCGACATGCGATCCACGTCAAAATTCTCTAGGCCTCCTTGATGGAGTCGGAGTAGATGGGGTCGGAGGATCGCGCCGCATCGCCGATGCATCGCGGTGCGGCTCGATGTGCAGTCCGATTTGCTTCACGTGGACGTCCCCGGTGCGTCGCCGACGCCGACGGTGCATCACCGGTGCATCGCCGATGTATCGGCGATGCGGCGCGATCTTCCGACCCCATCTACTCCGACCCCATCCAGGAGGCCTCTAAGTTCCCAAGCGTCAACGCCCCGAGCTCTGCCGAGCCTCCCGCCCCGCAGAGCGGAGCGGCACGCTATCCACTCGCAGGGCACGGCGTGTCGCCGGGGCCGCCGCGGCGGCACGCCCTGCAAGAGTGCGCCCGGCCGCTGGCACGGGGCACAGGCCATCGCGAGTGCCACCAGGCGTGGCAGGGGGGTGGCTGCGCTAGGCGAGCGAGCGTGCAGGGAGAAGCCCCCAGGTAAGTTTAACTGGGGCGTGTCCCTCTACAGGAGGAAGATATTTAAAAAGAGTCAGGGAACGACTTGTTGATCCTTTTTGGCTAGTTCTGAATAGTTTGAAATCTTTTGAATGTTCATCCTAAGCCCGCCGGTAGGAGGACATGCCCGACCTAAAACTAAGTGGGAGGGCAGGCAGACCAACCGACTGGTGGCGCACACACGCACCACCGCTCTCGAGGCAGAAAGAAATGCAGAAGCAGAAACTTCCGGAGGTCCGCGCGAGCTTCTTGGATCGGCGCTGGACTCCCCTCCTTAGCGCGCGGAGCGCACCAGGGGCGGCGCCGGAGGCGCCGCCAGGTGGGGGGGGGTCCAGCTCCGATCCAAGAAATTCGCGTGGACCTCCGAAAGCTTGCGCTGTTGTTCTTCCAGGGCTCTCGGCGTCAGCGGCGCACAGCTGTGCGTCCAGCGGCCGAGTGGCGTCACCACGGCGAGTGCAAAAACCGAAGCGCTCGAGCAGGTCCATTCCGCCAGACGTTGCAGGTGAGTTGAGTGCAGTGCGCTAGGCAAGGGTGCGTGCAAGAGCATTCTGGATCGGACGATAATCGCCCCCCCTTGGATCCGCGAGGAGTTTGGGCACGTGCTGTCGGAATGGGTGGAGGGAGGGTTGGAGAAGGAGCAGGAGGAGGAGGGGGAGGGGGAGGAGGAGGAGGAGGAGGAGGAGGAGGAGGAGGGAGGAGGAGGAGGAGGAGGAGGAGGAGAGGAGGAGGAGGAGGAGGAGGAGGAGGAGGAGGAAGGAGGAGGAGGAGGAGGGGGTGAATGGGATGGGCAATCTCCGTCGGAAGGTCAATCACCCCTCCCTTGACGCCTGGCGCACGCGCACACCATACCGAAGCCTCTGCAGCGACGCCACGCGCACGCGCACAGCTCTCGGCGCCGGCGGGCGGAAGCAGGCGGTCGAACACCGACCCGCTGAAGGCAGTGGCGCCGCACCAGCGGCTAGGCGTGCTGCGCGCGATGGAGCGGAAGGCGGCCGAGGCCATGGCCACGCAGGAACGCCCCACGCAGGCTCCTCCCCGTCCTTACTCCTCCTCCTCCCCCTCCTCCTCCTCCTCCTTCTCCTCCTCCTCCGCCTCCTCCTCCCCCTCCTCCTCATCATCATCCCTCTCCTTCTTTCCTTCCTCCTCCTTCCTCTCCTCCTCTTTCACCTCCTCTTCCACCTCATCATCCTCCTCCCTCCGGCGGCGAGTTCGGTGCCGGAGAGCCTACGCCGGCCCCGCCCCGAGGCGGCTACTCAGGGACCAGACCCTTGTGGTACGCTCGTCTCCGCCTCCTCCTCCTCCTCATCCTCCTCTCCCCCCTCCGTGCAAGATTCCATTTTGGCCCTGACAAGTCTCCGAAACAGGTTCGAGGTGAAATGCAGCTGCGAAAGATCCTTTCCGCCTTGCTTTCGGCCGACTCCCAGCGCAGATGGTTTGTCGATCGTGAGCGTCTCGTCCTCAAGGCTGACTACACCGATGTCCTACGCCTGGTCCCTCGCCTTGGCGATGAGTCCTCTGAGACGTCTTGGAGCGACGCTGGCATTCGTTCGCTCGGCCTCAACCGTGGAGACTTGAAGAATTCTATCCGTGGACAGATCTCGGCTCCACCTCCTACGCAGTGGTGTCTTTAGCAAGGTCACTGACATGTTCGTGTTCCCTGTCTCCTCCGTGGCTGGCAATTTCTCTCTTCACCTTCACTTTCGGACGTGGAATGCGCATGCGTTACTCCAGTTTGGCGGCGCCGAGGCTCCCCCGAAGCTCGAACACCTCCTGCGCCTGCACCCTGGGCGTGCTCCTCTTGCTCTACGAGAAGTTCCTACTGACCGTACCGAGCTCAATGATTTCGTTGCCAAGACCTCTGCGACCGCAACTGTTCGCAGTAGTTTCTGTGACGATGGGGATGTGCAGAAGTTCGTGGCGCTGGGGTGTCGCAGTGATCCTGCCTCGGTCAGTAGCTGCGCGTTGCCTTTGGTCAAAGGCAGAGTGCTACGTGTGGACGTGGTGCTGGGGACGGCGCATCTGGTGATCTTCGGCGTACATAATCATGGTTTGACGCGATCCGAGGTACAGTTTGTCTGTGAGCAGATTCGCTGTGCCCTCCGTCTTGCCGATGAAGATCATCCTTCCTACTTCGTTGTCAATTTGGGAGACTTCAACTACAGTTCTGATTAATCCTTGTTTTTTCACCGCCCTGGTGGCGCTTCTGAGCAGCGCACCCATGATCACAAAGTTCACGCCCCGCTGTGGTATACGACGCAGGGACGGATGATGGAGGTTACATCGGAGTCGGCGACCCACTTCTGCAAGTCCACGAACTCGGTCAACACTATCGAACGCCTATTCTGCTCTTCTTCAGGGTGGATGATGCGCCAGCCCATGACCGACGCAGGCCTGACTGACACCCCCGAGGCGCTCAGCTGCGCCGGTGTCTCGGACCATGCTGCGCTCTCTGTTCGGCGTCGTCTCCGCCGTCAACGCCCGACTCAGGAGAGGCCGATCACGAAACAAATTTTCACGTCCGAGATCTTCCAGAAGCGGCTCCAAGGCTTGATCGACGACGGCGGCAACGACCTCCTGTCCTGGAGCCCGCCCATCGCCACTGAGCACTACAAGTTCACGATGGAGGAGGCCGCCCGAGAGACTCAGGCTATTTCCCCAATCAGAGTTTGCCTATGTAGGCTCCTAGCGGATTCATCTGGTTAGGTGAGGTGCGGCGCCGATTTGGTGGCCGGGCGCCTGGGGGTGCCCAGGGGCGCCCGTGTGCTCTATCGCCCTATAGTTCTATAGCCTTATATCCCTATAGACCTATAGCCCTATAGCCCTAATAACCCCATAGCCCTATAGCCATATAGTCCTTATGCCTTATAGCCCAATCGCCCTATAGCCCTATAACCCTATAGTCCTTTATAGGCGTATAGTCCTATAGCCTCATGCCACTGTAGCCCTACAGCCATGTGTCGCTATAGCCTTATAGTCCTAACCGTATAGCCCCATAGCCTTACAGCCCTAAAAATATTATGATTGGGGCTTTTCTCCGGTATCATCTATTTGTTCGTGCCCCAGACCTTCCCGGCACTTTTCAACTGGTGGCGAGAGGAACCGCTCGGGCACTGGAGCGCCAGGACGTCGGCTTGGCGACTCGACTCATGGGTACCTCCCAGCACGCCATCGACGCGCTGGTCATCGAGGGCTCGCAAGTCTCGCTGCGACGCGCCCCGACCTTCGAGCAGTGGCCCGATGGAGTTCATCGGCTGGTCCGTGAAAAACAGATCGCCGCTGCTGCTGCTGCCCAAGGTCCGCAGGGTTCCTCGGCCGCACGGCGCCCACGCTCAGCCACCCTCCTCAGGGCCCTCGAGAGGAAAGCCTCTATTTGGTCCCCGTTCTCCAAGCGCCTTATCCTCTCATCGGTCATCACTCCTGAAGGCCTCGTCGCAGATGCCCAGGAAAAGACTAGCACCCTCGCGGCTTACTGGGAGCCCGCGTGATCCAAGAAGGCCCCCAGGCCCCCCCTGACCCTGAAGTGCCACGAGCGGTTCCTTTCGAATGCCTCCCACATAGACATCCAGTGCCCGATGGCCACCTTGTTCAGGAACGTGCTGAAGCGCGCTAGACATCCGGCTCCAGGAGAGGATGGGCCCCCTGATGCAGCGCGGCTGGCCCGTGACTTTGGAGCGCAACATCTGGCTCGCATGTTTGGGCGGCCGTGCCGGGGTCAATCGCTCTTCGCCTCCGCCAACGTTACCGCCCAGGCCTTCCTCCCGATAGGCTCCGACGAGTCCGACCTCCCCCCTGGCTCCTGCGCTCGCTCCCCCGACAAAATCAGGGCCCTGGGCTCGCGCGACACCGACGTGAAAGCGTTGAGCTCGGTTGCGAATAGGACCTCGCAGCCCGTCGTCGAGGCCGTCGCGCCCATCTCGCAGGGAGGCTTCATCAGAGGCCGCAATTTCGGATGCGACATCTTGGAACTAGATGCCCGAGCTCGCCCCCCGTCTCAACACCCCCCCGCCGCGCGCCGAGTTCCTGTCCTAGCGGGCTTCGAGGACGGGCGCGCGCGCCCCAGCTTCTGCCAATCATTCCTGCTCCAGCTCTTGGGTTCGCTCGGGTTACCTGACCAGCCCCTCTCGTTCGCGACGTGGATGCACACGGCTGCGGAGGGGGGGGGGGGGGGGGGAAGGAGGAGGAGGAGGAGCTGAGGAGGAGGGAGGAGGAGGAGGAGGAGGAGGAGGAAGAGGAGGGGAGGAGGAGAGGGAGGAGGAGGAGGGGGAGGGGGGGGGGGGGGGAGGGGGGGGGGGCGGACGGCGCGAACTTCGCCGCGATCTTCTGGAATCGGTCTGGCATCATCGAAGCACGCGGCCTCTCTGACTCACCACATGCCTTGGCTTCTGCCCCATATGCTTGCCGACTTAGAACATGGCATCGACCATCGTTCTTGGCGCGGATTTCGCCGCGATCTTCTGGATTCGGTCTGGCATCATCGAAGCACGCGGCCTCTCTGGCTCACCACATGCCTTGGCCTCTGCCCCCGATGCTTGCCGACTTAGAACATGGCATCGACCATCGCCACTGAGGCGCATGTCGCGCGCGCGCCGCTGAGGACCTAGGAGCTATGCTGCGCGAGCTCGCCTCGATCAAGATCCTCGCTCGTGTTCTCGGGGCAGGAAAGCGGACCTGAAAGTCAAGATCAGCAAACGCACCGCGCCCCCCCCCCCCCCCCGATAGGCTCCACGACCGCCCAGCTTCGCATTATGACTGAGTAACAGTTTGCCGACGTTGCAGGCTCCTGGCCAGGATTCACGATTGAAGGTTGGATGCTTTATCTGGGGATGATCTTGGGACCAGATGCCGCGGTGAATTTGAATTGGAAAGCTGCGCTGGGCAAGGTCCGTTCACGCTCGCGCATGCCGGGGAGAGGAGTTGCGGCTGTCAGCACGAATTGCATCTTCTACCGCACGCGCGCATCCTTGCCTGCCCCACGTTGCCGGGCACGCCCCGACGCCCGAATGGTTTCTACCGATCGAACGCGGCGCCCTGGCTCAGGCACTTGGCGCCCCCGCTGGTCTATTCACGAATGAGTCTATTCTCGAGCCCCCCCCGAAGGGTGGCCCAGCGCCGCCCTCTTGGGCCCCTCAGTCTACGGCCACCCTGCTTCGCGCATCGACGCGCACCCGTCAGGGGCACGAGCGCTTCCTCCGCCGCCTTCGCCACACAGTTCAGGGCTGACATATGTCTCTGCTGAATGGTCACTTGATGACGCCCCACTGGCTCGGACGGATCGATCGCGCCTGCATCTCCCCTCTTGGAAAGCACCCCCCTTCGTTGAGCACGTGGATTCTGCGGCCCGGGGACCCCTTCCTCCAGGGAGCTCGGCAAGCCATCGCAGACGAGGCCGCCACCACGGATTGCACGCTTAAGCTCCAGCGCTCCGTGGCCCGTCACTTGAACCAGCAGATCAGTGAACACCCCCCTCCCTCGGTCATGCCCACGCGCAACCTCGCCTCGCACTTCGGCGACTACCTCCCCTTCCTCGCTCAACCCCACTGGCCCGCCATTCAAGATCTCCTTCGTTTCGCTCAGCAGAGCTGGGCCACGGCTGCACTTCGCACTCGGGGGAACGGGAGGTTCACATCGCATCGGGTTATTCACCCAGCAGGAAAATTGAGGTGTCGATTTGGGCGCAGCCGCCCTGATCGCTTGCACCATTATGCTCGCTGCCCCCGGCTTGCTCGCGCGGTTGAACACGGTCTCCAACGCCCCCCTTCCTCGCACACTACATGGGCGCCGGTGTCTCACGGCCCCTTGCCGTGAACATCTCGAGACCCTTTGTGTCCTGAACCACACGTTCAACCTCGCCCGACAAGGCTCACTAGCGGCGACCCCCACCCAGCTCAGAGGCCACGCCGGCGCTGCCATGTGTTCTTTTCGCTCGTCGCGACCGCGTCCACGGCTACAACGGCGGGCCCCGCCTCCTCGCGTTCAGGCCCACCCGTCCTCTGCAGCACGCGATGCGTCATCTTTCCTCTTCGCCCGCCACCAGTTCCAGCTTTTCCCCGCCCGATCCGCCTTCCCGACCTCGCCCACGTCGGACAGTTGCTTGAGAGGCCCATGCTGCCGCAGCTGCCGTCTCGGCCCAGGCCTCCCCGAGCGCGACACGCCCCCCTCACAGTCACCTCGTCTCACGCCATACGTGGCGCCGACGCCTTCTCCACATGCACACGCCACGTTGGTTGCGACGGCCACTTCGCCTATGGATATTGCCGTTGGTAGCGATGAAGATAATGCGCCTGTTCTTCGTCGCGACTTGGAAGTTGGGCAGTCCTCGCCCACGACGGTTGGCAAGCAAGCCCAGCGGCGCCAATCGGGCTTAGCGTCGCCACCTGCTGGCCACGAGGAAGTCAGTTTGCACGTTCGCCCGACGCGGGAAATGATGCTCGAGCGCAAGCCCAGCCTGGGGGGGCCCCCTCTGCGTCACCACATTGTGAACATTGCGCCTGCGTACAAGTCCCGCGTTGGGACATGCGCCGCGCGGGCTCAGCGTCGTCACATGCCGAACTGTTAGAACGCAAGTCCCGACGGGCGATGATGAGACGTCTTCCAAGCCCAATGGAGCTTCTCCTACGCGGGGCATGGCGCTTAAGATGCGCGAGGGAACTCCTCGTTTCTCCGAGCCAAAGTCGGGCCCGCAGTCGCCACTTGCTGGACGATCACAGAATGCGCCGTGTGAGAATCTAGCTTCAGCATCCCAGGTAACCTCACGTGCTTCTGGGTCGCCTGCGGCGCCTCCAGAGGTCACTACGTCGTCCTCTCCATTTGCATCCAGTGGTTCTGCGGCGCCGACTTCTTCGATGTCGCTCTCGCCTCCGATCGCCCTGTCCTCGCTAACGGCGGCAAGTGCGCCGACGCGGGCGAGCTCCTCGCCGTCGGGGCGAATGATCGCGACGGCTCCGATTCCTCCTGCTGCGAGTGCCCCCATGTCGCTGCAGTCTCGTTTGCCGGGTTGCCCCCTGCTTCCGCCCCCCCCTCGCCCTCCCCGCCGTTTGCCCCCGCTTTTGGTCCTTGCCTCCGCCCTCTCCCGCCCATCCTGCCGCGGCGTGCTCTCCTCGGGCTCGGCGCCCCCTGTCTCTGCCAGAGTCGGCCTATGTCGGTGCCCCACGGGTGGAGCACCATGAGCTGAAGGGGAAGGATTTTCAAATATCTCTGTCCCCTTCTCCTGGTCCGTCGCTCGCGATCGCCGCCCCTGCCGCCGCTTGCCCCTCGCCTTCTTCTTCGCCCTTCACTGCGAATCATCCCTCGCGTCTCTTTTCGTCTGTCTCTACTTCATGAGAGCGCGGCCTGGCGCCGCCGACCGTCGACGCCACCGACGCGGCCTCCAGCGGCATCCTCCAGGCAGGTGCGCCGCTTCCCGCCTTCGCCCCGCAGGCCAAAGGGGCTTGGGGTGCCTAGGCGAGGATCGATTATTCCTCTCTACGCTCATCTCCTTTCCCCCCTTCCCCTCCTGATTTCCTGATTTCCTGACGGCATTGGTGTCCTCCGAACGCTGCAACCTCCCCCAAGGCCGGCCAAAAGCCAGCCTTGGGAAAGCTAAATATAAAAGTCACAAGACGGTAAACGTAAATAGACAGGGAGGAGAAGGAGGAGGAGGAGGAGGAGGAGGAGGAGGAGAGGCATCACGCCACCATCTTTAACAACATCGGAAAGAGGGAAGCAAGTGAGGAGGGGCGGCTGATGCAGCTGTTGTGGTAGAGGCGCGGCGACAGAGTGCGGCGTCTGGGCCCAGGGGCCATGCGGCGGGTGCTCCCCCATTCGGGTCAACCGGCCCCGTTACGCCGGCGCCCTACAGGGCGCTTTGGGTCCTCGTCCGCAGAGGTGCCCAACTAGACACAGGATGGGGGGGTGCACTTGGCCAGTGGCAGCAGAGGTAGGGTGGTAACTGCCTTGGTGGCCACGTAGCCACCCTCATGGGTGCAATAGTGCGGAGTATAGGATTGAAGAGGTGGGGTGAGACAGGATCCACGCGTCTCCTCCTCTTCCTCCTCCTCCTTCTCCTTTTCCTTCCCCTCCTCCTCCTCCTCCTCCTCCTCCTCCGCCTCCTCCCCCTCCTCCTCCCCCTCCTCCTCCTCCCGATCCTCCTCCTCCACCTCCCCTCCGCCTCCGCCTCCTCCTCCTCCTCCTCCTCCTCCTCCTCCTGCTCCTCCTCCTCCTCCTCCTCTTCCTCCTCCTCCTCATCATCATCCCTCCTCCTTCTATACTGACGTGCCATTGCTAGCTGAGGCCGTGAATGTCGCCATTCGCCTTCCGCTGCTGGGGACACATGTTCGAATGTGCGCTCAGCGGTAAGATCTTGGGCGCCCCAAAGTCCCCACTTTCCCCAAGGCCTGTTTTTCATCCCGAGTAGTTTTATGATTAACCCCAGGGCCCGGAGAGGGCTTCTGGCAGCCCAAAATTCCTTTGTCATCCTTGCCCAGACCCCCAACGGGTCGTCGAAAAAATGCGACGGCGTTTTGAAGGCCATCGCTGGGCCTTGGGACCGTCCAAAAACGACCCGTAAAGAAAAACCCAGTATTGGGGGATGAGTCAAGACCTCCAAGTGACCGCGCTGTGAAGAAGAAAAAAGGGAAAACAACAACAACAAAAAACAAAAAACAAAACAACGACAAAAAAACACAAAAAAAAATGTCTGGGGTCTGGACCCTGTCCTCCACCGGACATCAGACGTCCTGATTTTGTCGATGCGGGTTCCCATGAAGTCCCGATTTTTGCCCCGGAGCCAATTTCTCACCTAGAACCGTCTCTTGACGGTCCAAAGGCCCTGGCGAGGCCACCCCGCGGCCAAATAGCCCTTGTTGTGTTTTTTTTTCACGACACGTGAATGCCTGGGCCACCTCCTCCTCCTCCTCCTCCTCCTCCCCGTCCTCCTCCTCCTCCTCCTCCTCCTCCTCCTCCTCCTCCTCCTCCTCCTCCTTCTCCCCTCCTCCTCCTCCACCTCCTCCTCCTCCTCCTCCTCTTCCTCCGACATGTCATCTGAGAAAGCAACGGCCGCTCACCCCAGTGTACCGTCAGGATAGGCATCACCGAGCCCATGTGCTGCCATGACCGCGCCGAAGTCGTCGTCATCACTGCTGTTGTCCGAAACTGCAGGGCCCACGGCAAGAGGTGGAGGTATACCAGGAGGCGCCTCGCGAGACGACGCCGCCGTCGGATATCTAGGAATGTCGTCGCGTCCGTCACGCGAGCGGCGGATCGCAGCTTGGACTTGAGCTTCAGACTCAGCGTCAGACAGAATAGGACCAAAGTGATGAGAAGAATCCGAAGGGTCCATCACATCATCTTCATAGGACGGCTGGTGGACCAGATTGAAAGGCCTTTTGAACTGCACGGAGATCGTCCAGCTCAGAATCGTGCATACGCGTAATATTTGCGACCCAGCTCCTCTGCCGCAAGTGCGCCAGCGCCCTGCGTCGGATGATGACGATGCGCTTGTGGTCGTGAAACGGCCAAGGATTGCGAATGTGCATCCTTGCATGCTCGCGTGGGATCGCTGAGAAATACCACCCACCCATACAGAGCTCAATCGCGAGATTCCATTTGCTACTAGCACTCGTCGGGGCTGAGTTGGACTGTCGCGGCGAAGTTGGCAGAACGGGTCGAAAATATGTGTACAGCAGCAAGTCAGCGACGTAGGGAGCACATAATCCCATCCACTGTTGAAAACCGTTGCCCACGGCGCAAGCATATAATGATAAGAGCCTGTGCTGAACCCAAACAGAAATCCGATCCGACAGATCACGCTGTGCTTGAAGTTCGGGAGGTAGCTGCGGTGGCCCACCTGGGACGCCAGGGCGAGCAGGAACAACAAGAGCAGGCACAGGAGCGGGCACACCAAGTCGCGCGGACGGGCAGGAGGGCGAAATCGACGAAGACGGCGCAACCGAGGTCGGGGAGGAACTCAAAGTAGACGATGTCGCACACGGCCCCGATGGGGATGCAGGCCCCAGTCAGCACAACCAAGCTTCTCGATGCCCAGCACCAGGGATTCACTGCGCGAGGTCATAGCGTAGTGGTCCACATACGAGTCGAACGCCAGTTCCGCTAGAGGCCCGCGGTTTCCCAGACGCGGGGGAAGAAGAAGCTCCCGAACATGAGGGGGCACGGCAGTTTCTGAGTGCGCCCAGCATCAAAGGGCAAGATGTTGCCCACCACGGACCCGAAGTGCACGGCGGCGCGAGAGACCTCGTTCAGGCCACGGCCCAGAAAGATGCCCAAGCAGCCGTTGCCGACCGATTGCAGAGCTGTGCCTTCCCGCGTGTACCATCGCGGAGCTGAGGGCCATCGCCGACGGCACCTCAGTCGCGAAGGGCCCCATGAAAGCGCGATACATGAAAACGTCGGCGACCATGCCCGTACCCCAGACCATCCAGTCCTCGAAGTCCAGGCGCTGCGAAGCCGAAAGGCACAGGGACGGCTCCCAGTTACGCGCCCACGATTCGATCAGTTCACTGAGGACCCACAACCGTTTGAGCAGGACCTGACTAGTGCCAACTGCGGCCCTGATGGCAAAGTGCTGCTCGCCGAGTGCCACTGGATACCGCACGCGGCGTGGAAGCATTTCATGCAGCACAAGATGCCCAAGAGGTAGCTCGTCAAGAAGATGTGGAACTTCGTCAACCCAGGAGCCTGCCGAAACCTCGGAAACAGCCGGCTGAAACGACACCTGCGGGGACGGCGGTCGCTTGGACACACGTACTCTTATAGCGGCAGGGTGGGCCAAGCGCACGCACGCGCATAGCGCCGCGCGCTGCATGGAGCAGCACGTCAGGGGCGACGAAATCGATGCGCCGCAGGTCGCGGTAGATGATGGTAGCCATCTGGGCGTTCATGAGATCGTCGTCGAGTGCTCCGCGAAGTCCCCAACTTGAAAATCACCAGGAAGGGGGCGCCTGCCACCCGACTTGGCCATCGCGATGCCCCATGCTAGACCACGACACTCCCAGCAGTGACCAATCTCATCATTGCACCCCTCACACCCGAAAATACATGAGCGGAGCCCAGTCGGGGCGGAGATTCTCGGCGAGGTGAGCCAGCCAGCCACCACAGAGCCCTCGCGACGTAGACGACGCCCAAGCCACGGGGGGCGACCTGGGCTCCCCTTGAAGAGCAGCCCAAGGTAACCCACGAAGCTCGCGCTCTTGTGTGGAAACCACTTGGACCATCGACGAAGAATAATGGCGTCGACCAGAGGGGAGTCGCAGTCGGAGATGCCCGTCAGGACGGGGCTCATCACGTCACGAAGAAGGGCGCTGTAGGCCGCGCGCTGATCCAGTCACCAGGCAGCGGGGCGCTCGGAGCAAATCCCTGGCTGCCGCCGCCCCAGGGGAATGGTTAACGCTGGTCGCCTGCGCCAGATACTCGACAAGAGCCGGTAGTCTCCAGGAGCTCGGTAACAAGTTGCCCGCGAGGTCCGCCAGGCACTTGCGCGGAGCCCATCGCTCAGCCGCAGCACGAAGTCGACGAAGACGCCCTGCATGCCCGGGATGAGTGGACAGCCCCGACCGAAAACGAGCAGCAATTCCACGAAGACGCGAGAGCGCGCAGCTTTGGACGACCCCATTGTCCAAGACAAAGAAGTCAACGCACCGCGAAGCATCTCCAGGAAACCGAAGGAGTCGCACCAAGACGTGGATATCAAGCTGGTGTAGCTGCGCAGGGAGAGGCAGACATTGAGCCACGTGCCCCATCGTCGGGGGCGCCCTCGTCACGCAGCTGATGGAGTTCAGAGAAGCCGGCGCCGAAGACGCCGCGAGCGCTGCCTCTCTGGAGCGGCATTTGGCCCGGGGCAACTTCCAAGGAGAGAATCGCAGAGGCGTCAGGCCCAAGCCACATGCCCAAGTTTAATAGCGCAGCCTCTGTTTGGAACGCCTTCCATTCCGCAATGCGCAGCGCCGAGTAGTCCGAGACGGCGGCAACCAGGATGGGCCCACGCACGCCCGCGAGCGGGACGATCAAACATTTCGGCTGCTTGAACTCCACATCCGCAAGCTTCTCGGCGACAGCCGTGATTCGACGAAGGAAGCGAAGATCGACACGACCAAAGAGAATGCTTCAAATATCATCTGCGCGCACAAAGAGCCCCCGACGTTTAACCTCCAAGCCGAGCCTGAGATCTTCTAGAAGGGCGACGTCGCCACGGCGAAAAGGCTGCCAGAGAGCGCGCAGCCTTGCATGATGCCGCAGAAGATATGGAAGAGGCCCCACCCGAGCCTCGCAACGCGGCCGACAGCGATGACCATCGCGCACAGCGACCGCAAAGCCGCCAGCAGCGCGCCAGGAAGCTGCAGCCGTTCCAGGGCCGCGGGGGCTGCCCCCACAACCGTCACAGGAGATCGGCGAGGTCTTGGCGGCCCCCGCGACGGTTCTCTGTCTGGCACGTCGGTCGGCACTCCGACGGCGGCGGGGGCCTCCCCCGCGACCGCGCGCAGTGAACAGCCTCTTGCAGGCGGTGCCTCCGGTGGAGTTCACCCTGACGCGTCGGCTGGAAGCTCGACGGCGGCGGCTGGATTTCCGACGGCGGGGCGGGGGGCCCCCCCGCAACCGCGCAAGTGCGAGAGCCACTCGCCGCTGATGCCCATGCCAAAGCAAACTCTGGCACGTCGGTTGGAGCTCCGTCGGCGGCGGCCTCCCCCGCGCCCGCGCATGACGCTGGGCACCATGCAGGCGGCCCTCCTGGCGCAGAACAGTCTCGCATGTCGGCTGGGGGTCTGACGGCGGCGGGGGCCCCCCCGCGACCGCGCATGTAGTCGCGCCTCCTGCTGGCGCCCCACCTGGCGCAGGCAAATTTAATGTGTCGGTCGGAAGCCCGACGGCGATAGGGGGCCCCCCTTGCGGCCGCACGAGGTCTACGGCCTCGCGCTGGCGATCCACCCGGTTCAGGTCGTTTTCATATGTCGGTTGGAAGCCCAGCGGCGGCGGGGGCCTCCCCCGCGACCGCACCCCAGAGATTGTTGCTGGCGTTGCGCACCTGGAGTTCAGCTGTCTCTGAGGATGTTGACTCGACGCTGCAGTGCGCCGACGCCCCCGCCCAGGCCCACTCCGATACGCTCACGGCTGCCCAGATGCTCGCAGCTGCGCAGTATTTGGACAACACCTACTCGCTCAGCGCTGGCCAGCGGGAGATGGTGATATGGATGATGAATAACCCAGGCTCGTTGCTCGAAGCCTCTCCCAGTTCTTCGGGGCGCAGGCCCCCCACGCTCGCGGATGGAGTGGCTATCATTGTTCCAGAGGGCTCAGACGACGAGGACTTGCTCATGACAGTGGCCGCCGACGAGGAGCTCGCAGGCGATGATGACGAGATGCAGGCTGACCTTCTCCAAGACCACCTCGAGGGCGGCTCGGTTGAGAATGGCGAAGAGGGAGCGGCATTCCCTGAGTTAGTTGCGGCTGCGCAAGCTGGCGAGCGCTCCGCAGGCCTTTACGGTTACTTCGACGAGCGGGACTTCTCCGACGGTGAGAGAGCTACCCCCGTCGAGGAGCACGACACGGCTGCTCCGCCCCAGCAGTTCTTCGCTCCGTCCGATGAGCAGGTCTCGAACGCTGGCGACTACAATTGTCTGGCGCCTGCTACCGCCGAGGCTCTTCAAGGGGGGCTGCTGCACTGGGCGCCTGCGCAGCTCCGAACGCGAGCAACCACGACACTGCTGAAGCTGCTGCGGGTGCTGACGTTGGTCCTCAGCCTGGCATCCCCGCTGGCTACGACGGCATGGCCGTCGCCGCCCTCTCAGACGAGGCCGACGGCTTCCTCGACTACATCGACACGTCCGAGGAGCTGGTGGGCACAAGCTCCGAGGCCCCGAGGACAGGCCCCGCGGCGGCCGCGGGCGGTGGCGAGCGCGCTGCCTGAGGAGAATGGTGGACGGTGCGCCTCTTTATGACGTGGGATCATCCTCCTCCCGCTGCTCTTCCCCCCCCATCCTCCTCGTCCTCCTCGTCCTCCTCCTTCCCCTCCTCCTCCTCCTCCTCCTCCTCCTCCTCCTCCTCCTCCTCTTCCTCCTCCTCCTCCTCCTCCTCCTCCTCCTC
>CAUYUJ010020834.1:0-20000 GCA_963575745.1 Prorocentrum cordatum
TCCTCCTCCTCCTGCTCCTCCTCCTCCTCCTCCTCCTCCTCCTCCTCCTCCTAGCCCCTTTCGGCCCCCTGGTGCCCAGGAGGGGGGTCGTCCGCGAGCGCACTTGAAAGGGGCGTAGCTCGCGGGAGCCAGGGGCCTCCATGCTATGGCGCGACAGCTCCGCTGCGGACGACGCCCCATGGAGGCAATCCAGGTTGAGGTCGAGGACCACGCCGGCATCCTCCTCTGGCATGGACGTCAGGGCCCTCGACATGGTGGAGGCAGCCACGGCCGCAGCAGTCTCGGCGGCGGTGGCTGCGGCGGTGGTGGCGATCGTCCCCGCCAAGGCCAGGCCGCAATCGGCCTCGCTGGCGGTCAGGCCGACCCAGGCCCCGCTGATGGCGCTCGCGGACGTCGGGTCGACCAAGGTGGCGGCGCCCCCATCGCCTCCCCCAGGGTCGTGGTCGTCGCCTCAGGCGACGCCCTCAGCTCCGAGTGCTGCCAGGACGCGCTCGAGGAGCAGAGGGAGGCGCGCGGGCGGGATAGTGGACAACCACAACGACCTGCAGGAGCCGGCCACGGTTTGGTTGGGGGCCAACGTGAACAGCCGTGGGAAGGACCAGAAGGAGAAGAAGGACACGAAGGAGAAGAGGGAGAAGAAGAACAAGAAGGAGGGCAAGGAAGCACGCCTGATGGACTAGAGCTGCGCCTGGTAGGCGAGGCGCAAAGGCTCCAATAGTACGACGTGCTGAAGAGCAAGGGAGTCCGGTACATGGGCTGCTCCGTCACGGAGTGGCACGACATCGGCGGGGCGGAGGAGATCGATGAGGAGTACACCAACAAGGAGGTGGTGTGGTCCTAGTTGGTCGCCCTCAATCGCGAGACGTTCGCGAAGCAGGCCAGGGCTCGTGAGCAGAGGATGGCGCTTTGGAGGCTCGACAATGACATGATCGTCGAGACGCTTGGCGGCATCGGCCACAAGCAAGAGAATAAAGAGAAGAAGGAGAAGGATGATAAGCATGGGGTGATGGCAGCAATGCCAGGCCATGGCAAGAAGGAGAAGAAGGAGAAGAAGGGGAAGCTTTTGGTGCTGCCATCAGTGCCAGCCTTCTTAGAGGAGAAGAAGGAGAAGAAGGAAACGCCCATGGTGCTGCCCGCGGTGCCAGCTTTTCCGAAGTTGGAGGAGGAGAAGCAAGAGGACACGTTGAAGGTGCTGATCACAGTGCCAGATGACGTCCAGGAGATGATGGCGCAGGGCATTTTCGACAAGGACAAGGTCGTGGCGACCCTTGGCGGCGTCGACAAGATGTAGAAGAAGGAGGAGCTAATGGTGCTGCCTGAAGTGCCAGCGGTCCTGAAGATGGGGGAGGAGCAGGAGGGCAACTTCAGGGTTCTCGAGGATGAGGGCCTGATGGACTTCCTCCTGGAGCCGGTCCCCAAGGAGGAGCTCCAGGGGTGGGTCGAGGAGGCAGGGGCCACGATCCAGTTCTTCAACAGTGTCAAGAAGCACTTCGGGAGCGGCTCCGAGGAGTCGAGCTTCGAGGTGGGGACCTCGGAGTGCGGGCCTTCGTACTCTGGGGTCCTTTAGGCTTGAGGTGCCCCGAGATCATCCCCGCCTGGCCGTGTCTCTTTGGGCTGTCGGGGCCTGGGGGCGTTTTTTTGGGGGGGGGGCTTGCTGGCCTGTTCGGGCTGGGCCTTCTGGGGCCTGGCGTGGCCCTTTCGGGCTGCCGCTCCACGGAGACCTCGGGAAGGCGGAGAGTTTCTCGAGGCTGGGTCGGCGCGGCCGTGCGCCGAGGAGCGCTCAGCGGAGCAGCGCTCGCATCGTCAGTACCCTCCTCCTCCTCCTCCTCCTCCTCCTCCTCCTCCTCCTCCCTCCTCCGCCTCCTCCTCCTCCTCCTCCTCCTGCCCCCCCTCCTCCCCCCCCCTCCCCCTCCCCCTCCTCCTCCCTCCTCCTCCTCCTCCTCCTCCTCCTCCTCCTCCTCCTCCTCCTCCTCCTCGGGCGTGAAAAGAAAACGACGAACCTTTGTTTGCCATGCTCGCCTCGGAAGCCCTCGCTGGGCCCTGGGTCCGTCAGAGGGACGGCTCGGAATGAGAACCAGTTCTGGAGGATTGGTCGAGACCTTCGGGGATCCAAGCTGTGACGAAATCATGAAGTGGGGTCGTGCCCCAGGGTACTCGGGGAGCGTGGGTATGGCTACCTGCCCGCTTGTCCGCCATCGCTCGTATTCATTCCCCCGTGCATTGTTGATGCCGTGCGCGTATTTTGTTCGCAAATTGATCCAAGATCTCCGTCGACGTCCTCGCCGGGGGGATGGAAAGAAAAAGACGATGCACACAGCCGAGCGATGCCAAGGCTTGCGCGGGCGGGCAGCTATCCCCATATCCACAATTTCTCAAGATCCCGGGGCACGCATTGTATGTGGACACATGCGCTGGCAGTGGGCATCCTGGAAGGCGGCCCAGCACGCAGTTGAGGTTGGCGCCTGCCTGAGGGAACGGGTCCTCGATGTGCAAGCGCCTGGCGTGCCTGCCTTGTCGGGCCTCCGAACCGTGCCTCCGTACGCAGCTCTCCCAAGGCGCACGCTCACCACCATTCGCGGCGCGCACAGGGGTAGGGCTGAGCGGGCAGAGGGGGGCTGTCCCACATAGGGGGGGGTGCAGTCTGACCGCGGCACGTGCGCGGCCCAGTGGGGGGGACAGGGACGTAATGAAATAAGAAGTGGCGCCATGAAATCTGGGGAAATATCATGGCCCCCGCCAAGATATCCACCCCCCCCTAGTCATCACACCCCTCTTTGCCGCCCCCGATCGGGGGTGGGAGGAAGCCTTCTTAGAAGACGGCTGCTTCTTAGAAGGCGCCGGCCCTACATCTACTGACAAGGCCAGCGGCCTGCGCCTTCTAAGAAGCAGGGGTACTTCTAAGGAGCCTTCTCCCCTCCCCCTATACCCCTTCCCAGACGCCCGACGTCGTGATTTTTTCGCAACGTCGACCCCCACAGGTCCGGACTCCTGCCCCGGGACCGGTTCTTCACCCTGAACAATTTTTTGATGGTCCCGAGGCCCAGTAAGGGCCCCCCGGAGGCCGAAAACAGGCAAAAACCTCCGTCGTGATTTTCGTCGCAACGCGAGGGGGTCTGGGTCTGCCTGTGCGCGGCCGACACCTCCTGGCCCTCCCAGAAGCTGCCGTTGTCGCTGTAGAACCGGAAGAAGCGCTCGAGGAGCTCCGCGGGGGCCGGCGCGCAGGACCAGCGGCCGCGGCACTCGGCCACGAGGCGCTCGTCGTCCTGCCCCGCGTGCGCCTCCTCTCGGAATGCCGCCACGGGGAGGCTGGCCGAGGAAGAGATCTGCAAAAACACGAAAAGCTCTGGAGCTCCGCATGGAGCTCTTGGGATCGGCGCTGGGCCCCCCCCCCTGGCGCGCGGAGAGCGCGCCAGGGGCGGCGCGCCGGAGGCGCCACAAGGCCGGCCCACCGCCGACCCGAGACATCCGCGCGGAGCTCCGAGCGTTTGTGTGTGTTCTGCCGCCCTCTCTTCTTCGAGATCGGGAGCCGGACCTCCTGGTCCACCTGCATGTAGTAGACTGCGAGGAGCGCGAACGAATAAGACGACAGCCTGCCACGGGAAGCGCCGCACACGCCGGCGACCTTCGCCCAGAGCTTCACCTGAGGGAGAACCATCGGGGGGGACTGGGGAATCAGCGATACATCGCCGATAGATCGGCGATGGGCCCCCGATGGGAAATCCGCACCTTCCTCGGCGGGGCGGGGCTGCCAGACCCCTAACGCGATTGGGGGTGAATATATGCCCCCCTGCATCGCTGCCCCGGATCACCGCTTTCACAAGGCTTCGCACCCGGTCGTCGAGGTGCGCGTACCCGCGCAGGAGGCGCGTGTTCTGCAGCCCCCGCGTGTTCTGGCAGGACAGGTCCACGTCGAGCAAGTCGTCGAAGCGAAGCTTTAAGATGGGCACCCTGGCACGCAGCACCTCTGCGGGCAAGGTTTGTGACGAGGAAGATCCCGATGAGAAGGAGGAGGGGGAGGAGGAGGGAGAGGAGGAGGAGGAGAACGAGGAGGAGGAGGAAAAGGATGAAGAAGAGGAGGCCTCGCGCGGCAGCTTGAGACCCAATTTACGTCGGATCCACGTCGGATTTACGTCGGATGCAGGTCGGATATACGTCGGAGCATCGCCGCGCGAACTGGATAGCAAAACTGTTGCGCGCCGCGCGAGGTCTCCAGGATTTGCCTCATAAGGATTTGTATCCATATCCACGGTGGCCTGGACTTCGGGAAGGGATTTCAACACCCGAGGCGCTGTGGATACGGATAAAAATCTGGCCTCGCCTGAGGCCAGAACTTCATACATGTTCACTGTGTCCCGGGTTTCTATCGGCGGCGAACGAGTGGGGGAAATGAGACGGAAAAGGCCTTCTCAGAAGGCGGCGGGACTTCTCAGAGGCCCTTGCGCGTTCTGAGAATTTTTTCCTGTCTCCGGGGAAGGCTCAGGAAACTTCTCAGAAGCTCGAGGGGCTTCCAAGACTTCTGAAAGCCCACGCCTTCTCGCTTCCCTCCCTCGCTCGCCGCCGACTCCGAGGACGGGAGCCCAAAAATCCGAGACGCAGTGGAAGTGGAAATGGAGGAGGAGGAGGAGGAGGAGGAGCAACCTCCTCCAAAATCTTGAAGCGGGGGTGATCCCGGAACAGCGGGCCGATCTTCTCGGACATGAGGCTGGCCGGGGTCTGGCCGGCGGGCAGGCCGCCCCGGCGCAGGCAGGTCACGTCCACGTCGGCGCCGCACGTGTGGAATGTGCTGGGCACGCTGCCGAAGGGCCTCACGCACCACTCCTCCCCGGCCTGCGTCAGGGTGGCCTCCAGGCTGCCGAGCGCCGCGCGGATCCGGGCGCCCTCCTCCCACCTCACGGCGCTCTGTGCCAGCCTCTCCTCCAGGAGCCTGCCCAACTCCGCGACCCTGGCCTCGGCGTGCGCTGCCGGCCTCTGCTGCATCTCTACTGGCGCGCCGTGTGGTGCTGAGACTGGCCGATTTAAAAAAGTTAAGCTGCAAGCTCGCTCTGACAAACCGCATTCGCTGGAGCCCGTCACGGTTTTCGACCTGCTCGAGGCTCGAGCGAACGACCGACGACGATCGACAACGAGGACGAGGACGACGGACGACGACGGTAGACGACAGACGACGACGACGACGACGACGACGACGACGACGACGACGGCGACGGACCGACCGACCGACCGACCGACCGATCGAGACGACGACGACCGACGACGACGACGAGGACCAACCCACTGACCGACCGACGACCGACGACCGACGACCGGACCGACCGACCGACCGACGGACCGACCTACCGACGACGACGACCGACCAAAGACGGGCCAGCCGCACGCGCACGAGGGCGCGCGCGCACTGGCCACCTTTGAGGGCGAGGCGCGGCTGAAATGCTCGGGACTGCGCCCCCGGGCCCGGCCTGGCGCCCTCCCTCCCCCGCCGTGTGCATATCATTACAACCCGAGGCGTGGAGTGGTTCCAGCCCTCATGCCTCGGAAAGCGTTCCAGCCGCCCAAGCCGACGAGACAAGCGCGCTTCAGCCCATCATCTTTGCGAGGGAACGCGTTCCAGAGGCACACGGTGCGGATTCCAGCCCTCACTTTTTACGAGGGACTGTGTTCCAGCCGCTCATGCGGACAAGACGAATGCGCTCCAGCCCCTCATTTGCACGAAAGAACACATCCAACGGACAGGCCGACCGACCGACGAACGACGACGGCACGGACCGACCGACCGACAGACCGACCGAAACGACGACGACCGACGACAACGACGAAGACCGACGGAACGACACACCGACCGACCGACGACCGACGACCGCAACGACAAACGGACCGACCGCACCCGTCCGAGCGCACGCGCACTGAGCCACGCCTGGGCCACGGCCTCAACTAAAGCGGACGAACACACCTCGTCAAAAATCTCACTAGCAAATGATGCTGATGACTGTGGTGAACGTGCGTATGACACTTTACACCAGTGTGTAGACGTGCACGAGTGTGTTGGTCTCAACATCACCGAACTCAGCCTGCATACACGCATGCCGCATGAATACGACGAGCGGTACGCACACCTGACGCGCTCAGTACGTACACGCGTACATGTGCATGCTCACTTCTCCCGCTGTTTTGCGAAGAGTGGCATGGTCGATGCAACCTGGATCTCACATTCGGTAGGGGTTCTACTAATATTTGCGATCACGTCGGTACTGATGGAACACTGCATGCTCGAAATGTTCTGTTCACGTACGGCCCTGGGCGCGCTGGGGTGAGATGGTATGCCTCTCACCGCGTGCCTCCGAACAAGAACCACCCCCTACGGTTGCCTCTCCACCATGTCCACGGCCCCAGGGCGGCTACAGGATGGTCCGATGCCTCCCCCAAGGCAGCTGCACCATGGCCCACGATCTACCCACGTAACACAGGCCAACAAATCCCCGAAACCACAACATGCCTCCAATAGCACCGCAAGAACCGCCCAACAAGCGGCAGCGGAGCCCTCCGACAATTTACGGGTGAGCAAACGTTAGACTGCACTGGCTCTTCGCGTCGTGCAACTTGGTATTTAAGTTCGGCATGCAAGCTGAATGTGGGGATATCTATATGATGACCAAACATAGCGGTAACTGGTAGCTCCTGGTGGCGGCTTGCGCCCTGCGCACTGGCCCATGAAAAGCCATGGGAAACCATATGAACAAATGCGGGGTTCGGGTCAGACGCCCTGTGGACACGTACAGCCGTGCAGCAAAATAATGCCTTTCGGTGACCATCGTGTGGCTAGCACATGGGCTCGCTCGTGGCATAGGTTGCCTGGTCGCGCAATGCAATGCAGTGGGAAGCAATGCGAATGAATACCAAGAAACCCTCGGTGGGAAGCCGACGTCGCGAAACCTCGGTGGGACGATTCTTCCGAGATGCGGAGAGGCAGCAACACTGCGGGAAGTAACCACCTTCCTCTGACACGACTGCCTCTCAGGGGCTTTGTGGACCTCTGGAGGCCTCTTGGGCGCGTGTTGAAGGCGTTTGTGGGCTCCCACGAACCTGTCGCGACAGGGCCTGTGAACTCTGGAGCCTTTCGCAGCCATGCCTTCTTGGGGGTTCTTGTGGGTCCCATTTGGGCAGTTTCCCTCGGGGCCTCTGGAGCCATCCTGGAGCCATCCTGGGGCCATCTGGGCCGTCCTGGGCTGGCTTGGGAGCCTCCCATGGCCCTCTTGGGCCTCCCTTTGTGGAACGTCTTGGGAGCCGCTTGAGCCCCCTTTGGGTCGTCTTGGGGCTCTCTTGGGCTGTCTCGAAGCTTTTTTGGGTTATCTTGGAGCTCTCTTGTAGCCCTCTTGGGCTGTCTTGGGGGAGTTTCGTGTTTTTCCAACGCACGCGACATGGGAGAAGAAAGGAGGAATCCGCTGCCCCTCAGGAAGGCGATCCAAAACACCACAAACAAAGATTGCCAGAAAGCAGAAAAGGCAAAAAAACTGCAATGGCCCTGAAGCTCGGAAGCACCCGCACTCGAACCATGGTTGTCCTGCAGACGTGGCCGAAATTCTGGCCGCGAATTGGCGCAGAGAAGGGGGGAAGGAAAAAGGCGCGGAGGAGGGGGCGAGCAGGAGGCAGGAAGAGGCGGCGAGGAGGAGGCGGCAGAAGGAGGCGAGGAGGAACACCCTGGCATGGTCAGCCGGCGCTCCGCCTCCAGGAGGCGAGGGCAGGAGAAAGGGGACGAGGGGGAAGGAAAACTAAACTCGATTGCCGGGCGCACTGCCTCCCCGCAGCCCATCGGCCACGCGGCCAGGACAGAGGGGACACGATTGGTTGCACTGCGTCGCGCCCAAGTCTGTGGCGACAGAAGGGGAAGGAGGGGAGGGTAAGAGGGAAAAAGAGGAAGGAGGAGATGCAACCCTCTGGTTACCCTGGAAGCTTGGCGGGCCATACACTACCACGACCCCCCTGCGCCAACGCAGACGCGCGATAAAAAAATGCTCATCGAACTAAACCGGGATATCAACGCGAAAGGGCAAGAAGGAGCAAAGCGAGTAGAAGGAAAGCAAAGGAGTAGAGGGGAACAAAAATGCGGACAGAGCTCCCCTGTACGCGACGTCGCCTCCCAGAGAGTTCCCTAGAAACCGCCGCCCAACTGTTCGCTAGTGACGCGCCCATGCCTCAGTGAATTGTGGACCCGGCACGGGGGCGTGTGATTATCGCCCTGCTCCGCGCGATGATCTCCGCGTATGGCCAGTCGAAGCCCCCCAAAAGGTACAACTCCCCGCCCAGCATGCTGGCGGCGCCAGCCCAGCGCCTGCTGCCAGGAGCCGGCGCACCATTGAACAGTGGGCGAAGTGCAGCACCCAGTCGGGCCTGCCACCGCAACCGAATAGACAAGGAGTTTGGCCGCGAGAGCAGCGGCTGGGGCACCCGCCACCACAGAGTGTCCGCAAATAACCAGCGCAGTGACCCGAGGCCCGAGGCGCACTGTCCGCCGCCGCGCGCTGGTGTCGCGCCAACGCCTGTGCAACCGGTGCCCCGGAAACGTGGCGACTGGCCAGCGGTCCAGGCGGCGCCGCAGATGCCGCCAAGGCAGCTCGCCGTCGTCCGCCCGGCACGCGACGGCCCCCTGGCCCTGCCAGCCCGTCCGCTCACCCAAGCGCACGCCGCCGTGCGGGGGCCGCGATTGCCAGGGCTGCACCTGGCGGTCTGCCCCGGACACCTAGAGCAAGGAGCACTGCGAGCGCCAGGGCTGCAACCAGGCCTCGCGGCCCAGCGCCCGGGCGCCCCCCTGGCCCCTGGCTGGTCAGCGCCACCATTCGCGCCGCGCGCCGACGCGCGCCAAAGCGACCGCCGTCCTCGAACCGGACCGCCCGCGCCTTGGCGGCGAGCGCGGTCGCCAGGTCCTCTAAGCGCCGCGGCATGTGGAAGTCCCTGAGGCCCTTCAAGCAATCAGTAGTCAGCCACCCCGGCGGGCCCGGGAACACGGCCCTGCGGGCGCTCTGCTCCGCGGCTGCGAACTCCGGCGGCGCCGCGTCACGCCGCGCCGTGAACAGGAAGGCCGACGCCGCGCATATGCCAGATGCCGCAGGCGCGCAACGCGAGAAAGGAACCAGCATCAATACGTTTCCAAACGCGCGCCCTCTCGGCGTACTTGGCCGGATGGGCAGCCCGCGCGCGATGCCCGAGGTCGGGGCCGAGGTGGAACTCCAGGTTTTTCGCGGCGCCGGCAATCCCCAAGCTGCCCCGCCGCGGCGCCGACGTCGCAAGCCCCCGCCAGAAGTCGAGTTCCAAGCGCGCGTCGAGGGGCGCCAGCGCTGTCTTGGGGGCGTCGAGGCCCAGCCCCGAGATCCGGGCGAAATCGGCGAAGAACGCCTGCGGCGCGGAAGGCCTCGGTCAGCGCCCCCAGCAAGACCGCGGCGCGATAGGGTCGGCGCAAGCGCGGGGCGCGGCGACAGGGGAGGGGCGGGCGAGTCTGCGCGGGTAGAGGTCAGGCACAGCAGCAAACAACAATGGTGATCAAGGACATCCTTGGCGAATGCCCCTCGAAACCCCATGCCAGCGCGCGCCGATCCGCCCGGCGCTATTTGGCAATGGTTGCGCCAACGCATGCGGGCGATGAAATTGCGCAGCCGCGCCGACGAACGCAGCTAGCGGAAAAAAACGAATGTAGAAGCCCGTGCTCCATCGACGGGAACATTGCGGTCAAGTCGACGAAGAGCTCGCGCGCCCCTTTTCCGCCCGCGTGGCCTCCGCGATCGATCACTGCTTCCTCCGCGTCTAGAATGTTCGCCAGCATGGGCCTTCAGGCAAGAACCCTGGCGGAGGCCCACGATGCGCTGCACGACCCGCGGCCCAATCGCAAGCCGGACCGTGCTCGCGAGGAGGCGGTTGTCCGCGCTCGCGATGCGCAGCGGTCGCGCGCCGCCAAGGGCGAACGACTCGACGCTCTCCTCGGCACGATCCGCGGCCGACTTCGGCAGGAAAATGTGCAGAGTATTGAACTCCTCCAGGTCTCGCTGCAGGAGTCTGGGCGTCGTCGCGGCAGCACTCCACGAGCGCCCCGCGCAGGGCGCCCACGACTAAGGGGCCCAGACGCCGCCAGGCTGCGCAAGGCACCCCGTCCAGACCTGGCGCAGCATTTCTGCATAGACGCGCGGCGCGCCCCACGCGACCCCGCCTGGGGCGAATGCGCCAAAGTCACTCGCGCGACGGAGCCTGGTCCGCGTTTCCGTCCGCGGCGGTAGCGTCAGCGGGCGCGCGATTGTTGGCGCCCTCCCTAGGCCGCTCCGCCAAGAGGCCCTGGTCTATTCCGGGAAACCTGCGACCAACGCTTCCCGAGGGCTGCAGCCATCTCCTCAGGACTAGTCGCGTGACCGCCGCCCTCGAGCTGCACCGCCTTCGCGCTCGCGCTGCGTCCAGGCGCCAGCTTGTGCAAGAGTCTGGCATGCTTCTGCAGTGCCTGGACTGCCCGTTTCGTGTTTCCTGACTTGGACGCCTCCGACGCCTTCCCAAGTTCGTCGAGGGCGCGATCCCTTGCCAATTGCGCTGCGCGGTCGCTGATAGGGCGCAGCTGGCGCTCCAGGTGGCCGCCCACCGCGCGCGAATTGTCCACGAGGGCGGCCAGGAAAGGGTAGCCGACCAAGCGCGTCGAATCTCCCCCATGGCTCTCGGCTCCACCACGCGCAGACACTTCATGGCAAGGCCCAGCCTGACTTCGTGCTGCACCGCGGCCTCGCGCCAGCCCGCCGTGTTCCCTAGCTGCTGCCCCGCGTCGCACGTGGCCTGCTTGAGCAGCCGTAGGCGACGCAGGCAAGATGCGCTTGGCTCCTCTGCCACCGCCGCGCACTACGCCAGAGATGTCGACGAGCGAAATCATCATGCTGGATCGCCCCGGCTGACAAGCCGTGCGACACAAAACCGACCCACCGGGGGGCCCTGCGCAGGAAGAGGACTGCCCTGTGGCTAGAAAACCCAGGCTTCCACTCCAACGCCACCGTCTGGACGTCGCGGCCTAGCTGGTCCGACATGTGCATATTGCAATAGAAGCGGTCCAGATCGCGCCCGCGACGACGCCCTAGCGCAAGTCATGGCAGGTTGGTGCATCTCCTGGAGCTCAGATGGTCGCCCAATCGGAGATTGGAAATGCCTCTCCTCTTTTGGACCAAAGACGAGACGACACCACCCGACCTGCGGCACGACGGTGTTGGAACTTCAAGCACTTGCCCCGCGCAACCTCGGCTTGCTATCGCGAAGACCCCGCATGGGGAAACCAAAAGGTACCGATACCGCTACCCCCCGAACCTCTCCTGGGGTGCGTTCTGACCAGGATTTCGAGGCGAATCCAGCGGTGGCGACGAGGGCCTCCCAGGAGGCCCCCAAAAAGGGGAAAACGGCCGAAAGGTAGAGGCATGGGTACCCCTTCCTCCTCTGACCGCAGTGGTGCCGGGAAGCCACCGCACCGCGCAGGCTCCGACACCACCAGCGACGACAGAGGCCTCTGTCGTCGCGGCGCCCCGCTGCCATCGCCGTGGGGGCGGCCCGGCAGTCCGCCGGCAGGGGCCCCAGTCAAGGTCGCCGCCCGGGAGCGTCAAGGCCTGCGTCGTCGGCGCAGCATGGTGACTTCTGCAGGATCTCGGGAGATTTTCGGGAGCATTTCGGGGATGCCCTGGCCCGTGCTGGGAATTCCATGGGTTTCGCTGTCTTGGGGAAGCTTCGGGAGGCTCTGGGGCCGTCGTGGACGCTGCGAGGTAAAAGCTACGAAGCTGCTAAAGAAACATATCAGTTGTCCTAGAGGTGGAACTCCTCATGGAACGATTTTCGCTTCTAGGGGGTCATCTTGATGGCTTTTGGGGCGCCTCGGAGGCCATTTAGGCCATTGGAGCGCTCTTGTGCTGTCTTGGGGCTTCCTGGATCTGCTGGCAAGGCCTTGCAAGCCTTTGGAGGTCCGGAACGGCTGGTGGACCTTGTCGGAAAATGTCCACGGGCCCCAAAGCCCTGAATCCTGGGAGTCCAAATTTTTGGGGTATCGACGGATGTTCGCCTCCATTGCAAAAGTATGAGAAGAAGGAAATGTATCGCAAGATCACTACCACTACTGTCGAACCTGGGACAGAATAACATCATCCAAGAGCACGAGACCCCTCGCCGGCCAAAACACACAGAACATCCAAGGGAAGCCTCCCCAGGATGCACAAGACCACCCAACAAGCACGAAGATCACCAGGGCCCTCCCCGAACCGACCTCGATCTCATGAGAGGCCTCATAGATGGGGTCCGCGTGGATGGGGCCGGCGGATCTCGCCGCATCGCCGATACGTCGGCGATGCACCGGCGACGTCGGCGGTGCATCGTCGGCGTGGAGAAAAGTGGGCCCCACATCGAGCCGCATCGGCGATGCATCGCCGAAGCATCGGCGATGTGGCACAATCCTCCGACCCCATATGCTCCGACCCCATCTAGGAGGCCTGGACTTATACGTCAGTCCGACAGTATCACTATGATTCGGCCGGGCATGTCCCTCTACAGGCGGATTTTGGTAGAAAAAATAAAAATAGTCAAAACAAAATACACCAAACATGCTCAAACATAATCGAAAAGTCGTCCCCTGGCTACTTTCTGATTGTTCTTGTCTGTGTTTTCCTCCTGTAGAGGAACAGGCCCGACTTAACACTATGAACTTTCTCCTCCGTCCTCTTCTCCCCCTGATAACCGCCGATGTTGTTCTCCATTTCTTCCCTCCGCGGCCCAAGGAGGTCCCGACCCTCTCCCGCGGCTCTCCTCGAGATTGAAACGCTGCGGTAGGCCTTTTTGGGGGGATCGCGCCGGCCTTCGACCAAGGCCTGAGCAGACGCTTGAATCGTGGCCGATGGCTGCTTCGCAGTCGCAGCAAGGGCTCCCAACTTCGCGCCTCGCGCTGCCCGAAGTGCGAACAACTTCGCGCTCTCGCGCCGCCTCCCAGGGAAGAAGAGGAGGCCGAGGAGGAATCGGAGCCGCAGCGCGAAGCGCGAAGCGCGAATAACTTCGCGCCCTCGGGGGCGCCCTGGTGCAGGGAGAGCGCGCGGCGCTCGCAGGGCCGCGCCCCGGACGTCTGTCCCCCGTGGCCCTCCGGGGCCGCACTCCCAGGGGGGAACCGCCGGCTGACGAGATCCCACCGGCGGCGATGAGGTGGAGCAAGGGCCGAGCGCCCCGGCATGCGCACGGGTCTCCCTAGACGTCTTCTCCGCAGCGGAGGGTCACTGCGTCACCGGCTGCAGAAATCCTCCTCCTCCTCCTCCTGCTCCAACTCCTCCTCCTCCTCCTCCTCCTCCTCCTCCTCCTCCTCCTCGTCCTCCGACGCACCCCAGGCACCCCCTTCAGGGAAACAGCGCCCGCCCAGCCGCGCCGCATTGCACAAGATCATTCGGGCACAATCGACAGCGGTGCGACAAGATGGGCCAGTGTGCAATTCCATGTGATGCAGGTCTAAATGGCGCAAAGCAAAGCAAAGCAATGCAAAAACAAAGAACAACAACGCAGAGCAATGGAGAGCAACGCAATGCGAAGCAACACAATGCAACACAATGGAACGCAATGCAAAACAATGCAAAGCAAGATAAGGCGATGCAACGGCATGCAAAGCACTGCACATACATGCACAGCAACGCAAAGCAAAGCAATGCAAGGCAATGGAATGCACGTCAATGCAAAATGGTGCCAAGCAATGTAAAGCAATGCGTAACAACGCAAAGCAATGCAACGCAGTGTAATGCCATGCGCAGTCAAGAAAAAACAGTGTACAGCAATGCGAAACAGTGCAGAGCAAAGCAAAGCAAAGAAATGCAAAACAACGCAGTGCGATTGCAATGCAATGCGATTGCAGCGCAAGGTGATTGCAATGCAACGGGAAGTGGGGGCGCGACGGAGCGGCGGTGACGGACGGGAACGGGGCCGCCAGGGCTGCAAACGCGCGCGGCGGACGGGAGTGGGGCCGCAAGGACCGCGCACGGGCCTGGCTCCATCGAAGCGAAGTAAGAGCCCCTAAGTGCAAGCGGCCCAAGGGGCCCTGTAGACCGCCCCAAGACGCCCACAAGAGTCCCAAAACAGTACCCAAAAAGCCCATGACGCCTCAACCGTGGACTCCCCGCCTCTTCTGGGGGTCGGCGGAGTGGCGTAAGCCTCTTCACCAAGAACCCCTAAATGCAAGCACCGCCTGGGGACTATTCTGAAACCATGAGAGCACCGTGTTCAACCGAGACTGTCTCAAACAGAAATGTTATGAGAAGATGTCGTGCAAACGGCCGAATTTTCTCTCTCTCTCTCTCTCTCTCTCTTGGTGGGCATATGGGCAGGTCTGGACGCTTCGTCACTGCTTGATCTGGGCCCCCCTCTCCTTGCCATCGCTCGGATGTCCCTTCCTCGTGCAGTTTTCGGCTTCGTGCATTCTCTTTTTGCTAGATGATCCAATCTGCCCCACGATCGGAGGAAGAAAAAAAGGCGCCAGCATAAACTTTCGACAGTCCGCGCGGATTGCTTGGATCTGCACTGGAGCCCCCTCCCTGGCGCGCGGAGTGCGCCACGGGGGGCCCAGCGCAGATCCAAGAAATACGCGGGGAGCGCCGAAAGTTCATGCTTATGCCGTTTTTCTTCTTCGGATCAAACGCACGCGTCCGAGCGATGCCACGTCTCCCCCCTGCGCGCGCGTCCACTGCAACGGCGCCGGCGGGAGCGCTGGCCGGCGGGCAGGGCTCGGGTGGCGGACGGGGAGCGGGTTGCGGTGCCCTGCTCCTGCCACCGCCTCCCCGTGCCTGTTGCTGATGTTTCTCTTCTCCTCGTCCTCCTCCCACCTTCCTGCTCCTATTCCCTCCTCCTCCTCCTCCTCCTCCTCCTTCCTCCTCCTCCTCCTTCCTCCTTCCTCCCTCATCGTCCTCCTCTTCCTCCTTCCTCCTCCTCCTCCTCTTCCCCAGCCTCCTCGTCCTCCTCATTCCTTCCTCCTTCCTCCTTCCTCCTCCTCCTCCTCCTCCTGGTCCTCCTCCTTTTCCTCCTCCCTCCTCCTCCTCCTCCTCCTCCCCTGCTCCTCCTGCTCCTGCTCCTGCTCCTGCTCCTCCTCCTGCTGCTCCTCCTCCTCCTCCTCCTCCTCCTCCCCCCTCCTCATCCTTCCTCCTCCCTCCTCCCTCCTCCTTCCTCCCCCCTCCCTCCTCCCTCCTCCCACCTCCCTCCTCCCGCCTCCCTCCTCCCTCCTCCCTCCCCCTTCCATCCTCCCTCCTCCCCCCTCCCTCCTCCATTCCGTCTCCATGAAGATAACTTCTCCCTGTCGCACCCCAAAGCTAATGTTTTAAGCGGGCTGGGTGTTTCGCCTGAGACTTCCTCACCACTTATGACTCTGAAACTTAAAAAGTGTCAGCAGTTTCACAGATGGAGGGCGGGTCGCTTTCAAAATGTGGCCCTCGCTTTAGCGCCGCGCACATTCGCTTTAAACATTTGCAAGAGCTTCACGGATTGAGGGCGGGTGGTTTTCAACATGTGGCTCTCGCCTTAGCGCCGCGCGTATTCGTTTTAACACTTTGCAGGAGTTTCATGTATTCAGGGCGGGTGGTTTTCAAAATGTGACTCTCGCCATAGCGCCGCGCACATTCGCTTTAAACATTTGCAATGGGTTTACGAATTCCCATGATCAACGTTCCAGAAATGGTGTTTTGGAGGGGTTCAAGATTTTGCGGGCGCAACAATTCGGTTGATTCGCTGTGTTGAAACCCCAAAAGTGGCGTTCGGGCACGATTCTGGATCGTCAAAACGCAGCAATCGGGTTGATACGTGGCGTTGAAATCCCGAGAACCATGTTCTGGCAAGCTTCAGGATCTGCAAACTGTTGTCTTCCAGCGGGGCATTTCACTCAATGGAAATCAAGCGTTGTAGGGGCATGTGAAGAGGGAGCTTGGAGGGAGGGATACTTCCAACATCGTTGATGACTCTTGGGTGTCCACTGGTTCCTCTCCTCCTCCTCCTCCTCCTCCTCCTCCTCCTCCTCAGCATCATCATCAGCATCCGCCTCCTCCGCCTCCTCCTCCTCCTCCTCCTCCTCCCTCCCTCCTCCTCCTCCTCCTCCTCCTCCTCCTCCTCCTCCTCCTCCTCCTCCTCCTCCTCCCTCCTCCTCCTCCTCCTCCTCCTCCTCCTCCTCCTCCTCCTCCTCCTCTCCTCCTCCTCCTCCTCCTCCTCCTCCTCCTCCTCCTCCTCCTCCTCCTTTTCGTCCGCCTCCTCCTCCCCTTCGCCTCCTCCGCCTCCTCCTCCGCCTCCTCCTCCTCCTCCTCCTCCTCCTCCTCCTCTTCCTCCTCCTCCTCCCTCCTCCCTCATCCCTCCTCCATACTTCCTCCTCCCTCTCCCTCCTCCTTCCTTCCTCCTCCCTCCTCCCTCCTCCCTCCTCCACATCCTCCTCCTGCTCCTCCTTCTTCTCCTCCTCACCATCATCATCAGCATCATCATCAGCATCATCATCATCATCAGCATCATCATCATGATCATCATGATCATCATGTCATCATGATCATCATCATCATGATCATGATGATCATCATCATCATCATCATCAGCAGCATCAGCATCAGCATCAGCATCAGCATCATCATCATCATCATCATCATCATCATCATCATCATCAGCATCAGCATCATCATCATCATTATCATCATCATCATCATCATCATCATCATCATCATCATCATCATCATCATCATCATCATCATCATCATCATCATCCCTCCTCTTCTTCCTCCTCCTCCTCCTTCTCCTCCTCCTCCTCCTCATCCTCCTCCTCCTCCTCCTCCTCCTCCTCCTCCTCCTCCTCCCCCTCCTCCTCCTCCTCCTTCTCCTCCTCCTGCTCCTGCTCCTGCTCCTGCTCCTCCCTCCTCCTCCCCCTCCTCCTCCTCCTTGTCCTCCTCCTCCCTCTCCCTCCTCCTCTCCTCCTCCTCCTCCTCCTCCTTGTCCTCCTCCTCCTCCGCCTCCTCCTCCTCCTCTTCCTCCTCCTCCTCCTCCTCTTTTTCCTCCTCCTCCTCCACTTCTTCTTCGCATTCGTCTTCTGATTCTTCTTCGTGTTGCTATTATTATTGGTGTCGTCTTTGTTATTCTTATTATTATACGACCACCCTTCGGGTGATAAGGAGGTTGTGGGGGGGGAGAGGGGGGGAACCAACATCTGACTCAATCGATCTCACTATCGATCTCACTCAACGGGACACCACGGGACACAACGGGACACCACATCGATCTCACTATCGATCTCACCTAGCGATCTCACTATCACCACGGGACACCTCGGGACACCACATCGATCTCACTATCGTTCTCACCATCGATCTCACTCAACGGGACACCACGGGACACCACGGACACCTGTCGATCTCACTATCGGTCTCTCACTATAGATCCCACGATCGATCCCACTATCGGTCTCATTACCGATCTCACGATCGATCTCACTATCGATCTCGCTGTCGAGCGGGACACCAGCGGGACACCGCGCGCCACCGGTTGCCCGGCGGAGAACCTTTTCGTCCGGCCGCGGCCCAGCCACGACGGGACACCAGCGGGACACCAGCGGGACACCAGCGGGACACTGGCGGGACACCGCGCGCCACCAGTTGCCAGGCGGAGAACCTTTTGGTCCAGCCGCGGCCCAGGCACAGGAGAATTTCCTCTCCCCCGCCCACGCAGCTTCGCCTCGCCCACACGCACGGCACGAACACGAAACCGAAATCGATTTCCCGGTAGGGGGGCTCTCCGTTCCACTTCGATCTCACCCCCCAACCTCCGACTATTCACTTAGAGTGTCTAGAGCTCCTACTTTATTTCGGCACGGCACCCCCTCCATCACCCGCACATTCCACCAGCCAGTGCGCCCTTTCGCCGCCCCGACCCCTTTATTTCGGCACGGCACACCCCTCCGCCCCGACCCCTTTATTTCGGCACGGCACACCCCCTCCACGCCCCCTCCGCATCCCCACCACCCACCAGCCAGCGCGCCCCTCCGCCCCGACCCCTTCATTTCGGCACGGCACACCGCCTCCGCACCGACCCTTTTATTTCGGCACGGCACACCGCCTCTGCATCCCCCCACCACCAGCCAGCGCGCCCCTCCGCACCCCTTTTATTTCGGCACGGTGCACCCCCCCGCATCCCCCCACCCACCGGCCAGCGCGCCCCCTCCGCCACGACCCCTTTATTTCGGCACGCCCCCCCCCCCGCGCCCCCCCTCCGCCCCGATGTTTTTGTTTCGGCACGGCACACCCCATCCGCATCCCCCCACCCACCACCAACCAGCGCGCCCTCCGCCCCGACACCATTATTTCGACAAGGCACGCCCCTCCGCCCCGGCCACTTTATTTCGGCACGGCACACCCGACCCTGTTATTTCGGCCCCCCCCCCCCGCGCCCCCCCTTCCGCCCCGACCCACTTCATTTCGGCACGGCACAACCCTTCGCCCCAATCCCTTTATTTCGGCACGGCACACCCCATCCGCACCCCCGCCCACCCACCAGCCAGCGCGCCCTCCGCCCCGACACTTTTATTTCGGCACGGCACACCCCCTCCGCATCCCCCACCTACCGGCCAGCGCGCCCTTTCGCCCCGACCCCTTCATTTCGGCACCCCCCCCCCCCCCCCCCCGCATCACCCCACCCACCAGCCAGCGCGCCCCCTCTGCCCCGCGACCTCCTTATTTCGGCACGGTCCCCACTCCCTCCCCGCGCGCCCGCCGCCCCGACCACTTTATTTCGGCACGACGCACCCCCTCCGCATTGCATCCCCCCGCCCGCCAGCCAGCGCGCCCCTCCGCCCCGACCCCTTTTATTTCGGCACGGTGCACCCCCCCGCATCCCCCCACCCACCAGCCAGCGCGCCCCTTCCGCTCCGACCATTTTTACCTAACAGCTTTTGCTGATAAGTTTCTAGTGGATTCAAAAGAGAGCAGCAGATGACTCCACAAGGGGGTCTGGGCGGCATCCGGGGAGCTGTGTCCGAACTCATGTCCGAACTCATTTTTCGCAAACAGTCACACACTTCGTGCTCTTCGACCTCCCAGAACTCCACTCCCGGGCCACATTCTGAATGCCCGGAACCAACTGTAGGCCACTTCGTGCTCTTCGACTTCCCAGAACTCCATTACCGGGCCACATTTTGAATGCCCGGAGCCAACTGTAGGCCACTTCGTGCTCTTCGACTTCCCAGAACTCCATTCCCGGGCCACATTTTGGATGCCCGGAGCCAACTGTAGGCCACTTCGTGCTTCTTCGGGGGCCCGCCAACTCCACTTCGTGCTCTTCGAGTTCCCAGAACTCCATTCCCGGGCCACATTTTGAATGCCCGGAGCCAACTGTAGGCCACTTCGTGTTCTTCGAGTTCCCAGAACTTCATTCCCGGGCCACATTTTGAATGCTGAGCAGGCTGAGGCTGAGGCTGAGCAGGCTGAGGCTGAGGCAGGCTGAGGCTGAGGCCGAGGCTGAAGGCAGACTGAGGCTGAGGCTGAAGCAGGCTGAGGCTGAGGCTGAGGCAGGCTGAGGCTGAGGCTGAGGCAGGCTGATGCTGAGGCAGGCTGAGGCTGAGGCTGAGGCTGATGCAGGCTGAGGCTGAGGCAGGCTGAGGCTGAGGCCAAGGCTGAAGGCAGACTGAGGCTTTGGCTGAAGCAGGCTGAGGCTGAGGCTGAGGCTGAGGCAGGCTGAGGCTGAGGCTGAGGCTGAGGCTGAGGCTGAGGCAGGCTGAGGCTGAGGCTGAGGCTGAGGCTGAAGGCAGACTGAGGCTGAGGCTGAAGCAGGCTGAGGCTGAGGCTGAGGCAGGCTGAGGCTGAGGCTGAGGCAGGCTGATGCTGAGGCAGGCTGAGGCTGAGGCTGAGGCTGATGCAGGCTGAGGCTGAGGCAGGCTGAGGCTGAGGCCGAGGCTGAAGGCAGACTGAGGCTGAGGCTGAAGCAGGCTGAGGCTGAGGCTGAGGCTGAGGCTGAGGCTGAGGCAGGCTGAGGCTGAGGCT
>CAUYUJ010020834.1:25000-70000 GCA_963575745.1 Prorocentrum cordatum
TCCAAGTTTCTCCAGATTCCGAGTTATGGGCAGACCAGGATCAGCTCAGGCATGTTTTTTTTTCTTGCTGCTGACCGAATGCGCCGCGTGCTTCGGATATGGGAACCTGGAATTCGACTCATGGGATTCCTGGAACCGCCGCGAACAGTCGCAGCCGCATGTCTTGAGCCGATTCCGAATATCACACAATTCAGAAGTGTGGGAGACGTGGAGCCCGATCAACAGCGCATCATTCGACGATGGGAAAATTCGAATTCGAAGTGTGGAAAACCTTTGGAATCTCAACGAACAGACATTTTTGTCTTGGTTCCAACTTTCCCCAAATTCGAGCCCTCCAGCGGCCTCTCCCACATGGCTTCCCGAAGTGAGAAACCCAAATTGCGGGAGACCTTCCGCGTCGACGGAAGCTGCAGCCACCCACTTCTCCAAACGAGAAGGTTTGAATCACGGGAAACCTGGAATCACCGCGAACAACGCCGTTCTAGGGCTGGTTCGAAGTTTCCCCAGAATTCACCATTATGGAAGACCTGGAAGTAAATCAGAATCCATCTTGTTTGTGGTGGTTCAGGGTTTCCCGCGGCTTGAACCTGGGAAAAATGGGACAAGAAAATCATGGGATGCTTGGAATCGCCGCAAACAGCCGCCCTTCCTGAGCTGATTCCAGGTTACCCATTCTTCAGAACTATGGGGATACAAGAATCCGCCCCGCATTGTTTTGGACGTCATTCCAAGTTCCCCAGAATTCGAATCTGGACAGCCTCGAATTCGAATAATGGGAAGAGTGGAAACACCACGATCAATCCATCTGTTTTTGGTGCGACTCCAAGTTTCCCGTACTTCGAACCCCGCATCTGTCTCTCTCCCTCTTGTTCCCCGACATTCTGAATTCGAATTGCGGTGAATCAGCATCGCGGGAAACTGCAGCCACCCGCTTACTCAAATGAAGAGGTTCGAATTATGGAAACCTTGGAATCACAACGAAAAGCTGCCTTTCTTGAGCTGGTTCCAAAGCTCCCACAAGTCTGAGTTGTTGGAAACCTGGAACCAGCTCAAGAAAAGGCTGTTTGTTCGTGGTGATTCCAAGTTTCCCACGATTCGAATTCCAAGTTTCCGATGTTCGAGTTACGGGAAACTTGGGATCACTATAAACAAGAGCGCTTTTGAAATGATTCCAGCTTTTCCATAATTCTGACTGGTTGGGAACTTGAACAAGTTTAAGAAAAGCAATTTTTCGTTGTGATACCAAGTGTTCCCATAGCTCGAGCCCCTCATTTGGGGAAGCGGGTGGCTGCAGTTTCCCGCAATGCGGGGGAGCCCCCGTAAGTCGAATTCAAAATGTCGGGAAACCAGGGGGAGAGGCAGCTGGTGGATTCGAATGACGGGAAACCTGGAATCACAACGCAACATGTTTTTAGGATAGAACCATAACGATGTGTATCTTTAGCTGATTCCAGGTTTCCCATAATTCTGAATTATGGGAACCCTGGAACCAGCTCAAGACAGGCGGCTTGTTCGTGATGGATCCAGGTTTCCTTCCATTCGAATTCCAAATTTCCCATGTTCAAATCGCGGGAAGCCTGGGATCACAACGAACAATATGTCGTGTTAGAACTGATTCCGGGTTACACAGTATTCGGAAGTGTGGGGAACCTGGAACCATCTCAAGAAAGGCGGCTGCTTGCGGTGGCACTCTGCCGCCGGGCAGCTGGCGCTCGCTGGCGCTGGGCGCGAGAAGCTGAAGCACGCCGGGCAGACCAGCGAGCACGTGGGGAACCCCGGCGCGCTGGAGGTAGGCGACCGCCACGTCGCACACCCCACCCAGCACACGCCGGGGCCGCGTCCGCCGGCCTCGCGGGCCGCCCCCCTCGTTCCGCCCAAACGGTTAAGGCGGCCCAACCCAGCTCCGCAAAACGCGCTAGGATAACTACACATAAATTCTGATGGTCGACAGCACCTTGAGGTGGGCCTGTTCGCAGCGCCTGACGCTTGCATATAAATGGCGAGCAGCGCTGCTGCGACTCAGGCTCGCATCTGCGATGGCGCCAGCTGGCCCACGTGGGCCACCGCAGTCTTGGCCTTGCGATATGTGCGGGAAGCGAGCACAGCTACGCGCGTGCCCGCAGCACGAGTGAGTGGGCAGGTCGCACACTCGCAGTCGCTATCGGCCGCCAGGACGATTAGCAAGGGATTGGAAGACGACGGAGGAGGTCACGGAGGACGGCGCAAGAGATGCAGTGCGCAATGGCGTCGGGAAAACCTGACGGCGCCACAGTCGTGCACGCGGTGGCTGGCGGCCCAGCCGCGCGCGACGGGCTTCGGCATGGACCACTGCAGAGCAGGCTTGAATCCCGCCAGCCCTGTGGGCTAAAGTGGTCTAGGGAGTTTTTCCTGTCAGATTCCCTTCGGGGAGGGGCGCCCCCCCGCCCCCGCCGCAGTTTGCCGGCGGGGGCCGCGAGGTGCGCGCGGGTCCTTTTCCGCCCAAGATGGCTCCGAGAGGACCTCCGATGCCCCGAGATGGCATCCACGGCTGCTCACGATGCCCGAGGATAGTTCAACATCGCCTCCGACTTACCTCGGCCACAAGACGGCCCCAGGTGCTCTCGGAGCCCCCATCAACCAGGACCCCCCAAGAAGCCAAACTCAGTCAACACCAGAGGAACATCAATGACGTTTGCCTTCTCGCCTTTTCGCTTCCGATGTGCTTTTGGAACCTCAAGATCGCCCCGCGATGGCTCCAGGGAGCCCCGAAAGGCACCCCGGCGGCCCCGAGAACGCCCGAGCACCCCGCGAGGGCCCCAGGAGACGGTCTGCCCCCCCCCCCCCCCCTCCCCGCGGGCCCCAGGGATGGCCCGGAGAAGCCCTCCGAGGCCCCCCCTTGCTCCCAGATCTCTCTGCTCATCCTGGTTGCCCGCTCTGTTTCACTGCGCGTATCTCTTCGCCCCTATGCCCGTCAACCCCCGCGGGCTGAGTTTCTGAGCGGGCTGGTGAGGATGCGCGAATCGCAGCGAGTTTCTCCCGAATCGCAAGACGCCCCCCCCTCCCCCGCCCCCCGCTCGCCCGCCCGACAATGCTGAACGGCGAACACCAAACTCGAAGACGCTTTAAAATTGCGATGCCAAGTTGGACGGGGGAGAGGTTCGAATGGAGGAAGGAGGCGATCGCGCGCTGGAATTTGCGCTTCCTGTGCTCTGAGACCGTCTTGCTTAGCTCATCGTGGCCGGCATCTACTGCGGCCTTCCGCATTCGAATTGGCATGCCGCGAATGGGCGGGCGGCCCTAAAGGCTGGTCAATCGCGGCAATGCCCGGCCCCCGCCCCCAGCAAGATGCGCTCCGATCATCTTGGCCTAGGAGACAGGGCCGAGAGTGAGCGCCACCGATGCTTTCCACTTGTCAAGCTCAACTGCCCAATCTGACATTGCGAACGAAGCGCGTCGCCACGTGATGGCTGCGCCTGAAGCCGGGGCTGAGGAAGGCTAGACGAAGCCGTGCCTTGCAAATTTCGAAAACGCCTGCCCCGCGAAAAGTGCCGGGCGGAAGCCCGCGGAGCTTGTGGACGACAGGCTTCGCTTCGAGCAGCGCCCTCCCAATCGCGATGGGGCAGCTGGGCAAGGTATCTCATCGTCGACGGGGCAATGCTTTAGCAGAGCATTGACACTAGTGGGCCTGGCTGTCCTAGAGACGCCCGAGAGGCGCGACCACCATTTGGCCACCGCTTCAGCCCAGACGAAACCTTCAGATGCCCCTCGTCGGAATTGCATTCCCAGGGTGCTTGACGCAAGAAGCGATAAAAACCAAGCCCTCGCGGGATGCGCCCCTAGGGAACGCGAGGCTTATGTTTACAACTGCAGGCGGAACCTTCGTCCATGGCGGCGCAATGATCGTTCTGGCCGTCCGGGGTCGAAGCCAAGCAAGTAGCTCGGCGCTCTAGGAAACGGCCAGGAAAACAAGCGCTAGGTCACGCAAACGTGGTTGAGCAACGCCCGCGCCGCCGGCGCACCCCCCGAACCCGACGCGAAGGCCCCTCGGAAAGACGCGGGTAAATTGCCCGACCAAGCGCCTCAATGCGGGGCGCATTGGCAACGCCCGCGCCGATCTGGAGAGCGGGCAGCCTTGCAGCATCCCCGAGCGCAGATAGAACATGAACTGCTGGGGCCCCTGGACAACGGCAGAACTTCTGGAGCAGAAATTAAGATGCAATGAGCTTCAAGTAGCCACTAGGAGCCCCGCGCGTGGGATCCTGGACCATAGCCAGTCGAGGCCGAAGCGTAGAAACGCAGCAGCAATTTCGGACGCGACAAACACCTGACAAGTTTCGACGGGCACAGACCCCCTGCTGCACCTCGTGGGTCATCAGCATGGCCAGAAACTTGAATCTGCGGTTCGCTGCAGCTGCAAGGACCATAGAATCAAAGCTGCGCAAAGACAATGGAAACATTTGCGAAGGCTTCCAAATGAACTCATGCGCGTCCAGCTCTGCGGAGCCCTCGGGGGGGAGAGCGAAGAGGGCGTCGCTTGGAACCTCAGGGGCGTGACCTCCACAGAAGAGGGGGGGGGGCGCGAAGCACTCTGAGGTGTTCCTCAGATGCCATCCAAACTCCTCGCGGCCACCTGTCGGGTCCTGGGGAAGAGTGACGCGCTCGAGTAAGGGTCTGTTCGAGGTCGTCGATGCTGGGGGCAGCGATATTATCCAAGTGCGATAGCGCTGTGCGCAGACCTGATCAAGGTGCGATCTCATCCGCGTTGGCAGGAACCCAACTAACGATGCAGCATCATCAGATATTAGTAATGCGAACCCAGGGGTAGCGACAAGCCCGCGGGGGCGAAGCTTCTTTCCAAAAGAGCACGGGTCTGGCTCAATTTACGTTGCGGCACATACCATTGGCACTCGCGCGCGCCCACCTCTCTCGCTTGAACGCACGCCCCAGACATCCACGCGCAACTTGCCAGCACAACTAAGGGGGCCGTGAGCGCAGTTACCCGCGGGATTTGATCGCACATGTCCACAGACCCAGTGACGCGCGGACCCGACTCACGCAGACCCCTGGCCAGGGTGGGCGAGTGGCGACGGCGGCGGCGACATCAGCGACGACGCCAAAGATGGCGACGATGATGATGATGGCGGCGGCGGGGATGACGACGAGGGCGATGGCAACGACGATGGCGGTGATGACGACAATGATGAGGAAAGTTTGTTTTGAAAGAGTTGGCGCTCAGGGGGGGGGGGGGGTCTGCGAGCTCCAGCGCGCGGGCCCTCTGCCCGCCCCCTGGCGGAGGCGCGCCGCCGTGCACTCCGCGTGCGTGCAGGTGCCAGGAGGGGCGGGGCACCGCGCTGCGCGCGTTCGACGGGGCGCGCCGTCGCCGAACTGCAAACCTTTTGCGCCGCAATCGCACGCGAAAGAGAGCGGAGCATGCCTCCAGCGGCCTCGACCACATTCGCGAGCACGCGGAGCAGACTCCGCGCGGTCTCAACCACACTCACGACATACAAGGGTCGACCTCCAGCGGTCTCGGCCACATCCCGACAACAGTGGAGCAGACTTCCAGCGGTTTCAACCACATGCACGAATAGGTGGAGCAGACCTCCAGCGGCCCCAGCCACACCCGGAGTAAGTGGAGCAGACCTCCGGCGGTCTCAACCATATTCAAAACAAGACAAGAAAAAACACCAGACGTCCAACCACATTCAAATATCGTAGATCAAACCTCCAGCAGTCTGTCACATTCGCTGCCGAGCCCCTCGGCCACGTCCTATGGTGACGTCAGCCGTGCCTCGAGGTACTCCGTCCAGGTAGCCTGACGGCGCGCTGCCGCGACGGTGCCTGGCCCCGACTTGACGCAGTCCGTCCAGCAGGCAATTGGTGATGATGCTGACGACGCTGGTGACGGTGATGGGAATGATGGTGATGACGACGATTGTCCTAATGAGTGTGACGAGGAAGCGCGAGCGCAGAAAGAGATATAGCATTTGTTGGAGATAATGCTGGTTGGTCATAGATGTTTGAACACATATATGCTGAACTGCCTGGGATTTGAAACATGTTGCAATTATTTCGGCAAGCGCGCAGAGACAAGCGGGAAAAAACCGCACCGTGCTTTTGGAAAAGAGTTGGAAATTGCGCGATGGGCTTTACAATATGTTCGACATGCTCGTGCGTACGCCACACTGTCTCCTTGGACAACATAATCGTAAGACGCCAAATGGGTTGGGACTGATTTCTACTTGTACGCGCGCGTGTAGCCCGCATCGTATTCTCTGCAACGCGCGCTTGCACTTATTCGTTCAGTGCGGGCGCCCCGCCGGCTTCTTGCGCATTGTATACGCGGCTTTCGATGCACAGTCTAAGCCTGGCCGCGGCCGGGGTGGAGGGAGTCTATCCTGCAAGGAAGAGAACATGTGAGCTGCAGTGGGTGTGGTGCTGCCTAGATGGAACATGTGTTGCCAGCGCACAACGCGGCCACGGCTGGGGACCGACCTTCTTGGACCCCCGAAACGGGTACCGAAAGAACCACGCGCGCGCTTCGCGCGCGCTTAGGTTCTAGCTAGGAGGCGAGCTTGAGTCAACGAAAGTCGAAGGGAAGGGGGCAGGGGGAAGAAGGCCAGAGAGCGCTGAAGGATACAAATACTGGAACCCTCTTGTGATTTTGTGGGGGGCCTCGTCCGGCCGCTCGCTGGGAGTTTGACGTAGCTTCTCGGGAGCCTCTGAACCTGTCGGGGGCCTCCTGGAAGCAGGTTCGAAGCATTTTGGGGGCCGATTTGGGGCTTCTCGGGGCCTCCTTTGGGCCTCTTGGGGGTCTCCTGGGGCCTCTTGAGGGGCCTCCTGGGGGCCTCCTGGCGGCCTCTTGGGGCGGAAGGCTCGAGCTTGCGGTTCGTGGTCCCCCTCTGGGCCCCCTCTTGGGCCCGTCTTGGGGCCCTCTTGGGCCATCTTGGGCGCCTCTTGGGCCGTCTTGGGGCCCTCTTGGGCTGTCCTGGGGCCCTCTTGGAAGCTTTTTGGGCCGTCTTGGGGCGGTCTTGGGCGCCTCTTGGGCCGTCTTGGACGCGGTGAAAGCCCAAGAGGCGAACATGCGAAAAATATACGTTTTCCAATCGGAATGGCACGATTTTTGCTTCTTGGGCCTCTCTTGGGCTGCCTCTCGGAGCGTCTTGGAGGCTTCTGGAACCTTCTTGGTGTCATGACAGGCGTCTTGGAAGGCATCTGGAGCCATCGAACCGCGTTCCGAAGCCGCCTGCGAACGATCTTGGACGGCGTCCGGCGGTCCGACGAGCCTCTGGGCCCCCCGGTGCCCACATTTGTGGTCGAGGTCCCGGCCCCGGGCCCCCGGACCCGGTGCGCCGTTATATGTATACCTGTGTTGCCAGCGCACAACGCGGCCACGGCCGGGGACCGACCTTCTTGGACCCCCGAAACGGGTACCGAAAGAACGGGCACAATGTCCAACAACAAATGTTGTCCCGAACCAACAGCGGCCGCTGTTGGGCAGGCGGCCTTCTGTCTCAGGTGGACACAGGCCGCGGCGGCGCGGCCAGCGAGGCCTGCTCCAAAGGAGCAGGGACTGCTGCTGGGCATTGTACCCACTCTGTCCGTGCCCAGCTGGCTCGTGCAGAACCTTCAGGAAAACCCACCCAGCACACGAGGCACCCGGCAGGCGCCCACGGGCGGCCAACGGCCGCAAGCCAGCAAACCCCGCCAGCGCTCGAGGCGCCCGGGAGGCGCCCACGGGCGGCCACCGGCCGGAAGCCAGCAAGCCCTGTCCTCGTACGAGGCGCACACGAAGCACCGATACAGTCGGGGCGTTGACCCAAGGAACCCTAAATAAGGAACGAGGCCCCTTTTTATCATAGGTTAAACTTCGATTTCCTATCGAAGACATAAGGAAAACCTGAGGCAAGCTGTGAAACACTTAAGGAACACGGAGCCCCTCCCCAACGAAGAGGGTTCCTTCTTCAGGGCCCCGACTGTAGGCGGCCACTGGCCGAAAATGGTGCAAACCCAACTGGCCACCCGAAGTTAAGATAGCAATCGTTTGGTGCGAGCGCTGCTGGGGGGAAGCACGAATACTGCCAGCACAAACGTCATACATCTGAGTATCTGGGTTGCTCTGTCGTTTCTTGGCGTTGGTGGGGCTGTTCATGACTTGTCCAAAGAAGTCGGGAGCTTGGTTGGGAGCCACATGCTGCAAGATGGTCCCGAAGGACCTTCCTGGGGATCTTTTGGAGTTCCCTTGGGCCGTCTTGGGGGCATTCGGCAGAGGCCCAAGGGGCCATCATGATGAAATGCCTTCGGCCTTGTCGTGTCCCGCTCGCATACTTCTGTTTTCATCATGTGAATATTTGCCTACGGGGCTGTCTCGGGCGCTGGCAGAACTGGGTTTAGTGGAACCTGGTTTAGTGATCTGTACCGGGGGCGCCCCCCGCCCCATTTCCACTAACCGGAACTGCCGTCACCCGAAAAAACACCAGCTATGGCAGACCTGGTTTAGTGATTCTGGCCAACTCAAAGGCTCCGGGGCCCTACCACTGACCGGGTCCTCTCACCCGGGGTCCTGGCCATACCCGATATTTGCCGAGGAGAGCCAGGGGGGAAATGGGAAGGGGCGCGCCTTCTCAGAAGGCTCGGACGTCCCCCAGCCTCCTGAGAAGTTTGCTAAGCCTGCCCCGGAGACAGAAAAACTTCTCAGAAGGCCGGAGGCCCTCTGATCGGCTATACGCAAGAGTGACCCTGGGTAAGAGTGACCTTTGGTGCGCGACTTTTTGGGGGCCGCGGGGGGACCAAACCTGGGTGCGCAAGCAACTGCTACTGCTTCGTTTTCAGCCATCTGGGTACCCATCCGCGCCCGCACCAAAGGTCACTCCGGCGAAAGGTCACTCGTACGTCTAGTCGATCTGAGAAGTCCCGCCGCCTTCTGAGAGGGCCTCCTGCTTCTCGTTTCCCCCCCTCGCTCGCCGCCGAGTGCATGTCTGCCTGCGGGGCTGCCGTTTGCCCATGAAAAAAGGGTCCGCGGGTGCAGGCCCTGCGCCGGCCTGCGCTCTTCGGGGGGTTCTCTCTGCCCCTGGTTCCCTTACCTGTGGCGTTCCTCGGGTGCCCTGGTCTTGGCCCTTTTGCCTCCCTGGATACAGTCGGGGCGTTGACCTAAGGAACCCTAAATAACGAGGCCCCTTTTTCCATACGTTAACAACTCCGATTTCCCATCGGAAACATTAGGAAAACCTGAGGCAAGCTGTGAAACACTTAAAGAACGCGGAGCCCCTCCCCAACCAAAAGGGTTCCTTCTTCAAGGCCCCGACTGTATGTTGCTCCGTCGCCTTGGTCTATGCTTCTTTGGTTCACTGGTCTCGGTTCCCTGGTTCCTTGGTTCCTTGGTCTTGGCTCCCTACTGTCACGCCGCGCAGCGCCAAGCAATGCCACGCAACACCTCGCCATCGCTCGGACGTCCATTCCGTGTGTTTTTGTTCGGCTTCGTGCGTGCTTTTTTCGCCGAATGATCAAGGATGCTCCTCGATGGTCCTCGCCGAAGGAAAAATGCACACGTCCGAGCGATGCCGAGATACCACGCAACATGCCAAGCAACCAGCCGAGCAGCATGCCAAGCAGTGCGCCCATGCAGCAGGAAGCAGTCCCCCAATTGGGGTCGCGCTGGGTTCACTACAGTCGGGGCGCCTGGTTCCTTACCAGCCTGGTTCCTGCGCCTGGTTCCTCGGGGGTTTCTCTGCGCCTGGTTCCTTACCAGGGGCGTTCCTCGGGCTCCCCGGTCTTGGCCCCTTTGCCTCCCTGGATGTGTTGCTCCGTCGCCCTGGTCTTATGCTTCTTTGGTTCACTGGCCTTGGCTCCTTGGCTCCTTGGTTCCTTGGCTTCTTGGCTCCTTGGTCTTGGCTCCCTACTGTCACGCCGCGCAGCGCCAAGCAATGCCACGCAATGCCACGCAGTATGCCAAGCTCAACCCGCCAAGCAGCATGCCAAGCACTGCGCCCATGCCACAGGAAGCAGTCCCCCAACTGGGGTCGCGCTGGGTTCACTATATCCAAGAGGCTCCCAAGACGGACGGCTCAAGAGGCCACCAAGACCCTCCCACGAGGGCCCCCGAGGCCTCCAAGAGGGCGGGCACCCAAGAGGGGGAACCCGAACTGCCATCTGGACCACCCCAGGATGGCCTCCGCGACAGCCAGCGGGCCACCAGAAGCCACCGAGAGGCCCAAAAGAGGCCTCCAAGAAGGGCCCCAGAGGCTCCCAGATGCACTCAAGAGCTTCCAAGAGGCCCCCCAAGAGACCCTCAAAAAGAGGCCCCACGGGGCATCCAAGAGGCCTCCTTGTCCACGGCGCAGGCACGGTGGCGGTATGGGACGAAAACCGATGTGCTGAGCAGCTCGACGACGGGCGTCGCAACCCAGAAAAGGACGGGAACGAAGACCGTCGAGAGAAGCATCGGAGGCTCGGCACAAGGTTGCAGCGGCCTTCATGATGTTGCGAGCGGAGACCACGTGCACCCGCAGGATCCCTGCCCGTGCGGGCAGGAAGAATCTGCGCTTCTGTGATCTCTTCCAGGGGAATGGGGGCTGGGATGAGCGCGGAGGAGGAATGGAGGAATGGAGGAGGGAGGAATGGAGGGAGGGAGGAGGAATGGAGGGAGGGAGGAGGAATGGAGGGAGGGAGTGGAGCGGAGAAGGATGGCAGAGCGATCGGGGTAGGAGGATACCCATCTGCTCCACTCCTGGACCCCGGAGAACATGTGGACGACCGAGGGGGTTGTGCTGACCCAGACTGCGCATCTCTTCTCCTTCTCCTTCTCTAGCTCCCAGTTCTACGAAGGAGCGAAGCCAATGGACAATGTGTGGGCTCTTCTCCTGCTCCTCAAGACATTGGGGAGCTACGAGTCTACGAGTCTATGGGCCCTCGCCTACAATTACGACTAGTACCCACGCAAGCCCAGGACAGACAATAGACCACGCTCCTGCCACACTTCGGAGCTCCTCCTCCTCCTTCCCTTCCGCGGGGAAGTTGGATATGGATGGCGGGGAGGGAAGGTGCCTGGGCAGGGATGGGAAAGAGAGGGGGATGAGAGAAGGGCGGAGCAGGGGAGGGGGAGAGGATGGGAAACAATGAAGAGGGGAGGGGATCGGAGAGGAGCATTGAGATGGACAAGTGGAACGGATAAAGAGCTGAAGGTTGGGAAAACCAGCAACTGGGAAAACCAGCTCAAGCAACTGCAGTTTAGGAAACCGCGGTGCAACTACTACTCCTTACAAAGACCAGGGGCACTGGCAGCGATCGGTGCAGAAGAAAACTGTAATGGACGATCATTGCGCTGACTACCCAGCATTTCTCGAAAGTGCATTATCGCTGAGAAGTCCTGGCGAGAAGATGAATCCATTTCCACACTTCTGCGGGGTTCCGCGCTGCTTGTTTGCATAAAGTCACTTTGGCCAAACTCAAATCAATGTCAACCTCGATGCCCCCCCCCAAACAACACCAACTGATGCGAACCACCCAGCCGTGTCGACAACGAATCTCCCCAGCGACAAGGCATCCTGGAAGCAAGCACATTGGCAAGCGAAAAAGCAGGCTACTGCCGAAGATGTTGCTGCACGCAGCGCATCACTTGACCACGAGTAGACAACTTAGAACAAACACATGGACAAATGAACGTGTGGGCTACTGCCGCTGCTGCCATCGATGCTGCTGCTGCGGCTGCTGCACCAAGGGGAACACTGCAAGACAAGTGGGCACGTGGACAGCAGGCTAACGCGACCCATCAGGCTCCTACGGGCGCTGGTGACTTGAAGGCGGGGACGTCGGCGATCACAGCTGCGCCAGCTCTGACCTGATGCCGCTGCTATTGCTATTGCTGGCACTGCGACGCTCTCCTCTTCCTGGTTCTCGTCCTCCAGATGATACGTCTGCCGCCGGTTCTGCTGCTAATATTCCTACTTCTAACCAGACTCGGCACAAGTGTCAAGTCGTGCGTCTTCTCTCGCTGCTGCTGCTCCTCCTCCACGCCGAGCCTGGGCGAGGCTGATCCGCCAGGCCCCCCATGACCGTTGAAGGAAGCAGTGCACGCACAAAAGGACATCGCATGCGCAGATAACTTCGGTGATTCATCATCAGGTCTTACTGTATCTATACACCACCATACCATACCACTGGAACGTGCTGTACGAGCCAAGCCGTGCGAACCCAACTGCAACGAAACAGCTGTGGCTAGACAGTAGTCGGTCCGAGACAACTGACTTCTTTCGACCGATACACGCGAGTACCACGCCGCGATGTTCAGGCACTATGATCAGACACGTCCCGAAGCGTGGTCGTGATATGTGTCACTATGCTTGCCAGCTTGGATCCGAAACTGTGGAGCATTGCATTCACGATGTGCACTGGATGCGGTTCAACCAAATGGATGAAACCAGTGGTGCCAAATATGTGGTACAAGCTGTGTGATGCAAGCTATGTGGTGAAAGCTCTGGGGCGCAATCTAAGGGGTGCTAATAATTCTTGGCCACATCGCGTACGACTACCTTCAAAACTCGTCGTCAACTCCGACGCTCAAACATATATCTCACCCACACAACATGCGGGCAAAACTCGGCACGACTCAACTGGCGTTGTGCCGCGGTGACACTTCTCATGCAGATCCTTGACTCGGGCGGGCGGGTGATGATGGTAGCGCTGATGACGAGGGCGAAGCCACCGACGATGGCGATGATTTTGATGGCGGCGATGGGAACGATGTGGACAAGGGTGATGGTGATGACGATGGTGATCATGACGACGCTGGCGATGATGGTAACGCTGGCGCTGGCGCAGACGAGGATGAAGTGCGCGCGGGCAGACATTTATACTGCCAAGCAGAAGTTTGATAGGAACATGTTTGCCAGCGTGGACCCAGAGCAATGAGTTATTGTGCTCTTGATGCGTACGTTAGGTGGTGTAAGATACGTGGTGCAAGTTTTGTGGTGTAAGCTATCGATGTTGCGTGAGATAAGTGGTGTAAGCAATGTGGTATGATGTATGTGGTGCAAGCTATGTTGTGCAATAGGTGTGCAGTAAGCTCTGCAGTGTAATCAATTCGGTGCTAGCTGTCTGATGCCATCCGATTGTGATGCAATCTATGATATGGAGTGCAAGCTGCGTGGCGCGAGCCGCGTGGTGCTCCCGACGCTCCTGGCAGCCTCGAGGCGCATACGACTGGCACCAACCAGGCACCGAGCGAAGCCTGGCCAGACCAACACATCTCGGGAGCGGCCAAGAGGGGGGTGTCCAAGAGGGGGGGGTGCAAATCATGACCGGCGGCATGTGCGCGGCCCAGCGGGGGGGCCAGGGACGTAAAGAAATAAGAAGAGGCGCCACGAAATCTGGGGAAATATCATGGCCCACGCCATGATATCCACCCCCCCCTAGTCATCACCCCCTTCTTTTCCGCCCCCGAACATCCCACGGGGCGTCCCGAGGCGCCCGCGACCGCGGGAACCAACCAGGCACCGAGCGCCAAACCTCGGCAGGCCCACCCGGAGCAAAGGGGGGGCCACCGGCGCGCGACCCGCGCTCCCGCTTGGTGCGCCGCCGCCCCACCGCCGGCGAGCTGCACGAGCCCGCTCGGCGTCGCAGTCTCGGAAGATGTGTCAGGGCCGGGATCTTCGTTGTTAACGCACGCAGAAGGCATCTATACACCAACACCGCGCCAAGGCAGGGCCATCCTGCGCCCCAGGATGGTGTATACGCCCTCCTGGCCGAGGCCCAGAGGGTCCATACGCCGTCCTGGGGCCCAGGATGGCCCTGGCCTGGCGCGGTGGTGGTGTATAGATGTCTTCGTCGGATGTTAACGCTGGAGACGTACGGCATGCCGCCCCCGCTCTCTCCGATGGGGCGGGCAAATGCGGCTCGGTACGCCAGCCGGTCACGCTTGGCCCGGTGTCGCTCCGACGATTCTCACGGGCCGACCGCGTGGCACTTGTTCGGACCTTCCGCCCGATGTGTGCTTTCCCAGATGCTGGCGAAAGACGTATCAATGACCTCGTCTTTCTGGCAGCACTTGCTTGCCGTCGCTCGGACGTCCATTTCCTGTGTTTTTGTTTCGGTTTCGTGCGTGGTTTTTTCGCCAAATGATAGAGGAAGCTCCTCGATGGTCCTCGCCGAAGGAAAAATGCACACGTCCGAGCGATGCCAAGCTTGTGCAGCTGGTACGTCTCGACCACCGGATCCGGCGGCGGCAGGGAGACCCATCGAACGACTCTGTGACCGCGGCTGGCGCTCCGGCCGCCGCTCGCAGACGTGGGCTTTCCCCCTGCTGGTCGCCCAGGACTGGCGCGGGCCCAGATCGGGCGTTGGTAAACTGGGTTTAACGGAACCTGGTTTAGTGATCTGTACCTGGGGCGCCCCCCCGTCCCATTTCCACTAACAGGAACTGCCGCCACCCGAAAAAAACACCAGCTATGGCAGACCTGGTTTAGTGATTCTGGCCAATTCAAAGGCTCCGGGGCCCTACCACTAACCGGGTCCCCTTACCCGGGGTCCTGGCCATACCCGACCAGAGGTGCCAGGCAACCAACGGTCTCCTCCTCGACTGTCGGCCAGCCCTGCCGGTCCTGACTGAATTCGAACGCTGGCCTTATGTCGGGCGTGTCCCCCTACAAAAGGATTTTCGACGAAAAATAAAAAATACCCCAAACATACCCCGAAAAGGTCAAAACATATCAAAAAAATAGTCCCCAGACTATTTTTTGACTATTTGTAAATTATTTTTAAGGTATTTTTTATTTTTCGTCGAAAATCCCCCTGTAGGGGGACAGACCCGACTTAACGCTGGCCAGGAAATTGCGCAGGTGGCTTCAGGCCAGCCGCCTTTCGGACCCTTGTTCCACTGTCTGCCTGCGGCGGAGGGCGTCCAGGCAAGAGGCAGCCTGTCGACCCCAACACCTACGATCTCGGCATCCCTGGAGATCATTGGCCTTGATGGCGCGTGCACTGAACTGAGCTTCTCTTCCGATCGCCAACGAGGGCCACGGCCTGAGGGGGTATTCTTTAACCCCCCGTGCGGGGGGCAATCAATTCGGGCACCCCTTTCTCGAGAGATCTTCGATGCGATGGGCTCCCTCGGCAGGGTCAGGAATACGGCCCCCCTGGGGCGTGGCCCGTCGGGGGGCCGGCGACGGGGGGGGACAATATAGTGAGGCGAGCGCGACGGCGGCAAGGGAGGGCGGACAGGGAAGCGCGCCATAGACGGGCATGCGGAGGAAGAGGAGGAATATAGGGAGGAGGAGGATGAGGAGGAGAGGATGAGGAGGAGGAAGATGGGGAGGAGGGGGGGGGAGGAGGAGGAGAGGAGGAGGAGGGAGGAGGAGGAGGAGGAGGTGAGGTAGGAGGAGGAGGAAGAGGAGGAAGGAAGGTAGAGTAGTGAGAGGAGGAGGGCGATGGGCCGGAGAAGGGGAGGGAGGGGGGGGTGGAGGAGGAGGAGGGAACGCAAGAGGAGGCGGAGGGAGGGAGGTAGGAAGAGGAGAGGAGGAGGAGGGGGGCGGAGTGGGGGGAGGGGGGGGAGGGGTAGGAGGAGAGAGTAGTAGTTAGGAGGAGGAGGAGGCAGGAGGAGGAGGAGTAGTGAGGAGGAGGAGGAGGAGGAGGAGCTTACCTGGCCGCCCACCCTGGCCCGGCGCCCTAGCTCGTGGGGCGGCCGAGGCAGCGACCGCCAGGCGGTTCGGCAGCACCACCGTCGTCCTCGCGGAGGCGGGCGCCGGGGCTCCGGGCGCTGGAAAGCTTCCACGACGCGCCAGCCGCTCTCCCGCGGTCCCCGCACTCTGCTCCTCCTCCTCCGCCTCCTCCGTTCCGTCCTCCTCGCTCCGTCCTCCTCCTTCGCCTGCCTTCCTCCTCTTCCCCTCCTCCTCCTCCTCCTCCTCCTCCTCCTCCTCTCTTCTTCCGCCGTAATCCTATTCGATCGTCGACGCTACACTTCTTCTCCCTTCGTTCATCCCCCCCCCCCCCTCCCCAGCATCCCGCCCCCCATCGGCCCTTCCTCGTGGCCCTCTTTAGGGTTCCAATTCATGATGGTTTTTTACTTATAGATTGCCCCCTCCCCTCGTTTTCTCGGTTGGGAATAAGCTCGCCCCTCCTCCTCCTCCTCCTCCTCCTCCTCCTCCTCCTCCTCCTCCTCTTCCTGAGAAGAATGTTAAGCAAATCCTCATGGGGATTGCAATGGGAATGTGCATCGTTTTGTTTGGCGAGTGTTGTCAAACTCGCCTGCCTGTTGCTGCTGGCAGAGCTGCTGCTGGCGCCTGGTCAGCGCCTGCGGCGACAGGGGAAATCTTTGAATGCTCGGTTGGCTGGATATTATTGGGTGGTTCTCTTCCCCAGCGGAGTGTCCGCCGTGGGCCACCCCATGCGCGAGAGGATGCTTGAGCCATTTCTCATGAGGAATGCAATGACCATGTACATCGTTTTGAGTCGCGAGTTCCATCAAACTGATCTTCCTATTGCTGCTGGCCTAGCTGCTGCTGGCGCTTGGTCAGCGACTGGGGAACCAAGGGCAATAATTCCCTACTAATCTTCGATGGCTGGATATTATTTGGTTTTTCTTACTCCCAGCAATGAAATCCGCCGTGGGCCATCCACCCCACACGTGAGAGGAATGTTGAGCATCTTCTCTTGAGGATTGCAATAAAACTGTACATCGTTTTTGGTCACGAGCTGCCTCAAACTAGTCTTCCTATTGGCAAAACTGCTGCTGGAGCCATGTCAGCACCTGGTGGACCATGGGAATACATTCCCACTGATGTTCGGTGGCTGGATATTCTTTCGTGGTGGTTCTGTATCCCATTGACTAATGCACCGTGGGCTACCCCACACGTGAGAGGACTGTTGAGCAAGTTCTCATGAAACTTGCAATCGGATGGAACTTCTGAATGTGGAGCTTCTGATAATCGCATTCTGAGCTAGGATTTTCCGTGAGGACGGTCCTGAGGCATGAGTAGCAGTAGTAGTAGTAGTAGTAGTAGTAGTAGTAGTAGTAGTAATAGTAGTAGTAGTAGTAGTAGTAGTAGTAGTAGTAGTAGTAGTAGTAGTAGTAGTAGTAGTAGTAGTAGTAGTAGTAGTAGTAGTAGTAACGTAGTAGTAGTAGTAGTAGTAGTAGTAGTAGTAGTAGTAGTAGTAGTAGTAGTAGTAGTAGCAGTAGTAGTAGTAGTAGTAGTCGTCGTAAAGTAGTGTTAGTATTAGTAGTATAGTAGTAGTAGTAGTAGTAGTAGTAGTATTAGTAGTGTAGCAGAGTAGTAGTTTGTAGTAGTAGTAGCAGTAAAGTAGCACTTGGTAGTACGTTGTAGAAGCAGTAGTCGCAGTCGTAGATAGTGCAGTAGTAGTAGTAGTAGTAGTAGCAGTATTAGTAAGTAGTAGTAGTACGTGGGGTAATTAATAAGTATTAGAGAAGTCATGGTAGAGTAGTAGTAGTCGTAGTATTCCGTAAGGTAATTGTAGTAGGATTAGTATAATCATAATAATAGAGAGTGGTAGTAGTAGTTAGTAGTTAGTAGTTAGTAGTTAGTAGTTAGTAGTTAGTAGTTAGTAGTTAGTAGTTAGTAGTAGTAGTAGTAGTAGTAGTAGTAGTAGTAGTAGTAGTAGTAGTAGTAGTAGTAGTAGTCGTGGTAGTAGTACTAGTAGTAGTAGTAGTAGTAGTAGTAGTAGTAGTAGTTGTTGTTGCACTCGTAATATAGTAGTAGTAGCAGCAGTAGCAGCAGTAGCAGCAGCAGTAGTAGTAGTAGTAGTAGTAGTAATAGTAGTAGTAGTAGTAGTAGTAGTAGTAGTAGTGGTAGTAGTAGTGGTAGTGGTAGTGGTAGTGGTAGTGGTAGTGGTAGTGGTAGTAGTAGTAGTAGTAGTAGTAGTAGTAGTAGTAGTAGAAGTAGTCGTCATAGTCGTAATCGTAGTGGCAAGTAGTCGTAGTGGCAGTCGTAGTCGTAACATTCGCCGTGGTCGCCAACCACTCGTAGTCGTAGTTGTAGTCGCAGTCGTAGGTATCGTGGTCGCAGTCGTAGTCGAATCGTAGTCGTAGTCGTAGTCGTAGTCGTCGTCGTCGTCGTCGCCCTCGTCGTCGTTATCGTCGTCGTTGTTGTGCGGCGGGTGCCGCCGCGGAGAAATAATCATTGTCCACTAGGTGGGGCCCCAGTCCGTTCATAAGGTCGCCGGAAAGAAAGTTAGTTTCCAAGCAGTGGGTGGGGGGTTCTGAAGACCTGGCGGGACTATGACTACATTGAAGGGGCCCTGGGACACACGAATAAATACACACAAATAAAAATATCCCCCATATTATCCTATATTTTCTGGGTTTTTGTCTTCCCCACCGCTTCCCACATTTTCCCATATTTTCTAGGGGATCGACAATTAATTGTGTCTGTGTGTGTTTTTCCCCTCCTGATACATGGTGCGCTTTGAGTTCTCCATTTCTAGCCTCGGATGCCGCGGGCGAAGAGCAATTGCTTGAACGCGGAAACGGACGACCTGACAACACACACAGAGAACAAACATGCTTTGCTCCACTCGAGCGTCGAACCCACCAACGCCTTTCGGATCCCCACTCGGGTCGGGCGAAAGGGGGGGATAGCAAAGGGGTGGTTTGACAACCAGCTCACGCAGCTGATTTTCTCGGCGCTGGGAGGCGCCCATGCATCGAGGAATGAATGGGCCCCTCGGTGAGGCCGAAACCAACTGCATGCAAAAGATTTCGTACCCCCCCCCTTTCCCAAATCCCCCCTTTCGTCCGGCCCGATCGCCCCCTCCACTCCACACATGCTCCACATCGCCGTGGGAAGCGACGAATGTTCCCGTCTGTGTGCTGCTCCCTCCGGCGTAGAGGAGGGAACGCTGGCAGAATCATCACCTTCCGGCGTCCGCGCCGAGCTCTTGGATCGGCGCCCGAATCCCCTCGGTGAGGCCGAAACCAGCTGCATGCAGCAGATTTCGTCCCCCCCCCCTTTCCTAAATCCCCCCCCCTTTCGTCCGGCCCGACCCGGCTTTCGTTCGAACCCCCCCCTTTCGTCCAGCTTTCGTTCGAACCCCCCCCTTTCCCAAATCCCCCCTTTCCCAAATCCCCCCCTTTCGTCCGCCCCGGTCCTCAAGCTCTTCTTGAGGGCGGACTTCAGCGTCCTGCCGGGCGCGCGGCCGAGCGGCGGCGGGGGGACTGCCGGCGGGGGCAGCGGAGGAGAGGCGGCGGAGGGGGGGGGGGAGGAGGGGGAGGAGGAGGAGGAGGCGGAGGAGGAGGAGGCGGAGGAGGAGGAGGAGGAGAAGGAGGAGAGAGAGGAGGATGGGAGTGGAGAGGAGGATGAGGAGAGGGAGGAGGAGGAGGAGGAGGAGGAGGAAGGAGAAGGGGCGGAGGGAGGCGAGGAGTTAGGAGGGGTATTAGAGGAGGGCGGAGTAGTGGGTTGAGTGCTGAGTGATTGCAGGTGTAGGAGGCGGAGACAATGACGCCGACCACCCTGCGGCAGCACGCCTGGCCAAGCGCCTCCCGGGCCCGGGATCGGCGCGCGCTCCTGCTCTGCCTCGGGCCAACCTCGTCCTAGGCTTAAGGCGGGCGTGTCCCCCTGCAGGGGGATTCTCGACGAAAAATCAAACATGCACAAACAAAAACTCCAAAATGGTAACACAAATGCTCAAAAATTGGTCCCCGGACTGTTTTTGGATTCTCGACGAAAAATCAAACATGCGCAACAAATACTCCCAAATGGTAACACAAATGCTCAGAAATTGGTTTCCGGCCGGACTATTCTTGGACTATGTTTTGACTATTTCTGGGGTATGTTTTATTGTTCGTCGAAAATCCCCCTGTAGGGGGACACGCCCGACATAATCCTAGGCCAACGATCGGAAGGAACATCAACGGAAGACGGAGCACAGGCTCGTGCGACGGATCCGTATGGCAGTGCGCGGGGAGAGCACGTGGAAACAAGAGAGGGCTGCAGCCATTCGTATGTCCCAGTTTCTGGAGGGCTCCCTGTCGCCCCCCTCCTCGCCATCTCTCCTTACCCCGCTCTCATCCCCTCCCGTCCTTGCATCCTCTGGCGTGCCCCCACTTCGTCCAGCTCGTTGCCGCGCCACCCTCGTGAAGCGCCAGAATCCGCCCACGCATCGCCTACAAGTTCCTCTCATCTTTCTGGCATGCGCACACACGTGTCCACATTGTCTATGCTTCTCTTCTCTCCCGTTGATACCTCGTGCTCCATCTCATTTCGATCACCTCCCCTGTGCACGACCGCGCTCCGAATTTGCCGCCGTCCTCTTGGGCACGACGTTCGCCAGCCCAGTGAGGTTCAGCTCCAATTTCGGAATATTACCTTGGCGCGAGGATAACATGACCAGTCCCAAGCAAGAGGGTTCTGCATTGACCAACATCAATTCCGAAGAACTGATGTCCCTAGGTCAATGTTACGACATGCGCATCATGCGAGCATGCTTGCGGACGCCGAGAAACCACGATCTCAATCGCAGCACGGGGCCGAAGACCTTGTGATAAGCCGGTATCTGGAAACTGGTCGGGTGCTCGTCATGGGGGCGACCATTCGGCACCGTGCCTCTGGCACTGAGTGGATTGCCCCAAGGTCCATGCAGCCCTGAGAGGTAGAAGGGTTGTTGCAGGCCTGGGCTCCTGATTTTCGAGGCGGTCCCGGGCGCTACCAGGGCGTGTCGCGTGGGCCTCTGGGACGGTGACCCCGTCGAAGTTGACCCGAAACAGACCACGGAACTCTTCAGAAAAGCCCACGAGGGTCCAAGAGTGCCCCGAGACGGCCCCGGATGGCGTCTGGACTTGCCACGATGCCCTCCAGGTGGCCCAAGGCACCTCCAAAACGCCCCAAGAGGCCTCCGAGAGCACTCCCTGGAGGGCCCCGAGAGGCCAAAATCCGCCGACCCCTCGCGGGTCTCCCAGCGCGTGAAACCTGACCGGAAAAGAACGGGAAGCGTCGCTTTAGTCCACCAAGCATGTGGAAAATGCTCTGTTGTCGTTATGCCGCGCAGGTATGCCGTGGCGTGCGTGTCGGCGTGCGTGCGGGGTGTGTTTTGCTGTGCTCCTGTGTGTTATGCCGTGCTCCTGTTCTGCCGTGCTTCTGTGTTCTGCCGTGCCTCTGTGTGCTCTGTGTGTTCTGCCGTGTTCCTGTATCTGCCATGCGGATCGTCGCGGTGGTCGTTTTGGCAGAGCTTCTGGGCGCACGCGGCAGAAAAAGATCAGGAGCACGGCAGAATAGGCCCCAAGAGCGAAGGAGCACGGCAGAGAAAGACACGGAACACGGCAGAATAGACCCCAAGAGCAAATGAGTACGGCAGAATACACCCCAAAAGCTAAGGAGCACGGCAGAAAATGACCAGGAGCACGGCAGAATAGACCTCAAGAGCTAAGGAGCAGGCAGAAAAAGACCAGGAGCACGGCAGATTAGGCCCCAAGAGCAAAGGAGCACGGCAGAAAAAGACCAGGAGCACGGCAGAATAGACCCCAGGAGCTAAGGAGCAGGGCTGGATATGCCTCAAGTGCGAAGGAGTACGGCAGAGAAAGACGAGGAGCACGGCAGGATAGACCCCAAAAGCTAAGGAGCACGGCAGAGAATGACCAGGAGCACGGCAGAATAGGCCCCAAGAGCGAAGGAGCACGGCAGAAAAAAAAACAGAAGCACGCCAGAGTAGACCCCGAGAGCTGAAGGAGTGCGGGAAAATAGACCCCAAGAGCGAAGGATCAAACCAGAGAGAGACGAGGAGCACAACATAATAGAACCCAAGAGACAAGGAACACGGCATAATATGCCCCAAGTGCGAAGGAGCACGGCAGAAAAAAAGCAGGAGCACGGCAGACAAAGACCAGGAGCACAGCAGAATAGGCCCCATGAGCGAAGGAGCACGTCGGAAACAAACCAGGAGCATGGCACAATAGACTCCAAGAGCTGCCGAGCACGGCAGAAAGAAGACCACGAGCACGGCAGAATAGACCCCAAGAGCTAAGGAACACGGCATAATAGGCCCCAAGAGCGAAACAGACGCCAGAAAAAGACCAGGAGCACGGCAGAAGATGCCCCAAGAGCTAAGGACGACGGCAGAAAAGACCGAAACACAGCAGAAAAGGCCCGAGGAGCCAAGGAGTACGACAGAAAAGACCAGGAGGACGGCAGAATAGGCCCGAAGAGCGAAGGAGCAAACCAGAAAAAGACGAGGAGCACGGCAGAATAGAACCCAAGAGACAAGGAGCACGGCAGAAGATGCCCCAAGTGCGAAGAAGCACGGCAGAAAATTACCAGGAGCACAGCATAATAGACCCCCAGAGCTCAGGGGCACGGCAGAAAAAGACCAGGACCACGGCAGATTAGACCCGAAGAGCTAAGGAGCACGGCAGAAAAAAAGACCAGGCGCACGGCAGATTAGGCCCCAAGAGCGAAGGAGCACGGCAGAAAAAGACCAGAAGCACTGCAGAATAGACCCCAGGAGCGAAGGAGCAGGGCTGGATATGCCTCAAGTGCGAAGGAGTACGGCAGAGAAAGACGCAGGAGCACGGCAGATATCCCCACAAAGTCTAAGAATCAACGGCAGATAATGCGGCCCAATCTGGGCTGAATAAGGCCCAGGAGGCCGGAGCACGGCCAGGTAAAAAAAAAAAACAGAAGCACGCCAGATAATGACCCCGAGATCCTGAAGGGGTGGCGGGAAAATAGACCCCCCCAAGAGCGAAGGAGCAACCCAATAAAAAGACGAGGGCACACATAATAGAATGAACCCAAGAGACAAAAGAACACGGCATAATATGTCCCTAGTGCGAAAGGAGCAGGCAAGAAAAGCAGGAGGCACACGGCGAGACAAGACCAGGAGCACAGCAGAATAGGCCCCATGAGCGAAGGAGCACGTCGGACACAAACCAGGAGCATGGCAGAATAGACTCCAAGAGCTGCCGAGCACGGCAGAAAAAGACCAGGAGCACGGCAGAATAGACCCCAAGAGCTAAGGAGCACGGCATAATAGGCCCCAAGAGCGAAAAAGACGCCAGAAAAAGACCAGGAGCACAGCAGAAGATGCCCCAAAAGCTAAGGACGACGGCAGAAAAGACCGAAACACAGCAGAAAAGGCCCGAGGAGCCAAGGAGTACGACAGAAAAGACCAGGAGCACGACAGAATAGGCCCGAAGAGCGAAGGAGCAAACCAGAAAAAGACGAGGAGCACGGCAGAATAGAACCCAAGAGACAAGGAGCACGGCAGAAGATGCCCCAAATGCGAAGAAGCACGGCAGAAAATGACCAGGAGCACGGCAGAATAGACCCCCAGAGCTCAGGGGCACGGCAGAAAAAAGACCAGGACCAAAGCAGATTAGACCTCAAAAGCTAAGGAGCAGGCAGAAAAAAAGACCCGGAGCACGGCAGATTAGGCCCCAAGAGCGAAGGAGCACGGCAGAAAAAGACCAGGAGCACGGCCGAATAGACCCCACGAGCTAAGGAGCAGGGCTGGATATGCCTCAAGTGCGAAGAAGCACGGCAGAAAATGACCAGGAGCACGGCAGAATAGACCCCCAGAGCTCAGGGGCACGGCAGAAAAAGACCAGGACCACAGCAGAATAGACCCCAGAGCTAAGGAGCACGGCAGAAAAAAAACCAGGAGCACGGCAGGATAGGCCCCATGAGCGAAGGAGCACGGCAGAAACAAAAACAACGAGCACGGCATAATAGACCCCAAGAGCTGAGGAGCACGGCGGAAAAGGCCCCAAGAGCGAAGGAGCATGACAGAAAAAAACAGGAGCACGGCAGAATAGACCCCAAGAGCTGAGGAGCACGGCAGAATAGGCGCCAGGAAAGAAGGAGCATTGCAAAACACGACCAGTGACCAGGAGCACGGCAGAATAGACCGCGAGAGCTAAGGAGCACGGCAAGATAGATGCAAGAATACAGCATAATACGCCCCAAGGAAGAAGGAGCATGCAAGAAAAACACAAGGAGCACGGCAGAATAAACCCCGAAAGCGAAGGAGCACGGCAGAATATGCCCCAAGAGCTAAGGAGCACGGCAGAAAACGACCAGGAGCTCGGCATCATAAGCCCCAAGAACAAAGGATTGTGACAGAAAATGGCCAGGAGCATGGCAGAATAGGCCCGTAGAGCGAAGGAGCACGGCACAGAAAAAACAACAAGCATTGCAGAATAGACCCCGTGAGCGAAGGAGCACGGCAGAATAGACGTCAAGAGCGAAGGAGCACTTTTTTCGCCGGCCATGCTCCGCCCGATTTGTTTGAGGATGTATGCAGCGAGAGCGCGATGTTTAACACGAGAGGTAGTTAAAACACCACTCCGAGATATAATTGTTGTTAGGATGTCTCAGGCGAGACGCTAGTTTTTGAACATCTGTCGAATTCGCGGCTTCCCATGTTTAAGGGATGTCTCAGGCGAAACGCTCATGTTTGATGAAATCGATGTTGTGAACATTTCATTTTTGTAAGGATGTCTCAGGCGAAATCGCCATTTTGGATCGTCTCGAGGGCGATCCTGGGGGTCAAATTTGGGCTTGTTTGGGGCCTTTGGGGGCCTTCTTGATGCCTCTTACAAAACCGTTACAGTCCGATGCCATTTTTTCAGGATGTCCATAGCGAAATCGCCATTTTTAGATGACTGGCTTAAACCATCTAGAAGCCTTTTCAGGAGCGACCCCCAGACGATGTTAAAACAGCAGTTTTCAAAACGATGTTGTTCGATTTGTTTTTGTTTAAGATGTCCCTAGCGAAATCACTATGTTCAGCAACCTTAAGGGCGCTCTTGGAGCCATGTTGTGGCCTTCTTTTGCTTCCTGATGCCCTCCTAAAATCATTACGATGCGATGTCGCACGCATCATTTTTTTCAGGATGTCCCTACCGAAATCGACATTTTTTGAAGGCTGCCTTGGGCCGTCTGGAAGCCTTTTCAGAAGCAATGTCAAAACTATGTAAGAACAACAGTTTTCAAGTCGATGCTGGTGTATGTGTTCACTTTTTGAGGATGTCCCTAGCGAAATCGCTATTTTCGGAAGTCCCCCAATCGTTCTGACAGCCATCTTGACGTGCTTTTTGCCCTCTCATTTCGTCATCTTGAGGTACTCCGAGAACGATATCAAGACGACGTTGAGGACATCTCATTTTGTTGAGGACGTCCCTAGCGAAATGCAAATTTTCTGCCGTGCTCTTCGTTCTGGTCCGCCGTGCTGCCGCTCGTTTTCTGAGGATGTCCCTAGCGAAATCGCAATTCTTAACATAAGAGTTAGTTAAAGACTTCAGTCGTCATTTCATTTGTCCAAGGATGTCCCAAGCGAAACGCAAATTTTCCCACACGGCGAAATTTCGCTGTCATCAGCTTTTCGAGGATGTCTCGAACGAAACGCTTGTTTTTGTTAAACGCGATGTCGCGAAGAGCTCAATTTTGTGAGGATGTCTCGAGCGAAATCGCCATCCCGAGGAATCCGCTAAGCCGGTTCCCCGTGCAGCCCGCCACCCCCTATAGTTAAGAGATCTCTTACTGATATGAGGAGGATTCAGCCAAAACGTCCAGCTCGCTTCTCGTTCCTCGAAGACGCTTCCCGTCATCTGACCTGACAAGAACGGGAAACGACTGTTCGAACGTTCGTTGCAGGTGTGGCATCACATGGGTACGTCAAAACTTGAACACTGGTGCGAACAGGAGGGGACTGCGCGGTGCCCGAATCAAAAATCCCTCGTAAAATATACGACGCTCGAGGCACAGATCCCTTGTAAAGTACACGCGATACGCGCCTTGTGGGTCTCCCAACGCGTGAAATTCTTCCCCTCCCCTCCACCCCTCCCCGGAGACCCCAAACTGGCACCTTGACCCATTTTCTCGTCCGGCACGAACGCACCCGTGCCCGGGACGAACGCACCATAGGGGGGGATTGAGGGCTCCCCGACGACCCATAGAGCACCCCAAGAGGCTCCCAAGACGGTTCAAGAGAGCCCCGAGTCTCTGAAACAATCGTTCCGAGGCGCCAGGGATAGCTCCCAGACGGCCCATGATGCCCCAAAGACACTCCAAACAGCCTCCATGAGGCCTCCGAAGATGGCCCCAAGAGGCACACATTGGCCAATTCCCTTCGGGAAACGAATATGCTTCACATAAGCGGCGTGTCGAGTTTCACGAGGTGGCGACGCTCCACGGACCGCTCCAAGACAGCCAACCGAGACCTCCAAGACGGCCCCAAGACAGCCTAGGAAGTCCTCTAGAAGGCACGGGGAGGCACCCATGACGGCACAGAGAGCCCCAAGAGAGCCCCAAGAGGGGCCCAAAGCGGGAACTCGAACCGAAAATCTAGGGCGCTACGCTTCTACAGAGCTCCAGAAGGCACCAACGGAACGGAACCGAACGGAAGCCGGCGAGTGGCTCCGCGAGGGAGCTGCCGGGGGGGGCCTAAGCCCGCTCACTTGTTGATGTACCCCTTGTTGATGTACTCCTCTTTTGAAGTAGCCCACGCCGGTGATTTTGCCACCTGTGCCCAAGTTCCATGGCCATTCGTTGTCTGCACATGTTGTTTGATATCGTCTGCCCAACGAATCTTTGGACGTGCCGGGCGCCGGCGGGTTGACGTCAGCAGGTCATGCCGGCCATTCTGAAGCCTCCATGTTGGCTACTCTCTGCGCCCATGCCCATTTTTTCCGCCTGTAAACCATGGCCCAATCGTCCATCCTGTATTGCTGCATCCGTCGCGTTGCGTCGTGGGTGGCACGTTTGATCCAGTCTTGCCAAGGCTCGAGCAGGATATCGTCGATAGCACTGGTGCTCTAATCATTTATATGGTCGGAGTTGGCGCTGGCGTTGGTAGTGGGGTGAGTTGATGCCGGTCTTCTGGGTGAGCGCACGATCATGCGGAGCATCTGACGCTGTATGTTGTTCAACCTCTGTTGCAAATATGGTGTTAATGTCCAACTTTCGTTTCCGTGCAATATGGTCGGAGTGATCGCGCCATTGAAGAGTCGGAGCCGGTCGCGTAGAGAATGGGACCTGTCGGTGAGCTCTTGTTTCAGCAGATGGACCTATCTCCAGGAAGCGGCGAGCCCGTTGTCGAGTTCTGCGGAGTGTTGTCCAGGAAAGTGTATTCGCTTCCCCAAATATGTCGTGTAACGGTAGGGCGGTGTAATTTCGATTGCCATGTTGTCAACATGCATAGCGGCTGGTGGCCGCTGTCTGCGCGTAAAACCATGACCACTATGTAAGATCTTCGTCTTGCTCGGATGTAGCTGGCGGCCGACGCGCGAGGCGCGCGTGTTCAGGTCAGACAGCATGCTTGCGACGTGGTTCGCAGAAGACGATACCAGCAAAATACCGTCGGCGAAGCGTAAACTGGTGAGCCTGAACCGCGTCTGGTCATCCAGGTTGGTGCCGGTCTTCTGCTGTTCCGAACGTGGTTTAAGAGTGCGCATGACGTGCTCCGTCACACTGTTGAAGAGCAGACAGCTGAGAGGGTCACCTCGTTTAACTCCTCGCTGTATAGTAAAGTGTTTGCTGGTGCGGTCAGTGCGGACCGACGCTGTTTGGTTGGTGCACAGCTTTGCCCGCAAACTATGTATGATCGTTGGAATCCTTGTTCGGCAAGTGCTGCCCAAGCGCTCGCGTGCGCGACGCTGTCGAATGCCATTTTGAAATCGACCGTCGCCACGCATAAAGGTTGCCACTCGTCGGCCGTCTCCTGCAATACAGAGAATGTGAATAGGTGGTCGGTGGTGCTCCGGCCAGATCGAAAGCCAGCTTTATCGACGCTCTGGTGGGGGTCGAACAAATTATGTAGTCTGTTGTAGATGAGCCTTGGAAAAAGCTTGTAAAGCAGCGGGATAGTGGCAATCGGCCTGTAGTTCTCTGGCAGCCTCGGGCCCCACTTTTGAATAAAACTGTGATGTCGGTGTGTGACCATGCCGTAGGACTAGGTGTGCGTCGTGCTAGGATGGCGCTGAACACCGCCAGGAGACTTGATCGTAGCGCCTCGCCTCCTTCTTTGATCATCTCGGCGCTGATGTCTCTGGTGTCGGGTACCTTGTTACTCTTCAGCTGTCGGAGTGCTTCGCGTAGTTCGTTGTCGGCGATTGGTGGGACAGTCTCGTCGTCGGGGACTGTGTCGTCTGAGTGGGGGAGGTTGTCTTTCGCGCCATCGCGATAGAGTTGGCTGTAGAACTCTGCTAATACGTCGGCAATGGCTTGTCTGTTGTGTACCGCATATCCAACTGTTGTCGTTCGTGCCGGCGGTGCGGCCCTCCTCTCAAAGAATTCCCCAGGGGCCCCCAAAAGCTCGGACGGGCGATCCGTATGAGGGCCCACAAGCGGTGACAAATATGCCCAACAGAGGCCCCCCAAGACAGTTTCCAGGTGGCCGCAACACTGCTTCCACGAGTCCTCCCACGACGGTCCCATCACGCTTCGTCGTCGTCGTCGTCGTAATCGTCGTCGGTGTGGCTGCCTCGAGGGCGGGGGTCCTGGCTGCTCTGGGCGAATTCCAACTTCGGCCTGGGGCCGCCGGACTTCTTCTTTCAGTAGCTGCGCCCCGCCGGGGGACCTGGAGGGGCACCGACGTCGCCCCCGATCGGCCCCATTCGACTTCCAGGGCTATCTTTCCGCACCCGATCGGCCCTCGGAGGCCCGATGTGCCGCCAGAGAACGACTCGGTGGCGCAGGCGCTCGCTGGCCCTCTCTGGGGGGACCGGGGCCTCGCGGCTGCGGCTGGCTGCTGTCCTTTTGACGCGGGCGCTGGTCTCCGATGCCGCGTAACTGTTCCGCGTCGCGCGTGTCCGACCGCGGCTGGGTGCGCCTGTCGGTCCAGTTCGTCTCTGACGGTGCTGTTGGCCTACTCTGCAAGAACGGTTTTTTGAAGGCAGATCTGCCTTCAAAAAACTCTGTAAGAACGGTTTTTTGAAGGCAGATCTGCCTTCAAAAAACCGTTCTTACAGAGTAGACCATTTTTTGAAGGCAGATCTGCATTCAAAAAACAGGACTCACACCGAGCGATCGACCTCTGCGCGTGCATGGGCGCGCCGCCGCGCCACTCTGGCTGCGCTTACTTGCTGGTCGCCACCGGGATTTCCAACGCCACCGGGTTTGGGAATCTCGGTTCTGGCTCTCCTTCTGAGTGGCTGCCAGCTCGTTCGCTTCGCTTGCCTTTCTTTTCCTGCTGCCTAGTGGCGGCCCGACTCGTGTTCGGACGGCTTACGACCCGCCTCGCGAGCCTGTTGACCAAAAAGTATCCGACCGCGGAAACCTGGTTCAGGCGGCCTCTCACCTTCAACCTTCAGCGCCTGCGCCAGCGTCGCCGAACCGTCGGCGCGGCGCGAGACTACCGTAGATTGACTGCGCCTGCGAAGCCCTGCCAGGCGCGCTATGGACCTCGGGACCCTGCGCGAAAGCTCTGGCGAGCGAAGCTGGATCCGATTCTGGGCAGAATTACCCTCGAGCGGAGACTTCCCACCGCGATCCGCACCATCCTGCGATTGCCACTCCTCCCCCAAAGCAGGCGCAGCACCGCCACCCTAGGGGGACGGGAAACGGGGAGAGGGCATGCATCCTCTGAGCTGGGCCTGTACGGCAAGAGGTTACATCGCTATTGTGCATGACCGCTTCGGCTCCGAACCGCAGCGTGGGCATCAGTCCTCGTTGGAGAAGTCTGCCAGAACAGCTGCCCACTTCCTTCCATCCGCCGAAGGAATCCTCGCAGACCGCCGCACGGTCCGCCCACAACTTGCCACGGCGCGGCGTCGATTGGGCTATCCCTTGATCAAATAAGCAGCTGCGCGATGCCCAACGGATGTGGACGCAAAACCAACATAATACAGCCCTGAGATCGGCGCTCCCCTGTTGTGTCCCCCCACGAGAAGGTTGAATGAGGAGGGCGCGAGCTCATCTACCGTCCCTCAGGGGGCGTTTGTGGCTACCTGCCGCGCCGCACGCGCTCATTCGTCTCTCATTCACGCGTGGGCCTACCGACAAAGGATATAGCCGATTTGATGGTCCCCGGCCAGATGGTCCAAAAGCGACCCAACGCGGTTTCCAGGCAGTTTGGAAGCGTTTTAGGTATCTTGCCACGAGATTTCAGCTTTGAGAGATCCGCAAATCCGTGCCTTCACTGGAGGGCTTCTTCAGATTAGCTCACAGCCGCGACAAGCCCCCTGCTGTGTAAGGCAAATTCCTACCTTCACGGCGTGGGCCCTGATTTCTGACACTGCGTGAACCGTTCAGTCTTGAACGAGTTCCCCACTGTCGAAGGTGTCGTCGCCCACGACGGCGACGACGACGAGTGGCTTAGAACACGCCCAAGGAGGGAGTTCAACCAGGAAGAGGAGGGAGGGCTCCCTCGCATCCTCCCCCTCCCCACTCCTCCTGAGCACCCCCCTTCCTCCTCCATCCCCCTCCGCCTCCCCTTCCTCTCCTTGAACTGAGCCGAATTCAACGAATTCCACTCCAGATCGGTTCCTGGACCCCTCCCTGAGATCATCTGGTGCAGCTTTTCATTCGGGATCATGTCTGACAACTTGGACGCTTGAAACGGGCCTCCAAAGGCCTGAAACGCGAAAACACCCTCGGAACTCAAAGTTCGAAATTACTCCTCCTCCTCCTCCTCCTCCTCCTCCTCCTCCTCCTCCTCCTCCTCCTCCCCCTCCTCCCCCTCCTCCTCCTCCCCCTCCTCTCCCAAAATCGACGAAATCCGCCCACCCCTTGGGGGTCTCCAGGCGTGTGAGATTCTTCCCTCTTCCAGAAGCTCCCTCCAGGAACCCTAAACCGGGAATGTGACCCCCCCCCCGACCACGGACGACACCCGGATGGCCTCCTCAGGGAGGTCTGGCCCTCCCCCGGCTCGCGTTGGAGTTCCAAGACAGCACCTGCGGCCTCCCAAGGGGCCCCCAAGACCGTCCAACAGGGCCCCGAATCGCCGAAAGACCGCTCCAAGACGCCCAGCATGGCCTCCAGACGGCCCAAGATGTCTCCAAGACGCCCCTAAGAGGCCTCCAAACGGCCCAGCGAAAAGGCCCCCAGGAGCAAAACTCCTTCCACTTCCCTTGGGGCACCGTACATGTTTAGCAGATTCGCTTCTTGGGCTTCTACTGTGTCCAAGAGAACCCACGAGGACCGCAAGAGAGCTCCAAGACGGTCCCAAGACGGCCAAATAAGCCCCCCAAGCGGCTCAAAAGGCCCCCAGGACGGCATCAAGAGGGGGCCCAGAGAGAGAACCCGAATGGAAATTTCTAGCCTTCGGCTCCAACATGCCCCCAGACTGCCCCAAGAAGCCCCTAACAGGCACCAGAAAGCTTCTGAGGAACCCCGAGAGGGCCCCACGAAGGCCCCAAGAGCTCCCCAGAAGGGCCCCAAGAGACCCCAAAACTGCATCCAAGACGCCCCCGAGAGCCTCGCGCGAGACCCCATCAGCAATCCGAGTGGCCTCAGGCCCACAACCCAAGCACGGTGGCGGGATGGGCTGAAGGCCATTCGACAAGCATTCCTCTGGTGTTTTGACAGATGCCCGCCGTCTGTGAACGTGGGTTTCCGCCCATTTCCCCATATGTTCCCAGCGAACACTGAACATGAAAGCCGCGGAAAATACAATAACCCCAAGAAGCTTGCCTCAAGACTCTGACACTGCCGCTCCCCCATTCCCCCGGGGGGCTTCCGGAAAGCTCCCGGAATGCCCTGAAACAGCCCACTTTGATCGTCGGGTGGGTGTAAGTGCGGCAAGAGCGTTGTATATCCGATGAAATCGTTTCAACGAAGATGTATGTAGGTTCATGCTAGTTGACCTCACATATTCAACATATATAAAATATCGAACTTCGCATTCATCTACTTAACGTTTTGTTAGATAAGTATATTCAACAACATACCATACATACTACTCACAGAACCATCCATCTTATCAACTGAGCTATCGGGTACCACTGCCAAGATATATCGATACATACACCTCAACATACCCAACTTAGTAGCTAAGTCAGCTAAGTCGATGTGGGCTGTCCGATTCGGTTAACCCGAAATTTGCATAACTTTCTATGTTTTGCATGTTTGTTCTTGATATTGCTATGTTTCGGGAAAAAACCACAAAAAACGTTTTAACAACTACAACACAACAGTTTTTCAGGACAGGGCGCCGCAGGTCGACGCGCCGAGCCGCCCTCAGGACGCCTGCGGGGCGCGGAGGGGAAGGGGGGAGAGGGAGAGGGGGGGGGATCAACTATTCTTCAAACTGCCTCCCCTCGGCGGCCATCACCGCCTCCCCTCTCCTCTCCTCGTTGTCGGCGGCCAGCCCGCCCCCGCTCCCTCCTGCCGCCTTCCCTCCCCGAGCCCGCCTTCCTTCTTCGGCGGCATATCCGCCCCTCCCTCCTGCACCTCTCTATCGAAGGGCGGCGCATCCGCCAGCGGCATATCCGCTCTCGCATGCGCTCGTTTTTTCCTTTTTCACGTGATGGCGAGCACATAGCCATCGTCCTGTAGTCGCCGATAAGCCGCCCAGGCTGGCGGGATCAGCTCGGCGGGCATCACGGCGACGTCGCCGCGCGGCCGCCACAGGGACGCGCCTGGGCATGGCGCGCGCACCCATTCCAGGGTCTCCACCAGCAGGTAGCTGGCGGCGCCAGCCTGCGCGCAGCAATGCACGATGTACGCCTCGCCGTCGCCCAGGAGAAAATCCTGAGGGCAGCAACGCCTCGATTTTTGGGGGGGCACACGCATGTGCACCCCTAAATACCAAGGTTGGTTGCGCCGTCTGTCCTGGCTGCCGTACATCTGGCCGTCGATCGACGCCTCTCTGCTGGTCCACGTTTCAGCCCTGCGGAGGGGTTCCTCCTCCTCCTCCTCCTCCTCCTCCTCCTCCTCCTCCTCCTCCTGGCGGCGAGCCGCCTCGGCGGCAAACCGCCTTCCCCTCTCCCAGCCCATCTTCCTCCACAAAGGGCATGCAAGGTTGCGCCCCGAGTGCCCGAACGTACTGTCCAGCTCTGGCGTGCGCCACGCTTTGGCGCGGGAGCGCGGCGCCTCCTTCGCTTCCTCCAGGAAGCAGGCGAGCATCGCCGTCAAGGCCGACCGCTCGAAATTCTCAGGGTTGTCGATCTCCTGCGACCTGGACCGAAGCAGGTTGTGCTTCCGCTCGAGTACGAAGGCGTCCAACCAGATGCCGTCCTCCGCAGGCTGGTCGGGGACGTGCCACAAATAATGATGCTTCGGCTTGATCAGGGCTGGCCCGTGCGCGGCTTTGTGCAGCGCCAAGGAAATCGAAACGGCCTTGGTCCAGACAGCTATCAAATTCGGCACGGCGCCGATCCTCAGGACGTAGCCGAACCGCCTGCCACCTAAGCGCTCGAGGATGCGCGCGGGCCGACGCGGTGCATCCTCGAACGCGCAGGCCAGCGTTTGCGTTTCAGCTGCGGCCGCATGTCCTTTTGCCCTGCATGTACAATTCGAGCATCTTCGCCATCGCCTCGAACGACCGCGCCGCAGCGTTCGCCATGCCGCTGGGACGCAGCTCTGTGTGCACCCAATGACGAATCAAAGGGAACACGGCCAAGCAATCCGACGCCTTGCCCACGAAGTGCGACGCCTTGCAGGTCGCTTTCTTCCGAGCCACGCTGAACAGAAACGCTGGCGGTTTCCTGCCGCGTCTGCCAGTCCGCCACGCCGAGCAGCGATCCCGCCACGTTCCCCACGCGTCGGGGATGACATCCCTCACCGCCTTGAGGAGCGCAAAGATTTCGACCTGCAAGGTCCCGCCGCTGGCCAGCATGGTATGCATGGGGTCCCTCACGTATGTGCTCGGCGGCGCCACCGTCCGCAACGCCTGGCACGCCACCAGAGAACGGTCATCCAGAGTGATGCCCATTGCCGTCTCCTTCGGGGGCCGGAACATCAGAAGGGAAGGAAGGGGGGGACATCAGAAGGGGATCGATGGAAATGTTTTCCTCCCTGGCTCCAGTCTCTCGATGTTCGCTCTGGTTGTCGTGTCCCGCAGCGACGCCAAATCATCATATTGCTGCAAAAACTCGTCTGACGACAGCGGGTCAAAGCGCGACGAGTCAGCGCACCAGAGAGGCACGAGGTAATCATCGTCGTCGTAGTCTGCAAGACATTCCGCCTGATCCAGCACAACGTTCTTGCATTGCAAGCACGGTCTCAGACCTGCAGCGCCCTTGGTGCAGAATGTCTCTTTTCCAGCCGCCTCGTCTGCAATCAAGCGGTGGAACTTGGCGAAAAAGTGCACGCCGCCGATTGGCGCACCGTGCTCCGACAGACTCTCTGGGCCCAGGAACAGCGCGCGAAGCAATGCCCGCGCCACGGCCGAGCCGCCGATGCTCTTCTTCACGACGACGCGCAAGGTGCCGATCGGCAGCCACGCAACCTCCTTCTGCAAGAAGGATCCGAACTCGAGGAAACTCGCATACACCGCGAGCTGATTCCGACGATTATCTATCTTCAAGGCGTTGCCCACGCCAATGTCGTCGTAGTACAGCAAAAGCCTCCACGGCCGATCGCGCGACACAGGGAAACGGCGCATCGCTTCCCAAAACATTGAACTCCAGAGAGGGCAGTCCGACAGGAGCCTCGGCATCAGCCGATGCGGCAGCGCCACGCTCCATCGGAAAGGCGTGCCGATCTTGGGCTGCAGCCGCACTGCGCTGATGAGATCGGCCACGGATGCCGTCTGCGATCGCTGCATGGCCCGAGCGCTCACGTCTATAGCATCGCCCGCGTCGTCGCCATGGCCAAGCGCAGTCACGATTCGCTCGAGCAAAGCCGCGGACACGCCGCGCAGGGCCAGACACTGTTGCAGTCGAGCCCGCTGCTCCACCTGCTTGTCCACCTGCAGGGCGCGTTTCCCCATTGCGCCGACGCCCGCGCGCGGGAGGGGCGGGGGCGGGGGGCAGCGCGAGGCCCAGCGCGGTTGAGAAAAAACGAATTGCAGCCAGAGAGACGGAAGTGGAGGCGGGAATGGATCGCGGGGCGGAGTAGCCGCCGAAGGGCATGGCGGTGTAGCCGCCTGAAGGGTCGGGAGGGGCGGCGTAGCCGCCGAAGAGCGTGGGGGCGAGGGGGCATGGGGGGAGGGGGGAGGGGGGAAGGGGGTGGGTGGGGGAGATTGCGGAGGCGCGAAGTGAGCGTAGCAACGGAACTTGCAAGGGAGATTTCTTTTTCTCGCACGCAATTTCGAGCTTGAGTTTCAAGCTCGGGTTCCAAGCCGCCAGCGCTCGGAGACGGGCGCGGCTGGCGGCTCGAGCTCGGGGCGGGCGCAGCGCGGGACGGGCGCGGCGGCGGCTGGCGGCTCTTAGTGCGGGTGCGCGTGCTGCCTCCAACTCCTCATCCACCTCCTCCTCCTCTCCTCATCCTGCCTCCTCTTCCTCCTTATCCTCCTCTATCGGCCCAGCCGATCGCCGCTCAGCTCTCCTGGTGCGGCTGGCGGCAGAAGAACCGAATGCCGCCTGGGATGTCCTGCACCATCTGCTTCGACATCTGGCACAGCATCTTGCCGCGCTCCTCGGTGCGGCGCGCCTCCTCCATCATGCGCCGCGCCTTGTCGATGAGCATCTGGCCCTTGATGCCAACGGCGCGTGCATGGCGGCAACGATTGCGCCACTCGATGAAGCGCACCACGATGGTCGCCCAGCTCCACGCACTGCCACCCGTGATGAGCTCGAAGTCATCGACGTCGTACTTGTCCGCGATGCTCGCCATGGCGGCGCAAGACCGCGAAGGGGCACGACCTCGAGCGGCTCCACTTGAGCCACAAAGACTACGGATGAGGGGTGGGACGGTGGCAGATCATGTCATTGGGAAACGCGAGAGAACGGTGCGAGCGCGGTGGGCAGCAAAGGCGGCATCTCCGCCAAATGAAGGCAAGGCGGCATGTCCGCCAAGGGCTTGCGAGAGTGGAAAGGCGGCATCCCCGCCAAACGAAGGGCTGCGGTGGTAACGAGTGGGGTGGCGATGGCAACGAAGAAATGTTTTTTTTTTTTTTCAGCAACAATAACAATTGTACGAAATCACACACCTCGTCATGAGCGGCCCAACTGCCGCCCCTGCCAAGGAGCTGCTTCGCCTCTGCTTCGTCTCCGACCGCCAATCGATGGGATTCCCAACGGTGTCGCTGGCCTTCGCGAGCCACAGCTCGCGCGGTAGGGTCTCGGGCAGGACGCGCTCGAGCAGGAGGGAGTTATGCAAGCGCTTCGCCTCGCCAAGTGAGGCATCGGAGCGCGATGAGCAGCAAAGGCGGCATCTCCGCCAAATGAAGGCAAGGCGGCATGTCCGCCAAGGGCTTGCGAGAGTGGAAAGGCGGCATCCCCGCCAAACGAAGGGCTGCGGTGGTAACGAGTGGGGTGGCGGTGGAAATGTTGTTTCACCAACAATAACAATTGTATATACGAAATCACACACCTCGTCAGGAGCGGCCCAACTGCCGCCCCTGCTCACGAGCGGCCCAGCGGCCGCGGCTTATTCGGGTCCTTCTCCACCTTTTTCAGGCCGTACTTCATGATGTACTGGGCCACCATGGGGCGCTCAGGTGCTGTGCTTCTGCGCCTCCTTGAGCATCCCCGCGATGGCCCTCGCCGCCGAGCTCGCATCCTTCTGGATGCTGATGGCCTCGTCCTGCGTGATCGTCAACGCCACGCCGCTGTGCACGCGCTTCTGCGCCACCGCCTTCATGACTGCCACAGACTTCCTCGCCGCCTTCGCGTTCTTCACAGCCCATGACGGCACCTTGTCCGCCTTCTCATGCTCGAGGTACCCGTCCAGCTCTGTCTCGAGCCTCGTTGCGGTGCCGATCCACTTCAGCGCCAGGTTTTTCTCCTGCGTCTCCTTCTTGGCCTGCTCGGCCTTCTCCCTCGCTTCCTGTCGCCTCCGCTCCTTCTCAGCGTCCTTATCCCTGCGGAGCCTTCGGGGTTGTCCGAAAATGACAACACTTCGAGCCGAGCGAAATCAATAACCCGATCCGAACCTGAAGAGTTGAACGGAAACCGAAAACGAATGCGAAGCCCAGGCGACACCCCTGCGTTGAACCCCCAAACGGCCTGCTCTTGCTCCTGTCCTTGCTCTTGCCGCGGCTCTTGCTCCTGCCCTTGCGGCGGCTCTTGCTCCTGTCGCGGTCGCCGCGCGAGCGGCTCCTGCTGCGGTTGGTGTCGCGACGTCTGTCGCGGCGTCTGCTCCTGCTGTCGCGCCTGCCCCTGCTGTCGCGCCTGCTCATGCTGCGCCTCCTCCTCCTGCGGCTGTCAGACCTGCGCCTGCGGCGCCGCCTGGATCTGGACATGTCGCTCTCGTCGCTTCTGTCGCCCTTGTCGCCGCCGTGCTCTGCGACGCCCGTCGAGGCCGCTGCCCGCGGGCCGCTCTGCTTCGCCTGCGTCCTCTTATCGGTGTACAGCTCGTTGCGCACTGCGGCCTCCACTGTCTCGCTCCAGGCCGCCTCCAATTGCGGCCTGTACGTCCACTCCCCGAGATCAGGGTTCCACCTCTTATCCTGCACATTATCTTCAATCTTTTTCGCGTCGAAGCCGTCGTGCGCCCACTTCCTCAGCGGAAGGTACTTGCCACCCTTGCGGACGCGCTCCTCCTCCATCCGTTGGACAGTGATTGAGCTGACCACGAAGGCTTCAATGCGATCGAGGTTCGACAGCCCAGGATCTTCTGCCAGATCCTTGTAGAACTGCTGCTTGAACTCACTCTTCATTTTGGCGAAACACTTTGGCGGCCACTGTCCGAACCTCCGAGAAAGGCGCACCCCGTTCGTGTTGCACGCGTCGCACTGGTAAGTCGACTGGCCCTTCGCCCTGATCCTGTAGTTGCACTCCTTTGCCGTGCGACAGCAGCGGTTGCAACGCACGATGCTATGCCCGATGCCATGCACATCCACGAACTCCCCTACCTGGGGAGCGCCTGCTGGCGGATCGTCCTGAGCTGCCTCCTCCTCCTCCGCCTGCGGCGCTGCCGCCTCGGGCGAGCGCTCCTCATTCTCAACCTTGGCTACCGCGCCCTGCGGTGGAGCCTCTTCCTCCTCAAGCTCACGCTTGGCACTCTCAAGCTCATCCTGTTTGACGCCGAGCTCGGAACCAATCTCGTCGCCGCGCTCCTCGGAGCCCGATGCCGCCTCTGACGCTGCGTCGTCCGGCTCTGGTGGCAAAGCCGCTGCGCCCTGAGGAGGCAGTTCTTCGGCGGGAGCTGCGGCTGACGCAGCTTTGCGAGCCGTCCTCAACGCTGCGGGGTGCTTACCTTTGCCCTTGCCTTTGCTTTTCCCGCGTGCCTTCGGCGGCCCTGCGTCGGTCAATGCGAGCGGCGGCACAAGCTGTCCAGTCAGTGTCATCTGCGTCCCCGATAGCTTAGCTTTCCCACGGGGCTTCGCTGCGGGCGCCTTGGTCATCACTCCCTTGTTTTTCGGCCTGGCTGCTCCGAACATCACTGCCAGAGAATGCTGCTGGTGATCTTCAGCGGGCGGCGTCCCCGCCATGGCGGCGTGACCGCCTTGGCACGCGAGAAGCCGCGCGTCGCGCGCGGCCCTGATGCCAAGATGAGCTGGACGCGAAGCGATGACGAAGAAAACGCGCGGTAAGTGAGGCGGGATAGCCGCCAGCGGAATAGCCGCTTCAAAGGTGGAGGGAGGGGTGGAGTGAGGTATGAAGGGGGCGGCATATCCGCCAGCGGACTCGCCGCTTGAGAGGGTGCAGGGGCGCGGCGAGGGAGGCGGATTGGCCGCCAGCGGACTAGCCGCTCGAAGCGTGGCGGACGCACGAGGTGATACGGATACTGAAATGAATTGCGCGCAACATGACAACCACACAAAATTGACATCATGTTATCATATGTTATCATATGTTATCAGGCGTGTGATAACACCATGCTAACACATGATAACACCTGATAACATGTTATCAGGTGTTATCAGGTGTTATCAGGTGTTATCAGGCGCGTGATAACATATGCTAACATATGATAACAGCCAACGTTTTTTTGCCAGTGCATGGCGGCGGCGTAGCGGCACGTCCGCCGAGTTAGTTAAGCGGAGCAGCAGGGGCGGAGCGGCGCCCTGCGCTACCGACCGCGGACGGCGCCGCGTGCTTCAAACCGCTGCCTGAGCGGCAGCGAAAAGACGGGCGAGCGCGGAAGCGAGGCGCGCTGCCTGAGCGGCAGCGAAGAGACGGGCGAGCGCGCGCAATCGGGGCGCGCTGCCTGAGCGTCATCATATGCAAGGCGATGGGGGGGTGGGCGGACATGGCGATGCAGCACATCCAGAAAATAGCCGCACTCATTCTTATGCGGATGCAGTTTTCTCCACCCAGCCCTTTTGCCAAATCCCATCCAACCGCCCACCTGTCTTATCCGCCGAAGTTCCCTCACCTTCCTCCCGCTCCGCTCGTCCACTCGCCCCCATATCGCCTTGCATTGGGGGACGGCTACTCGGCCGCCTGCGTGGCCAAAATTCACCTCGGCGTGGCGGCCTTCACGAATTGAGTGCGGATGGAGTGTGTGGGGGTGTCCTAATTTGTTCTGACACAGGGGTGTGGATTGAAATTGCGTTGGAGGAGTGGGAGGGGGGCGTGTAGGGCCGACGCGTCGCGCCGCCTGCGCGAATGAGGCTACTGATGCTGAGGCGACATCAGTGCTGCCAGCCGTGCACCTGCACCTACGAGGTCGCGTTGCGCACCAGCCAGCTCGCGAGCACGTCCTCGCACTCGGCGATGCATTGCTCCTCTTGGCGGAAAGCGTTCACCGCGCGCTCCGCTATCTGGGCGCACATCTGCGTCGCAGTACGCGCGCGGCGCAACGAGTCGAGCACAGCCTGGCACTGGGTGCCGTTGAGCACCACGATGCTATCGGGCGACATCTGGCTGGCCAACGCCGTGGACATCCTCATGCCCGCCGTGGCTGACGAAGCTGCGCCTGACGATCCGCTGCCCTCCGAGAACGCGTCCTTCAGCTGGTGCGAGCGCTCCACGCGGGATTGTGGAGGGATTGGCGCCAGCTCGACCTTCGGCGCCCCCTTGCGCCTTTTGGCGGAGCCCCAGTTGGCCTTCTCCTCCTCCCATTGGCGCCACTCCGCGAGGTCGACTTCCCACGAGTCGGCCTCGAGTGCGATAGCAGCTACCTCCGCTTCGTCCTCGCTCAAGCTGTGGTACGGCGACACGTGAAGGTGGTTCACCAGCTTGTTCCTGGCCTCCTCCACTGTCTCTCCCTGGAACCACTTGCCGCCCCTTTTGCAGCTGCTGCTCTGTGGGCACTTGAAGCCGAACATGACGGTCTTCTCGCCCTGCTGGCCTGCCATGGCGGCAGGGCGAGAAGTGCACGGCTAGCGCAGGGGCGGCGTGGGGCGCGAGCCTGTGCGCGCCTAGATTCGAGCCGATACAGCGTCCCAACAACAAAAACATACATGTGTAAGAGGCGCGGTGGCATCGCACATTTCGGGATGCCAGCAGGCGGCGGCGGCGGTTTAGCCGCCAATGGAGGGCTCAGGGCGGCGTGGCCGCCAATGGGCGGTTTAGCCGCCAATGGGCGGCGTGGCCGCCAATGGAGGCTTCAGGGCGGTTTAGCCGCCAATGGGTGGCTCAGGGAAGGACTGGTGTTTTTTTCCAACCGCATAGAACAAACCCGATGCGCCGATGCTCGTATCTGAACGGCGGTTGTCCGCCAGGCGGGGGGAGGCGGCGCGTCCGCCAATGAGATAGATCGGCAACGAAGAGAGGGGAGGAGAGATGAGATGAGACGAGGCGGGGAGAGGCGGCGCGTCATGACGCGTCAGCGCGGATAGCTGCAACTATCCGCGCTCGAATTACGGAAGCTATGCACCCCAGCCCGCTTGCAGGTCCACGCGATCACCCTACAAGAAGACATCTCCGCGGGCGGGCGGGCGCGGCTTCGCTGGCGGTGGTGCCATCTTGCTTGTCGGCTGCAGCCGACGCCCTGCCCTCGGCTGCACCATGCTGGGCTTCCCTGCTGGCGGCTGCCTGGTCTTCGGCGGCGGCGGCCCCATGGTCTTCGGCGGCGGAGGCGGAACTGGAGGGTTCATATTGCCAGTCCTCCACGGCGCCTGCTGAGGCATCGTCTTGGGCAAGTTCGGCGCCATGGGCTCCCGATGCATCAGCTGAGGCTTGGGGACGTGCGCCTCGCGCACCCGCGGCGCTGCCTTGTTGCCGTGCAGCTTCGCGTACATCTCGCGCTTTGCGCCACCTCGGTTCCCCCAGCGCTTCGCATTGGCGCGCCACGCCTGGCCCTGCCACGTCTGCGGCCCGCCCATGGCGGGGCCAGGCGGGCCGCGGTCGCGGAACTTCTTGTAGTCGTACTTCATCTGGTACTCCTTGAGCACGGCGAGCACGGTCTCCGACCGCCAGTCGATGGGATTCCCAACGGGGTCGCTCAGCCAGGCTCGCAGCTGCGCCCTGAACGCCTCCACCGCGCTGGGATGCGCCTCCACCGCCTCGGGGGGCTCTTCCACCACAGGCGTCGCGCCCCGCATGTGCGACGCGAGCTCCTTCACGAGAGCCGAGGGCGGGAAAGGCCGCTGCCGCGGGTCCCGCGGCGGTGACGTCGGCCCCCGCCTGCGCGGCGGCGTCGACGGTGCCCGCGGGTGGCGCGGGCTGCGCGATCGCGCTGGCTGCGCCGCCAACGTGGGCGCGCTGGCTGGCCGACTGCCGCTGGCGGAGGAAGACCGATCCCCTGCGTTGTTGTCCACGCCCGCAAGGTCGGAGAGCAACTGCATCGCTGGCCCGAACATCTCCTGCGCCGAATCGCCAAAACAGTTCGACCGAGAGCGGCCAGCCAGTTTCGCGCGCGATGCGCGCGTCCCTGGCTACCGCACGCGGGGCCACTTGTTTTGGCGATGCAGCTGCCTCCAACGCGTCGAACGCGCTGTCGCTGTCTGCCATGGCCGCGGCCGCAGTGCGAGGCGCCGAGCGCGACGCGGTGGCTGCGGCGCAGCCTCGGCGCGCGGGCCCCAGCCCACGCGTCGGCGCGAAAGGGGGGGGCCGACCCCGCGCGGGCTCGCGGGCACCCGCGGGCCGCGGGCTTGAACCGAAATGGAATCGGACGCGGAAGCGAGACTTCGGGAGGAGGGGGAGGGGGTTGCCCATGGACCCATTGAAGTCTTGGAGCTCCTCGAGCCCTCGGGGGCCTCTCAGAAGGGCCCCGCTGGTTCTTGCGACGGGGTCTCGGGGGAGGGGGCAGAGTGAGGGTGGCATTGGGAACCAGAAATATAAGTGAACTGGTGTCCCTTTGAATGTGCAGGTCTTGGTTCACTTGTTTTCGTCGTTGAACGGGCGGTGGCAACGTCGGTGCCTTCGCGCGCGCCCATGCCATTCTGGGTGAACGCCTTCGCCGTTCGAGCAGTGGGCGTCTCCCCGACGTTAGTTGGCGTGGGATCCAGTGCCTGACAGCGGAGAGGGGGGCGCAGGGACGTGGCGCGGGGGCGCGGAGTGGGCCGATTAGGGGAGGGGGGCGGCGGCATGTCCGCCTGAAGGGCGGAGGAGCGCAAAGGGGTGGGGCGGGGGCGGCATGTCCGCCACGAGTTGGAAGGCGAGAAGGCTGCGCTACAAGGCGGCATATCCGCCACGAGGCGGCATATCCGCCACGACCTTTTTGTTATCCCGAGGCCGCCCCGTTGGCCTGGAGAGTTGAAGAGTCGTAGCGCGAATTACTCGCCGCGCGCCCTGGCGGCGAGCTCCTTCTTGACCAGCTCCTCCGCCTCCGCGATGGCCCTGGCCTCGGAGCGATCGGGCGCAACGAGGCAGCAGGGGGCGGAGGGGGCGTCGAGGCAGGGGCGAAAATGAAGAGAGCGCGGAGGAGGGCGTCGAGAAGGGCGTCGGTGAGAATCTGGCCTTGTCGGCCTCATCGCCCGCGATGTACTTCAGGCTGACGTTGCTGCCAGGGGCGCCGACCCTGCCGCTGCGGAACTGCACCTGGGGGGCGGAGCAACGATGAACAGTCGCCTGAAAGGCGGCGGGCGCGCAAACTGCGACCCCAGCGGGGCTGCTGGGAATCGCCGCGCGCGCCCGACGCCTCATCGGTGGGAGGTTCAACCCCGCTCGCCAAGTTGCGTGTGGTCTGCATCTCCCACCTCGGCTTCGCCCACTTGCGCTGCTTGTCCTTCCCAGCCGCGCCGTCCGTCTTCTTGCCCGTGGGGAGCGGCGTCTTCTTAGCCACGTTGCCCGTGGCAGGCGGCGTCGTCTTCTTTGCCGCGTTGTCATTGCCAGGCGGCGTCGTCTTCTTAGCAGCATTGCCCGTGGCAAGCGTGGGGGCCTTCACCGCCTCGGCGTTCTTTTTCGTCTTGACCGCCTTCGTCCTCTTATCCATGGCCGCGACCATGGCCAGAGCCGCCTCCGTCGGGGTCTTCTTCAGAGAGCCTGCGGCGATGCCGACCTTCTCAGCCTTGGGCGGCGGCGTCACGGCGACGATGCCGAAGTCGGAGTCGGAGTCGAGCTCGATCGGCAGCTCATGCTTCTTCTGCTTCTTCGCCGCGCGGCTCTTGCTGATCGAGGCCGTTTGGGCGGCGGCGGTGCTCGATAACGGCTGACAGTCGGCGGGTTTGCCGCCATCGTGTGCCGCCAGTTGCTGCGTCGACGGCGCATCCGAACTCCCCGCCGCCATCGAAAGCTGGTGGTTCGAACCTGCTCGTTCTTGCAACGGCTCCTGCGGCTGCTGCGTCTGCGAGCGGTCGATCAGCTGGATGGCTGGGTTGGGCCAGCGGCCGCCGCTGCGCGAAAGCCCCACCTGAAATCAGGCGGATCACCGCCGAACGAAAATATTCCCCCCCCCCATCCCCCTAGGGGGATGGGGGGGGGGAATATTTCACAACACGCCCTCCATCCAGGCATCCAGAAACGTACCCCGCGCCGATCCAGGAACCCACCCCTCGACCCAATACCAGGTGTCCCGCGGGGGAATGCGTTCTGTTATTCCCCGTGGAGCCGTCGGCCAGCGCCCAGAGAACGAATCGGCCGCCGCGATGGGGAGGTGCTGCTGAGGAGAGCCGCCGCCTGGGCCGTGGGATGGCTGCAGCCCGCCGCGGGCGGGCGCAGGCGCGGGCAGCGCGAGGTGGCCGCTCTTCTTCCCTGCACGGAGATTAATCAGCTTCGCAATCGTCACCATCTCGACGGGATTTATCTGCGGCGCCGTCGCTCCAACACCTGGCGGGAAGGCGTCGACGTACGTGATGGGGTACTGAGACTGGAGCCTCCCAGGCGTGATGGGGAGAGCCTGGATGCCATCCCTGGGCGGCGGCATCGTCGCCACGAGATTCTTGAACGAGGATTTCACTGTGGCCAGATATGACTGCAACAGCTCCCTCGTGATCTCGCCCGTCTCCACGCCTGTCTGCTTGCACACCAGCAACAAGAATGCTGCCATATTGGCGGCCGTCGGGCAGCTCGGATGCCTCAGGCCAAGCGCCCCGAGGTGCTCTGAGAACGCCGCCATCTTGGCAGTGAAGCCCGAATGCGGCGAGAGCACGAACTCCCACAACTGAGGCGTCAGAAATTCAATGAACCCCTCGTAGTTCTGGAGCTTCCTCCCCTGCAGGCTGCCCGACGACAGAGCCTGCAAGAAGTCTCCCAGCTCGGACTGCGCCCACCCCACGCCGCCGCCCAAAGCAGCAAACTGCGCACTCTGGAGCTGCGACCAGCGCTGGGACGTCGCCGCCTGGATGCAGGCAGGAAGGTGCTCCGTCGCACTGCCGCGCGCTACGAACGCCGCCCGCGCCTCCTCCAGGCGGCCTCGAAGGATGCCCTCCATGGCAGCGATGCGGCGCGACCGCGCGCCGAGCGGAGTGCGCGACTCCCCGCGCGCGCACGCCGCCCGAAGCCCTCGGAGGAGGGCTCGCCAAAAACGGATCGAGCCAACGCGCGTGCGACGGACATATCCTACTCCTGCTCTTCCTGCTCCTCCTCCTCCTCCCCCTCCTCCTCCTCCTCCTCCTCCTCCCCCTCCTCCCCCTCCTCCCCCTCCTCCTCCTCCTCCTTCTCCTCTTCCTCCTCTCCCTCCTCCTCCTCCTCCTCCTGGGTGAGGGGGGGCGCAGGGGGGAGAGGGTGTCGAAGGGGGGGCGGGGGAGGGGGTGCCGAAGGGTGCGCGGGGG